>CM040915.1:27095505-27493005 GCA_023029165.1 Gobiocypris rarus | reverse complement strand
AATGACAAGTATAGTAATAATTAGCTACAAGAATTCAAATTTTTGTCACACTGCAGTCAACTTCCTGCATGGGTACCAAATGTAATAAAATGACCTGCACCACAAAGGAAATACTGTTTGTGGAAAGAATGGTAGAGACACCTCTGGCCAGTCCAAAAAAGTGATTTCTGCCAGTAGTCTGTTTGTATTAATAGCCTCATCAAACGTGGAAGTGACATCGGGAAACACTTGCGGTTACCCCACAAATAAATATTACCTTCCTTCTGAAACAATTCCCTAAAGGGCTCAGGATGTAAAAACAAATGGGCACATCAGTAAATTGACATCTGTTTGTGGTTTGTCTGGACTCCAGAGCAGAACTGGAGTTGATCTGGCTTAAGTGCTTTAAAGTTTAAACTATTAGCCGGTTTAAGCAAAGACCTTGATCACCTAAAACAATCACCCCAGTCCTCTTTAATTATTCCTGTTAGCTATTTATAATCACTTTGGATAAAGTAGGCTATTTAAAATAGACCCTGTCCCACCAAATAAATGTTAGCTCAGATGCGTTCCAGGCCTGAATGACGACAAATTCATGTTTAGCATTTATATTGTTTAGTCTTGTCCATGGACATTTTATGACCTGGGGAATTATGGTGGACGAAACTGCACAGTTCTAAGTGTTCCGGGTCTAAAGGAGGTAGAAATAAAAGGAAAGAGGATGAGGAAAACCATTCCCTGTGCTCTCCATAAAAAACAGTTCTGAAATCTGGGCGACTGCGCTCTCCATAAAGTCACTCTTAGAGGGCCCCATTTTATTTGGTTCGAACAGGAGGTTTGTGTTAACGCCATCACCAACTGTACACAAGAGAGTCCCTGGTCCTTTTTACAGAGGGGTCTGGAGTTCATTAAGCCCTTTGGTGGGACAAGAGAGAAAAAGAGCCCTGGAGCAGGTCTTTACATAGAAGGACACAAGCTGCCCACTTCTGAACATGGAGGCCAACACCTGTGCTGACTGGATATCCTGTATGAAGTGGAGAACAGAATTGTTTTATTGCAATTTTAGGGGAAACTGAGTTTTGTTTTATAGTTCCATGTATACTGATTCAGTCATTTCCTAATCATGTAAGCGCTTCTGTGTTGAATGTTGATATTGGCTGGGCTTTGTGAGAGCTTACTTTTATTGTAGAAAATGAGGGCCACACACTTTTAATAAAACAAAATTTGTTCCCCAATTCTTTTTATTGTGCAAGTGCATTCACATTTTTTTTTTTTTGGGGTAATGTGTACGTATATATAAATCCAGATTTAAAATTCAAAGCGACAAGTCTAGCATTTCCACGACAAAGTCCATACTTTATCCAACATTCAGAGAGGACATTTTTTTCAACCTATTTCTCTCCAATAATTAGCAAGCTTGGATGGCAATTAAAATGGTGGAAATGTGGAACACATACTTATTTTAAACTCTTTTGTAACATATTTTATTTTCACAGATATGTTATCAAAGCCTTTCAAATGAAAACAAAGACGGTGACTGTTGATGCTGTATTTAGATTGTCATGCATTAACAGCCACAACATCTCTCTGGATTAGGCAGAGTTGTAACCAATTCAAATGGGGAAAGCGCTCACTCCCTGATTCAGGGATCTTAAGACTCCAGCACTTCCAAAGGTGCCTTTCAACAAGAAGGGATGCTTAAAGGCAAATACCACTACTCGCCGGGTTTTCAGAGATCGGTCAAGGCTCTCGTGGGGAACAGAGGACCCTACTTTAAGACCCTCATCAATTTGGGAGTGTTTTGCTCTACGCTCAACCCTGAAGAACAGCATACCAATGCTGGAACCTAATGATACGGTTATCTTCTTAAAAGGAGACATAAAGACCCATTTTTTGGAGGAGACTGCTTCAACCCTCACCGTACTCATCTAGGACCTGCTATAATCTGTACTAAGATAATCAGCATAGGCCACAATAAGAGACAGAACAAGGCGGAAGGATGTTCGCTCCCGCCCCAGGCGAACATCCTCAACTTGACATGTCTACTACACAAAGAGGGAAGGAGGAAAGATGTTTTTTTTCTCCTCAGCGATTCGATCTTGTCTACTAAATCACCTCCTCAATGCTTTGCCCCTTGAAGGAAGAGGAGCAGTCCCTCTGGCCCTGCCTCTAGTCCTCAGACTGTGACAGACCAGGTCCCTCTTTAAAACATACTGATAGCATGTGCTTTCTCTCAGTGAAAGGTACAGATAGTAGAGCAGGCAATATTCATCTTGATTCTTTTGTGTTTCAGTAAAAGGAAATATAAAATGGATAAAATATAATAGAAATGAAAGACAAATCCATATTTCATATCTGGAAGCTGGGATAAGTGAGCAAACACTGTTCCTGCACTCCTGGCATGTTAGGGGTGTGTGATACCTCCAAAATCCAAACACACGACAACATGTTGCTATCAAGTGTTTAGCGACACATCACACATCCCTAGGCCAGACCCTCAGTCACAACTCAGAGACCAAATACACACTTTAGAAAACAAGAAACAATCAGTGGTTCTCTTGATTAAGCAAAATCGTAACTGAAAAGAATATTTAAAAATCATTATAATAATATTGGAGGATACATGTTAATTAAGGGTTTGATTATGAATTTAATTCGGACATATACAGGTATAATGAAGCAGCAGTGGATTTCAGAATCCAACCTTTCAATATATTTCATAAAAAAGTTTAAAAAAAAATCATAAGAATCATAAAATAAGACATGTGTGTAGACTTTTTTCATCCACTTAATATAATATACCGAAAAGAGACTATGAAACTATTACATTTTGAGGAACTGTCCACTGCCCCATTTTTTTAATCTTTGAATTGATTACAGTTATAACAGTCAGGTTGTGTTGTTTGACTTTTACTTCAGTACCTTGCGGCCAGTTCCCCATATCCCTCATTATTCTACCTCTTCTTCATGAGACGGCCACATTCCTGCGTTTCACAGCCATAAACAACTATTAAGCTAATGGGTAAAAAAATCATTATAGGGGAACATCTGTGGACCCCAAGGTGCCAGTTAAAGTGGGTAAGGGAGGCGCGGTGTCCAGTAACTCAGTGTCTGATTGGAGTAATGTGGCTTATCTTTTCTTCAAGCCCCTCCTGAGTGCACATTGCTTTAAAGTCTGATGGGGGGACTCGAACAGAAGGGATGAATAAAATAGAATTGGAGGGAGAGTAAAAAGGAAGGTTGAGTTTAAAACAGAAAACCTAAATTATTAAACAAACAGATGGAAACATTTAGCCCCTGAGTGGTAGCTACAATGCCCCCTCCTCTCTAGTCAGCTTGTTTAATGCTCTTTCATTTAGCCAGCCTCAGATTTAAGAATGTCACTGAAAATTGAGGTGGGTAAACTGTCACGTAAAATGAGTGGGAGGGGGATAAAGGAGAAAGATCTCTGGCTGTAAATCACATAATTACAGGCCCCAACAAGGAACACAGGCTTTTTAAATGAAACCTGCTTCCCACCAGGACCTCCACTTCAATAACTGCACAAAAGGCAGCCCTGGGGTGAGCGGGCAGGAGTCAGAGCTGGGTAGATGCTCTCCAGACTGCTGATCAGGTCAAATGAGCAACCGTATCTGAGCATCTGGCCTGGAACAAAGCAATAGATGCCAGATTGTGCATGAGCCAGAATTGGATATCTGAAACTGATGCTGCATCCGAAATCATGTCTGAGCATAGTTGCTACATTTAAATGTGAATTTAGGTTTTGACCGATTAAAAAAAGTTCTATGAACATGGGTAGTATGAATGAAATTCGGACGTACTACATCCACCATGTTGTTGTTACTGTCACGTGACCTACCAGTCTGCTGCACTGCCATTCCTAAATCCTCTCCCGTGGCCTCATGGGATAGTAAAGTGCACTCCAGATTCAAGGAGGAAGTATTGCATGTCATGTGGATACTTTCCATGTACTGTTTTTCGAATATTATGTATTCAGACATACTACTCTTTTGACATGCTGTTTTTCACATGCAATATAGTAGGAAAGTATTCGAGCAGTAGGGAAGTATAACAAACAGATCCCTGGACAGGTTCCTGCTCTCATACAACTCATTTATTGCTGTGTTAGTGTGATACATTTCATGGCATTTGATTTTATTGTTTGACTACAGGACCAGCCAGACTTTCATCTATGAAATTCGATTGTATATTAATTATTATAATTCATGATTTAGTCAGAGCTAATAACCTTGTGGGCAGAAATTCAACAAATAGCACAGTTGTGGTTTGAGCAACTTGAGTTTGAGTCCCGGCTTGTGGTCCTTTATAATCCCTCTCTCTCCAGCTTTGCTTCCTGTCCAATCCATTCTGCACTGTACACATGAAGTACAGTAAAAAATAAATAAATACAAATAAATACAAATATTTTCATGACCTGACAAGAGTTAAATAAATATATCAATATTTTTTTAATATGAAAATTATTTATATTATCACGTCCATTTCCACAGCAATAATAATAATTAAAATAATTAATGGTCACATGACATGTAGGAAAAAGAATGGAATACTTAATATAATGGAATATATTCTCTTTGCAAATGTATATCAATATGGTACAAGATTATCCAATTCAAGTCAATGTGATAAACAAGTTAGGTATTAAGTAATCTAAAAGTATTCAAAAAGATGTCATTACCTAAAATGAGTGATCTAAATTACATTACTAACTAAAATTGTTGTTATGTCATTTGGAATCAGTAACAGTTTACAAGTAATCTACCCAGCACTGGATGCTTGTATGTTGGAGATTGCCAAATTAAACTATAAAGAACATCAAGAATTTTCTGTAGTGTTCAGTTCCTTTTTGTATTATTATTATTATTATTATTATTAAATATGAAAATATCTTTACTTACATGTCTTTAAACATTCATAAGAAAGACAAAACAAGTACAACCCCTTTTTTTTGCAATCCCCAAAAAGTTTCACATTTTATCGGCAAGAATTAAAGTACACTTTTGCCCTCTCACAAATGAGCTGCATTCTTTCATAAAGTGTCTTGCGGTCAGTGGTAAAATCTGATATCTTTTGTTTGGATTGTTACTGGTTTGTGACCTGTTCTTCCTCCCATTTCTCTGGGCACAATGTAGACGTTCTTCAGCCACACTGGAGTTGTAAGTGAACTAAATACCCTGGAGAGGACCTCCGAGCAGACCTCATAAACACCATGAACTAACAGATCTTTCATTTCAGCTTTTTTCCCACCCCCCTTTCCACTTCTCCAACCACTCCCACACTGTTCTGTCGTGAGCATGGAGGCATGAAAATACTTTCCCAAATGGAGATAATTGGGGGGGAAAGAGCCCTGCCCTGTCTGCCTAATCAACTCACACAACAATCGGTGGATTGTTCCGGAAGGCTGGTGACACAAAATCTTGTCCTGCAACATTTGAGCTGTAATTAGCAAGCACTTACTGTCATTCGTGTCAGATGCGGTTATGTGGAGGATTGAATTGAACAATGCGTATGCTTATGCATCGTGTATAAGCATACAGTAGTAATGTAAATGCATTTCATACAATGTCTATAAAACATTGTTTTATGATACTGAACCACGTTTCAGTTGGAGTATATGTTTATATTGTTCTGTTTCTGTGGTTTTATGCTTGGGCTCGACTTACTGAAAGACATATTTTTTTTCAACTTTTAACTTAATCAGGACTTTCCTGTATTTCCTGTATATTCAGCAGTTTAAGCCTTCTAGAAGGTGGTGAATGATGTGTTTCTGCACTTTTTGTTTTACATCCAAAAGCTAAATTTCTGGATTCATCATAGGAATTGCATATCCTTCCTTCCTTCCTTCCTTCCTTCCTTCCTTCCTTCCTTCCTTCCTTCCTTCCTTCCTTCCTTCCTTCCTTCCTTCCTTCCTTCCTTCCTTCCTTTATTTATGGAACAATGGAGATGCATACCCACTCATACGATTTCTTTCCAGGCTCTTCTTTGGGTACCAAATCTGCATTTCGTCCAAGACAAACAAGCTCATTGTTGATTTTTTTTACCTCTCCAGACAGCAGTATTGTTTATGTGCTCGATGGTGGAGTCTTCACAGACATATAAATATTTAAATGAAAGATTCAACTCATCTCAGCCAAAGTTCAGCTGAAAGTATTTATCTCTTTTGGTCTCTGTTTGTTATTAATTTAGCTTTAATAAACAGTTTTTTTTTTTTCATGCAGGATAACATAAAATGTTGTGCTCTCATGGTAAAACAACATGTATAGTAATGCCATGCAGATGAGTGGCCGGAACGCATAGAGAGTTTTCTATTTTGGTTGAAAATGGTATTGGGTAAATGGCCCCAAAGTAAATAACAATCAAAAACTTACTTTAGCTGGACAATAACTATTTTTTCTAGAGCTGATGTACAGCCAAAACAATCTATGTAAATCTAATCTATTATCATTGTAAATATGCTTTGAAACAATCTGTATTGTGAAAAGCGTTACATAAATGAAGGTGACATGACTTGACTTGGTTATGTCACGGATTCTGTCACTCTATTGGATTTAGGCTAAAAAGAACTAAACATCTAAAAATATGACTGTAGAGTGACTATGTCCAAAATAATTAAGGGGTAGTTATCTGTGTAATTACTGGGTAAAATCTACGGGCTGTAAATTAAAGTGGTTCTTGTTCTCCTCTTGTTTACCGTTCACCCCTCTTTTACCCTCATGCCATCGGAGATGTATACGACTTTATTTCTTCATATGAACACAGAAAATAAATAATCTATGCTAATGAAAACTCATTTGGGTTCCTAAAAGTTCAACAACATCAAGCAGCACATACATCAATAACTACAGTAATCCATACAATCCCAATGGATGAATCAATTTCTTCTGAAGTGAAATGATACGTTTTTGTAAGAAAAATAACAATATTTAAAAAACAATTTAACTGTAGACTATCGCTTCCGACCAGCAGTCATCTGCTTCTGCATGCGAGAGTACCGGCTTGACGTAACTTGAAGCGTGATGTTAGTGTGCCGAGAATCTCTGGTCACGTGGATGTCAGATGCTGTCAGTTTTTATTTTTTTAATGCTCACAACAGTATACAAACAATAACATAATATATGATAGTAGCAAAACAAACAAGACTAGAAGACAGAGACACTAGTTCTCGCGTGTTTCAGATGTAACACTAGCTTGAGAACATCATGAAAGCTTGAAGTGTCTTTACTCATGCACGTGCTGGTAACAGCTGATCGGGTACAAAAAGATTAGTAAATTATGAGATTAGTAAATTATCTGTTTTGAATTAAATTGTTTTTCAAATAAATCTTTCCAAGTCATATCAGATTTTTTTGTACTTACCCTGTAACTACATGAAACAAGAGGGGAACAATAACCACTTTAATTTACAGCCCGTAGATTCTTACCTTGTAACTGCACAGATAATTACCCCTTAATTAAAAAATACTTACAGTATAAATAATTTGTTAATTTTCCTGATAGTTACCCCTTTATTACCCAAATATTATATATTGTTCCCTTATACCTATGCGTACGTACTTTATAGTTACACTATAATTACCGAAAGTTACGCTGTAAATTCGCTTTACTTATGCAGTACTTTCCGGAACGTAATCTAAAGCGTTACCGAAACCTGTTTTCAAAAGTTAAGTGCTAAATGACACCGTTACACAAACCATAAGGTAAAACCTGCCATGTTTGGTATCGTTGGATTCAGGAGTCTAAGGAGGTGACTCCAGGCTCATTCAGGGCATTGTGCTGATGACGCATACTGAGATATGCCAATGTTCTCGTAGAATCATGGCATCCTGGACAAAAACACTGCATGCCAATTTTCATAGGAGTAACGGTTGGGTGTGGTTATAGCCATTTTCATGATTTTTTGTCCTGTTTTAGTGCCACCAAGTGGCCAATCGTCGTGATTATTTTCACGTGACCTCAGACTGAGCTCATAGACATGTGACCCAAGTTTAGCGAAAATATCTCGCTCTGTTATAGTCATTTTAGTAAAAGTGGCCCTGGACACATCGAACATTTTGATTCCCCTAGGCGACCATAAATCAAAATTTGAATTTTTCGAATTATTTTTCAAAATAATTTTGAATTATTGATATTCTCTCTCTAGAGAACATTGCTGCAGTGGTTTGGTTCCAATCGGGCAAAATCTGATATCAAAATAAAAAAAAACTAAATTACTCAAATTGGCACCTGAATGGCAAGCAAATCCGATGCATTTTGTCCATCTCAAGCCAAGTATTCCAATGATATAAGACACTTGAACATAGAATTTATGGTTTAGGAGTTATGAGCCATTTCATGGTTTTGACCGCTGTAGCGCCTCCGTCAGGCCGATCAGGGTGTGCCTTGGTGACGTTGTAGGTGGTGTGTACTACCAGCCCTTGGATTTTCAAGTCTCTACGACTAATGGTTTAGTCTGCCCGATCAGTTTTAGAGGAGAATGCTGATTCTTGAGACATGTAACAATTACAATAGGGTTTCAGTGCTACACGCTCGCTTGAACCCCTAATTAGACAGCAAATCTTCATATTAAAATGATTTCTGAATTATCATGTGACACTGAAGACTTGGGTAATGATGCTAAAAGTTCAGCTTTGTCATCACAGAAATAAATTACATTTTTAAATATATAAAAATAGAAACCGTAATACAATATTACTCTTTTTAGAATATTTTTGACTAAATAAATGTAGCCTTGATGAGCATAAGAGATTTAAAGACACATAAGAGATTTAAAAACATTAAAACATCGGAATTATTCCAAACTTTTGATAGTTAATGTGTTATCAAATCATACATTATTATTACATTATTGTAAAATGATGATTGTGAGTATTTAAGACAGCACCACTGCTATATCTTTGAGAGTGTGGTTTAAACATGCTTAGTGCCAAACTATTCTTTAATCAGTATAACCAACAATCTCACTCCAGACAGACAGAAAGACAAACAGTCTGGATCCTGTTCTATGTTGAATCAATGATCAGAGAGCATGTTTCTTCCTCCCCCGACTCTCTGTGTGACACCAGAGGACTGATAAGAGATAAACCTCACTCACCCTATCTATCTCTGCTTCCCTGACCTCTCTTAAAACCAAACAGAAGCACAGACAGCAAGATCGGTGCCTTTTGTTCTAGAATGAGAAACTAAAACTTCACAATTAATGTATTTGGCCTTGTGAAAAAGTTCACTTTAGCAAACTTTTAAAAAGACTAGCTATTACTGAAATAATATATCCTTAAAAACTATACTTAAGTAAGTGCAAATTAGTTTTCAGACACCTAATTTGCATGTTATTTAGAATGAAATGAAAATGATTTACAGTTTAAATTTAGCAGTTATTTTAATGCAGTTAGTTGAACTTTAAAGTTCTTGACCCATGTAGGATTTAAGTACATCTTTAATAATTTATATTGTCTTTGAATTATGGTTAAAGTATACTGCCAAATGTATCGACAAGCATTTATTGTAAAATATATAGACTTTAAATATACTTCAATGTCATTTCTTTTGAAACTTATATTTAAATTTATTTGTAATTACATATTTGTAATGATGTAGTAATTTAGTACATTAGTCAACACATACTCTTTAAAGAAGTACACTTATTCAAAAGTTATTCATTTTTAATTTATGTAAAAGAGTGGCATATCGCTCAAAATTATGCCTTTTGTGTTTCATGGTAGACAGAAAGACGGGTTTAGAACAGCATGAGGTTGAGTAAATGATGACAGAATTTTATTTTTTTGGGTGAACTATCCCTTTAATCTTTGATATATATTCTTCTAAAATAAAAATTTTGTTTGTCTTGAATGGCTACTCTGTGTTCTTTATTCAATAAATCTCAAAGAACTATTTCTGCTGGGTTATTAATTGCACTCTGAAGTAAGTTCACAGGGAAACATCTTTCCTAACTACTCTGAGAGCTTCTCATCCGTTTGTCCAATTTCTTGGCAGCCCTTTAAAAAGTATCACTGTATAAATCAAAATACCAGCTGAGAGAGAGAGAGAGAGAGAGAGAGAGAGAGAGAGAGAGAGAGAGAGAGAGAGAGAGCTAGAACTGAATAACTAAGGTCAATCTGATGGTCACAGGGAATGACAGCCCAGGGGGAGAGGTCGTTATCTGACCTGAAGGACCCTGAGGTGCCACTTCCCTGCCTGATTAGATCTCTGACGGCAGGAATGTCTGTTTTGTGACGGTGGTCAGGAAGATCACAGACCCAAGCATTCACAAGCTACAAGTCTAATGAGTCACGTGGACCGAGCTCTTGCTCAGACTAGTCCATCAGTATTTCATTTTCTTTCAAGACCAGATCAACATGCAGCACTGCACGTGGAGACAAAAAATACACTTCATTGGCACACGAAAATCACCAGAAAGGGTGAATCTCACAAGCCTGCCAAGAACAAGTCATCTTTCTCTACAAAATCCAAATAATCATTTTATTTGGCTTAAAGACAGTGAAGTCAATTTTAGGATGATTGAATATTTTCAAGTCTATTTTAGGACCATTATATGAAGTCTAGTCAAATGTATTTATATAACACTTTTCAATTTTTTTTTCAAAGCAGCTTTACAAAAAATAATGATAGTTACATATTATGAAAAAAAACAAATTCTGGCAGTTGAGATTTGCTATGTATATCCCTCTATGTAAATGTATTGTAGGCTATGTATGTGAATACAGTAGGATATAATATGTATCCAGATTTATATAGAGAGCTGTAACTATTTTACATTTTGGCAAATTGGTGGCTAATTCGTATGAATTTGTTCAATCTCATTTTTACTTTTTTGTATACAATCTGCTTAGACCCTGTTGATGGATATGTTTGTGGGTGGATCCTCATGCTTACTTTTTTTTTAGAATAATCACAAATTTTTGTACAATTCACGTCATAAAAATACATAGGAAATCACCACCTCATAAAATAGTTTTGTTTTCCCTTGAGATCAAGTTGGATTTACTATATGGTATATATTTCCCTGTGCTCTGTTCCTGTTTCCTTTGTTCCCTGCTTTTCATTTATTACCATATTTACCGATTTAGTTTCACACCTGTTTCTAGTCTGCTTTGTCAATCTGTCTATTTAAAGGTGTGTTCACGCCATGTTGAAACTACCGTAATTGAGCGTTCACATCATTGTAGAGCTCGTAATTAAAGCTTGTAAGATGGGAGTTTTCAGATCAAAAGGTACAGTGGTCATGTGGTACAAGTAGGAGCTCTACCTACTTTGTAACACGTGACCGCTGTACCAGTTCACCACTGCAGTTTAATTTAGGCATTGATAGTGGTGCCATAGAAATGCATAATAAAACATGAACAGCTCTGAATACAACGTCAACGTCTTGTCATTTCGAGACTACGATAATTAGCTACGATATGGCGTGAACACAGCATTAGTCCTCAGTTTTCCTAGGCTACTGGGGTGCGTTTCCCAAAGCATCGTTAGCCAACTATGGTTGCAAGTTCCGTTGTTATCAACATAGTTCAACCAGTCGTGTTTCCCGAAACCATCATTCCAACGAACTGTCGCACTGGAGGGCCACTGTCCTGCAAAGTTTAGCTTCAACCCTAATTAAACACACCTGAACCGGCTAATCGTAATCAAGGTTACATACTAGAAACCCCTGCTTTAAGATATTTAACATGTTTTTTTTAATCGCATGCGTTAACCCGCTAAATTTGACAGCATTGATATATATAAAGTATACATCAATTTTCACAGACTCTGATGCAGTTAAAACATATAAAACTTTTGAGTTTAAGTTTTCTGAGTTTTCATATATTTAAAAAAATGTAATACACATTAATAACACTATACTTTGTGTTATATTACCAAGTCAATAAATGAAAAAAAAACATGACTTATTAACATGACTTAGCATGTATTAATATGACTTCCACTTCTGAGAAACACATTACTGTAATGCACTAATTACTATAACACAGATTGGTTATAATGTTCTGCATTTAGTTAAGTAAATAAATGTCCTAAAGCAGATGTTGTGATGAAATGTGACCTGGACATTGAGATTTACAACAATGTGTATGCTATATGTGAGGTGTTAACATGCATTTAAAAAACACAGCAACAATCAAGATAAGGTCCTTAGAAAATGTTTGTTTCAGTGTTATTCCAAAGTCTTTAGAGTCCAAATCAACAGTAAACCGCTGGAAACTCAACTTCCTGATAATTCACCATAATTACAGGCCTACACTGGAAAATACACAATATATGGCAAAGAATCAAAGCTTTAAGCTCCCCAAATGAGAGGAAACACTGCTCTTGGCTGCAGGCTGAATTCAGCAGAGAAAACTAAAGATTTTCTTACTGTGGTTACCTAATTAAACACTTTTGGAGACACAATCTCTATTGAGATCCAGTCAAGATGTTGCGTTCTCCAGGGGGGTAATACAAAATGCATATGTATAAAGGCATTGTGTAAGAGTACAATTACAAATCTCCGGCCTGGTGATCAGTCATAAACCTCAAGGTCTTCTGGGGAAATAGTTCTCATTCAGTGTGTTTACACACAGGAGTTTAGGAACAATTTTACAAAGGATGCTGGTGTATTTATCCTGTTTTAATGGGCTCAATAAAAAAGACTTGGAAGCCACAATGGGAAAAAGCGAATCAGGAGCGGAAACACCATTGGCTCATTTCCTACCAATGCCAACAGCCGTATATCCCTTACATGTGCCTTTTACCAATGTCTTCATCCTTGACAGCTCTCAGCTGCCACCCAGACCAGCCTTGCCCAAATTAGACACACCTCAGGATGATCTCTTTTCAGCATGTTGAATTCAGCCAGATTTAGCCAAATAAACACTATAAACACTGATTCATGTGCTTGTAAGAGGAAGTTCTAGAGAAATACTCTCAGCTGAGACTGTGGGAGTCCTGCATCAGAAGGCCCTTACTTTATTTTCTGTGTACATAGAGTAAATTGAATCCACATCCAAGCTTAACAAAGAGCCCTAATGTTAAATCTGTTTGTTGAATATGTGATCATGGCGAATCGAAAAGCAATGTGACCTGTGCAGGGGTTTGCTTGAATGCCGATCCTGTTACGCTCTGCCTTCAAGTTGTAAGGGACAAGCACTCTTGACCCTCTTGTGAAAACAAAGAAGAGCCTGATGCGTCTTTTAGGACTGCCTGGTGCCATAGAGACTTAACAGGACTGGCCCCAGGGCCAGGAATGGTTCACCACAAATGTGTCTGTTAGTCTGAGGCCTAGGACTCTGTCACTAACCTGAAAGAGATTCCTTTTGGGTGAAGGATGTGGTTACTGTAAGTGCTGTGAGAATGGTTAGCTTCGACTTTGGCAGAATAAGGAAACAGAATTTTGTTTACTCAGGGAAACAGATTTGTCTTGTGCAAGCTTTAATAAAGAATAATAAGTGAAAAAGACTAGTGTTTCTAATTTCTAAAGTAACGTTATTTAAAAAGCAACTGAACATGATCTATAAGGAACAAATAGTTATAAAGAATAGTTATTCCAATAATAATAATACCAATAATAATAATCCCCAATCCTCATTCCTCATAATTTATTTCTTAATTTGGCTTCAGGAGATGTAGCATATGGAGTACTTATACCCCCGGTTTCACAGACAATTAAGGCTAAATTTAGTCTTAGATTAAAATGCATGTTTGAGTTGTTTTAGGGTACTTTCACATCAGTAGTTTGGTTAATTTGGTCCGGACCAAGAGCAAAAAATGATGGGTGCGTCTATTTGCACTAAGACAACTAGATTCTATTTACACTCAGTGAAAATAGCATATTTTCTTAGCAATATTTGATATTAACACTAAGTGCAAATAGTGATAGATGCTATTTACTAAGTGAAACAGCATACTATGTTAAAATAGTGATTATATTCTATTTACACCATGTAAAAGTTGTTCTTTGCAATATGTGTAAATCGTAATTAGATGCTATTTATACTTTATTTTGACAGATACATACTATTTGCACCTCAGTATTGTTGTAAATAAACAGGATGCAATAATAAGAGTGTAAATTATTATATTTATTAAAATTATAAAATGGATGTCGCCTTAATGGGACAATAAAAGCCCTCCCTACACCTATCCCTAACCTTACCCATGCTTTTATTATTATTAAAAATTCGTTAAGCACTTTATTTCCATTTTTAGAAAATTTTCTTAATTTTTATTGAATCTAAATGCCTTTCCAATGTGATATGTGATGCTCTACAAAAGGCGGATTCGAACCCAGGTTGATCGCGTCAAAACCTAGATGAAGTCTTAACCTAATATGCTGTTATTTTTATAATCTTTTTTTTTTTTTTTTCAAACAATGTAATTTGCAGCCAGGGTCGTCTAGCAACTCTCCGTTGGCTTGCAAGCTTGAACTCTTGTCAGGCCAATCACATCATGTACTGAGTCTGTGGGCAGGCTTAACATTTTGACGGCAGAGTTGCGACGGTTCAGTGTGAATTCCTTACTTGAAAACAAAGAAGTTGTCTGCTGCTGCTGGCGAATAGAGGTCTTTCAAACCGCCTTTGGCCGCGACTCTGGAAGAATTGGAGTTAAGCTTTTCTTTGAGAAAATAAAAAAGAACAGGACTGAAGACATTCTTAAAAAATGAAGATGTGAATTTGAGGGAATTTGAAAGACAACCGTCTATCCCTCCCCTCGGATGGAGCCCTGCCAATATTATGTTCCCAGACCAACATCTTGGTGTGGGTCTGGCTTTTCAGGGTTAATATCTGCTAACACTTTATTACTCTCCCAACATTCATTCTACGGATTGTAAGTAACTTGCAACTTCATGTCAACTTATTCTACGAAACATAACCATAAACTAACAGTCTACTACAGTCTACTAATACCATCGAAATAAACTGTAAACTAGAGAATTCTCAATTTTTTGTTCCTTTTGTGCTCCACAGAAGAAATACATTTGGGAAAATAGAAGGAAATTATAACAAAACTCTTTCAAAGAAAAAAGAAAAAACATGCTCAATATTAGACATGCACTATATTTGCATCTTTCTTGGGAAATGAATACTTTGTATTCATTTTTCACATTTGTGGCTCTCTTTCTCTCTCTTGACAGATCTGTCTGGACCTGCTGACTATAGTGAGAGGCAGAAGCTTACCTGCTTATCACAGCCTACCATCAGACCCATCTTGTCCCTCTGTGCTCCTACTGCTCCCTGCTAACCCGGTGGTCTCTCCAGAAGGAACAACAAAGGTGACTTGTGAACGAAAAAAATCACCTTTGTCATCATTAGAATGATTAGCTTACTCATGTGCAATCCTTACCAGTGTTATCAGCAGAATACATCCTTTTAAGCAGTCTCAACAGTAGCGAAATAAAAATTAATAAATAAAAATGTTGATTATGAATTATTAATAAAAAAAAAAAGATTTGTGGTATGAAAATTTGATTGCAAATAATATTAGCATTAAAAAAGCAGTTGAGATCACTTTAACTGAAGCAGTTAAAATTATAAGGACATAGACTGGGCAAAAACGTTGCAATCAAGAGATTTAATCACTACAGCTGGGATGGTTAGAATACCAATGCTTTTTGATATCATAAAGAAAATCTATGACTGACTCCTGTTGTGTCTTACTATGGTGAGTGCAGGACATGTCTGGGCTTATCTTTGGCCCAACATGCCTTTATTCCTATACAGAATACACCAATTGGATAGTTGTCCAAATGAATCAACATTAATAATTAAGTAATATGTCACTACTCAGACTAGCATTAGAATTGCTTGCCTATGCATTCAATAAAAGGCAGAAATCACTATTGTTCACCATATGAAATAATGCTTAATTGTATTGAATGTACACTTATTGTACAATCAAAAATGTATATTCTAAAAAACTGTACTTGCATATAATAATGAAACAAAAATACTGTAATTTGCTGTACTTTTTTCACCAGGGCATATGTGTAGTGTTAGGGGAACACTAACCCTAAAGTTTGGGGTATGATTTCATTCATGGTCGAGCATACTTTCAGATTAAATATTACACTTGTCCCATATTGTTTATACCTCAAATTGTGCAGCTTGTTGAGGAAAAATGTGTTAATTGCTTTTCTAAGAGATCTGACTCATGGTTTCAAACTAGCAGATCATAAAACAGCTAAAGACTTTACTTTAGACATAACTATTTTACTCATTCTTAGAGATTCAAACATACCACTAACCAGTATCTAATTCTGGCAACATTTTTGCTATGTGCATTAAAGGTACCAAAAATTGTGCAGCTTGTTGAAGAAATGTGTATGATATATATATATAAAACAAATAAAAAATAAATAAATAAAGAGTATGAACTGTCTTATATATAAGACTCTGTGACTGTGTGTAGCTTTGCAGATATTGTACAGTTATTCTTAGCAAACTGACCATCAGTTTTTCATCTTCACCATTTTTCTTAAAAGGATTGTTTTGCTTTATTTTTCTATCCTACTTTTTCTTCTTGGTTCCCCTAATACGTTTTTTCCTATCCGATCCTGGGAACACTGCACGCCCTTTAGCCCGAGCCGCAGTAATGGAGAAAAAGTCTAACATTTATTTTCCTGCTTCTCTTTGCAGAGTGCGGAGGCATGTTGTTTTCATTGGTCTGGGGAGACAGTTCTGTGAAAAGTTCTGGCGAACTGGCACCTTTGTGAGAGAACTAAATAGGCGACACTCCATCCCACACACATTGCATACGTTTGGCTCTGCGAGTATCGCCGTGCCTTTTTCCGCTGCCCACATGTAAATATAGGGAAGATGATGACTGATCCAAGATAATAAAACTCCTCTTGCAGAGCTCACTGCAAAATTATTGCTGTTTCATTGTAATTTATCTTACATTTACTGTACTTGTCTACAAACAACTTAATCAGGCTGGTTTGGATGAGTTTACAGAGCAGCAACATGTAAAACATTAGCAAAGCTATACAAACTCATTTTTCAGGCCCCTGTGAAAAAGAATTGCACTTTAGCATACTTTTTTGAAGAGTGCTTAAATAAATATTATATATACAAGTACTTACTAAATGTAATGTTTTCAGACACTTAATTGCATGTAATTTTAAATTAAATGAAAATGTATTATAATTCAAATGTATATTAAATGCAGTTAGTTTAAGAATGTTTTTTTTCTTTACAGGACATAAGTACATCTTTATATGTAATTTCATAATTACTTCTATTGTCTTTGAAATATGATGTACTGTGCAGTACACTCTCAATAACTTTGTTTCCTCAATGCTAATTATTATTATTAATCATACTTTAATGTCATTTCTGTTGTATTTCATGTATTTCAATGTATTTATAATTACACATTTGTTGTAATGATGTTGCAATTTAGTAGTTTTAAATAGGGGACAGATTATGCCCCTTTTTACACAATGTAAAATAAGTCTGTGATATCCCCAGAGAGTGTATTCGAAGATTTTAGCTTAAAATACCCCACAGATAATTTTTATAACATGTTTTAATTGTCACTTTTTGGGGTAAGAAAAAAAAGGTGCTATTTTTGTGTCCTTTTAAATGAAAATGAGCTTGTGCTCCAGGCTCCCTTTCAAGAATAGGGCAGAGCTGCAAGAGCTCATGCAACAACAAAACAGGACAATCTCACGCACTGAAAATGTCAGAAACTGTCCGTAACGGTGCTCAGTCTTATATGTTCGAACCAGAGTCGGGTGATGATGCCTATGCCGGGATCTAGCCAGAGAATATATGCTGCATGGAGATACAGGTATAGTTTATTTTAATTAAAGTTATAACTTATGTTGTCAGCTTGCTTTTATCCACTATTAGTACAAGCCTGTTGTAGCGGACCCCTCAAATGATGGCCAAAATGTTACTGATGAGCTTTATGAAGTTATTGTACAGCACACAAAAGATGAAGCATTCGTTTTCACTCCAGAAAATCACAGTAAGAGCTGAATAAAACACAGAATAAGAAGTGTGCATTAAAGTATTATCCATAAACTCTCTCTCCCTTGCATTATCATCAACATACACAGTGAATTACACAAAAAGTTACAACTAACAGTAAACAAATACAGACCTTATGCCTTTTCAGAGGGTGCTTAATACAAGCCCAAATCAGAAAAGGTTGGGACAGTATGGAAAACGCAAATAAAAGAAAGAAAGAAGTGATTTCTAAGTTTACTTTGACTTTTATTTCATTGCAGACAATATGAACACAAAATATTTCATGTTTTGTCTGGTCAACTTCATGTCATTTGTAAATATGCATCCTTTCCTGTCATTCAGACCTGCAACACATTTAAAAAAAAGTTGGGAGAGGAGCAATTTAGGGCTAGTAATGAGGTAAAATGGTTAAATAATGATGTGATTTGAAACAGGTTATGTCAACAGGTGATTGTAATTATGATTTGGTACAAAAGCAGCATCCAAGAATGCTCTAATCCTTAAGGAGCAAAGATGGGCCGATGATCGCCAGTTTGCCAACAAATACGTGAGAAAATTATTGAAATGTTTAAAAACAATGTTCCTCAAAGAAAGATAGGAAGAGATTTGGATATTTCACATTCAACAGTGCATTACATAATTAAAAGATTCAAGGAATTTTGAGGAATTTCAGTGCATAAAGGACAAGGGCGCAAGCCTAAGCTGAACAACCGGGATCTCCGATCCCTCAGGCGGCACTGCATCAAGAATCGTCAATCATCTATAAGCGATATCACCACATGGGCTCAGGACTACTTTGGCTAACCTTTGTCAAGTAGCTAACGTTTGTAAATACGTAGTTACATCCACAAATGCCAGTTAAAACTGTACTCTGCCAAAAGGAAGCCCTATGTTAACAGTGTCCAGAAGCGCCGTCGACTTCTCTGGGCTTGGAGGCATCTGTGATGGACCATCACACACTGGAAACGTCTTCTGTGATCAGATGAATCAGTATTTCAGGTATTTTTTGGGAGAAATGGATGCCGTGCGCTCCGGACCACAGAAGAAAAGGATCATCCAGACAGTTACCAGCAACAAGTCCAAAAGCCAGGGTCTGTCATGGTATGGGGTTGTGTCAGTGCCCTTGGCAAAGGTAACTTGCACTTCTGTGAAGGCACCATTAATACTGAAAAGTACATAGAGATTTTGGAGCATAATATGCTGCCTTCAAGAAGACATCTTTTCCAGGGACGTCCATGCATATTTCAACAAGACAATGCAAAACCACATTCTGCACACATTACAAAGTGCTGGCTGCGGAGGAAGAGGGTACGGGTACTTGGCTGGCCTGCCTGCAGTCCCGACCTGTCTCCAATAGTGAATGTGTGGCGCATTTTGAAGCGCAAAATGCGACAATGAAGACCCCGTACTGTTGCCCACCTTAAGACTTGTTTGCAGGAAGAATGGGACAAAATTACACCTGAAACACTTCATCACTTGGTGTCTTCAGTCCCTAAACGTCTTTTAAGTGTTGTGAAAAGGAATGGCAACATTACAAAGTGGTAAATGCTCTACTGTCCCAACTTTTTTTGAAATGTGTTGCAGGTCTAAATGACAGGAAAGGATGCATATTTACAAATGACATGATGTTGACCAGACAAAACATGAAATATTTTTTGTTCATATTGTCTACAATGAAATACAAGTCAAAGTAAATTTAGAAATCACTTTTTTTTTCCCCTTTTTTTTCTCGTTTTCCATACTGTCCCAACTTTTTCTGATTTGGGGTTGTAAACTGGTGAAGTTTTTAAACTTATAATCAAGTAACGCATAACACATAACACATAACGGTATACGTATATCTTGTCTTTAAATGTCTTTAAAACATGACAAGTTTATTCAGACATATTTAATTAAAATGTACTCTAAAGTAAAGCTTTCACTTTGACGTTACAAATTATAGGCCTCATTTTTAATAGTGTATTTGTGTCTGTTAAGAAACAGTCGTGAAAGCATTCTCTCTATAAGTGCACTAAAAATTCATCAGTATACTGTATCTGTAAGTGCAGTTTTTAAAAAACATACATTTGCGAAATAAAGCACACAGCAAGTGCACACTGAACACAATTAAACAGTTTTTTTCAAAAGGGGGCTAACAGTTTGACATGATATATTAGCTGTTGAGGTCAGCATTAAGTCGAAATAATATCACACCCACACAGTGTTATTTCCTGTCCAGCAGGATGTTTGTTGAACATTGGACTGTTCAGTGTTTAAAAGGGTCACTCGGTTGTAGAAATGTTTATGTATGAAAGTCTTTGTGGCTTTCAAAGAGCAACTTATTAAATTCTCCGTTCTCTCAATGTAGTGTGTGATCTCACCCTTCCCCCAACATCTTTGCTCATTCCCTCATGCAACTGTTCTTTCGTCATTGCCAAGGCACTCTGTTTTGTCAAAAAACACCTGGTTTGAGATTGGGAGGTTCCTCTGAACTGGTGCTGAACCTGTCCTGATGAGGTAGAGATGGAAATCCACTTATAGGTAATAAGTAAAGCACATTCGCTGTTTCCTAAAACACAACACAGCACCAATTCTAAGCCAATCTTGGATCTAATGCCAGCTGGAACTTTCCAAAGGAGAGGAACTCTTGATACAGTCTTCTCACTCGGGTTAAGAGCAACAGTCCTTTCCTGGGCATGTTATTATGACTGCAGTTGTAGGGAAATGTTATCTCTTCACCTTTAGCCTGTGTACATTTTCCTCTATCAACTAGTGACACATGTTCAACACAGAAAGAAACTCAGCAAGGAAATCGCTCCTTTGGGAAACATGAAAGAAACTCCCAAAACACTCTCACATGAATAGTCAACAAAGTTTCCCTTCTAGCCTTGGCTGCCATACATTTTCAAACCAAAACAGACTCTTGCTTGTGAAATAGCTCAATCAGTGAAAGCAATTCTGTGACTCTGTGATATTTTGTCATGCACAACATATTTGAGTCATTTCCGGGATTGCTGTAGATATGGATCAGTGTGAGGTTGTTACATGATCCACACGACCCTCTGAGTTCCCTTTCCAAACAGCACTTTGACAGGGCAAATAAAACCAATGCAGCCTCAAGAATCAAGAATGCCCACAGCAGTGGGCGGCATATAGAGAATCAAGCTTAGGTTTCAGTGCATGTTTTTTGTCATTTCATACCCCATTTTGTATTGTTTTGATGGAATCGACACTTAGAAAGAATTCTGCAAACTAAAGTTTAACTGACTAAATAACTTTTTCTGCAATGTATTGTTTGTCAAATGAATTCCTATGGATGAATTTAATTTATTATTGAAATAATAGGTCAAACTTTAGTACGGGGAACACATATTCACTATTAACCACGACTTTTGCCTCAATTAACTCATAATTTACTACTTATTAATAGTTATTAAAGTAGTTCTTGTAGCATTTAAGTTTAGGTATTGGGTAGGATTAAGGGATGTAGAATAATACATTAATATGTGCTTTATAAGTACCAATAAACAGCCAATATCATATATGCATGCTAATACACAACTAGTTAATAGCGAGAATTGAACCCAGAAATGAAGTGTTACCAAATAATATCTGTAATCTTGCATACATTTTCTTTTCTTTCACCAGAGGACATGGTTAAACTTAGCTCAGTAAAGAATTCACTTCTGATGAGCTTGGTTTCGTTACACTGAATCATGACCATCGTGACGTAAATGTGGTTCCCAATTCCTGAGGCTTGTGGAGATAATCATAGGCTTCAGGACATGAATGCTTTAGGGCAAGAAAATATTTTCATATTGTTCGACCAAGCAAAAATAGACGCTTACCCACACTATGCTCTAGTCTGTTATTTGTTTCTTCGTTGGTCATCTGAGAAACATAACTAGCTTATTCATTGGGATATGCTTTAACAACAACTGTATACCTTCTAGAAACAACGTCTGTACTTAAATAACTCCCAAATTATTTATTATTTTTTAAATGTTTTGATTCTATGGACAAAGGCACATGGAACACATTCCTCAGTTAAGACACTGAAGAATGTTTTGTTTGTATCATCAGGTACAGCAAACCATGCAGTTCCAGTATCGCCAATTTCATCTGTGAAAATCACCTCCAGGTTCTCTCTGCAAACTAAAACCAGACTTGGTCCAATCCTCAAAGCTAACGTGACACTGAGGTAAATACAATTAAGCCCAGCCAGAGGAAAGCCTGGCTTATTATTGTTTATCTTTAAAACTGACTCCATGTCTCCCCCTGGCCCTGTGCCACGATACATCTGAGTTTTTCTCTAGTCTAGAAGTCAGGGGTATTGAATAGAAGAACATTCCATGGCATTTAGATTAATGGCAGAAATCCTTTGTTCTTTAAAAAAAAAAAAGAAAATAGATCAGATTTATAATTTACTGTTTATCTGGATTAAAAAAATATATAATGAAAAGGATTGGCCACAAATGTAATTTCTTTTGAAATGAAGTCTAAATTAATGAAATATTTGTCATATATCAGTTACCTAAAGACTGTGACAAACCATTGGACTAGCAGCCACTGGATGAAAGCTCACCTTGCATCGCCTGCTTTTGGGCCAAAAAGTCGTGTTTGAACACAAAGACTACAGCCAGCCGCCAGCCGCCTGCGTGTGAGGAAATAACTGTCTATTACAGCAGGTGGAAGTCTGCATTCATCATTCAAAAAGGGAAACTAACTCTAGTACTTTGGATATACAAAAGGTAATCCTGTTGGACAGGTGTGTGCCCTCTTGACGTAATTTGCTTTCTTTCAGTGCTTTCTTCTTCTGGTTTGCTAAGCTAAACAGCCAATCAAACTGATCAGTTTCATACCAATTCAAAATGTTCTACTGGCCAATTGCCCACCGATGGAGTCTGTCTATTGCAGATGAAGCAGGAGATACTCCAGATGTTCAATGATGGCCCGACATTGGCTGACTGACTGTTGTTTTGTCCCAAAGTATAGTATGTTGAAAAGAGTATGTCAAAAGTCCCAAGATGGTCTACTATTTCTGGTAGATTTTTTAAATGTGGATCCGTGCCCACTATAAAGGGTAATATTGTTCACTGCACTTTGTAGGAGGAGTCGGTTCAGAACTACAAACACGAGTAAAAAGTGTTAAAAACTACAAAACATGGCGAATATGCGCGACCTGCAGTGAGAGGTTTAGATAAAGGATTGAGTGACTAATAATCAGTTTAACATGTAATTTTAACATAATATTTAAAATATTTATTTATTTATATTTAATCTTCAATAATAATGTGTGCTTTTATAAATATCCATTTGACAGTTAACTTTTAAATGCATCATTGTGCATTAATATGAGTAGAGTTCTCAGCATAAAAGACCTGTGACTGCAGATCAATGTGCTACTGCATTTCTCTCCGATACGGTAGATTGACAGGCCAGTTTACAGTGACAGGATGTGTCAGGATGCGACAGTAAGCAACCATTAAAGACGCCATTGTATGACATGATACTATGTCCCAAAGCTTATCTACTCTTTTGCTACACACTCAAAAGTATGTTCTTTTTCTTCACAAAAAGAGTGCATACTTTCAGGGCATAAAATAAGTAAGCAAATTTAGACGCAGCAAATGTCACTCACTGAATAAACTAATCATGGTTGACCGTAGAGCAATTATATTGTAACAGCATACTATTGTTTTTGCTTGGTACACATCCTTGGGTGACAGTATAAGTACTAGACAACTGCCATCCAGGTCAACACAGCATAAACAGTTCAACTTTAGGTGATTTTAGTCAAATTTACAATAAGCCATCATGTACTTTCAATATAAGCATGGGAACTTTTCTAGATGTGACACCCAGCATTTAACTGTTGAGCATGAAACGTATCAAATGTTATATGTTATGTGGAAAAGATCACATTTGATATGTTTGTGGAATGAAAAAAAAACAAAACAAGATCTGTGAACCATTGTCTAAAATGTGACTCAGCCAGGTCTCATTGAGAAACTGCTGAACTCTGATACGATGCTTATCAAAGTAGCCCATACTTTCATTACTATCTCAAGGCCCATTTAATCATGTCTCCAAACATCAGATTATTTCACAAGGAGGGAACAATGATGGCTGAAACTTATCTTATTATCCTAGTATGCAGTTGGCAAGTAGGAGTAATGTTAAGCATTAGCTGGGGACTCTCATATTGAAAGACTGCTTCCTAGTCCCCTTCATTCTCCATCTGGTTTTGCTTATTCAGTCGCTGGTACAGCAGAGCCCCTCTGGAGCTGACCTCTGCTGAGGTCTGATGCTTATGAGGAGCTTTAAGATAGATTATCTTGGGCTCAGTATGTCAGGCATCTTTGAAGGGAGATATGATCGACTGGTCTTGCAACAGTTGTGGCTGAATTTTCATAGTGAGAGAACATAGTATTAGTTACAGAAATCTTTTTGAATGGACATAGTATATCAAAATACTATTTTAAAAATGTATTTGCATAAAAGGCACTATAACAATCTTCTAACCAAACAAGGATGACATTTACACTTCACTGGCTTTGCGTGACGATAAATGTAATTTAAAATCTCTTTCATGCTCCCGAGAGCTCTCCTCAAAGATATCAGCATGCATCTTTGCAAAGCATGTGGCAAAATCTACAAGCCGTCTGTGGGATGGCAGAAGTATCAGTATTATATATATATATAAAGATAAGACCGATGTCTTTGTGAGTTACAGTTTGTTTTTTAGAAACAAGGCCCTGCCACTGTAGTTTGTAAGCCTACGCTGGGCCCCATGGGGCCTGATTGGACTGTTGGTCTGGAATGTTTGCTGGGTAAATGATCTGATAAATACAGTAGATGTGTTTGTGTTTCGTGAGATACAATCGTGGGCTCTTGTGTAGGCAAGCTACAAGTATTCTTCAAAATATCTTTATAAAAAACACACACATGGAATTCTTCTTAAATCAACTCAGTTTATTTGGACCAGCTTGCTCCTCAGAATCACAACCTGTAAGTATGATTAATTATTGACGTATATATTTTCTACCGGGTGTTCAAAATATGTCATTTTGTGTTTTATTTTGAGTAGGTCAATATAATAACAATAATAACTCACATTATTACTGAAATATTTCTGCTAAGCAGCTGTGTCCCAAAACTGTGTGTCCATTAATCCAGATTGTCTGTTGTTCTTAATACTTTCAGTAAAGATAAAGGCTGGAGCAAGACTTGTTTTGCAAACTTTAATGTTACATCAGTCGTGACTGGCTGATAGTAGTTAGTGCTTGGCTTACATGTGCACTGTTATTGAAATAGTTCCCGTATGTGCACCTCAATAAATTCCATTTGGGTTTGTTGATGGACATACACTTGCTAATGCTGATGGTGAGGAATTAAAGCTGCAACATCTCATAATATACCTCAGGCTGAGTTGCGTATCACTGAGAAAAATCCTGCTTAAGCAACAACCTGGTCTCACAGAATTCCGTTAAAATGAACACTCGCTGGAATCGCTGAAAATTCTGTGATGGGTCCACGGAAGTCAATGACAGGCAGCATCTGTGGTCCACACACGGATTCCCTGTTCCAACACCTTCAACACAGTCTCTATCAAGACACATTTAATTCTTTGCATTTGTAAAAGTAAACATGAATTTATGAATATTTATAGGCTATTACATTTGTAATATTTGTATTTTCCAGTGAGCTTATATACAGGTCCTTTTCAAAAAAATAGCATATTGTGATAAAAGTTCAATATTTTCCATAATGTAATGATAAAAATTAAACTTTCATATATTTTAGATTCATTGGACACCAACTGAAATATTTCAGGTCTTTTATTGTTTGAATACTGATGATTTTGGCATACAGCTCATGAAAACCCAAAATTCCTATCTCAGAAAATTAGCATATTTCATCCGACCAATAAAAGAAAAGTGTTTTTAATACAAAAAAAAGTCAACCTTCAAATAGTTATGTTCAGTTATGCACTCAATACTTGGTCAGGAATCCTTTTGCAGAAATGACTGCTTCAATGCGGCGTGGCATGGAGGCAATCAGCCTGTGGCACTGCTGAGGTGTTATGGAGGCCCAGGATGCTTTGATAGCGGCCTTAAGGTCATCCAGAGTGTTGGGTCTTGCGTCTCTCTACTTTCTCTTCACAATATCCCACAGATTCTCTATGGAGTTCAGGTCAGGAGAGTTGGCAGGCCAATTGAGCACAGTAATACCATTGTCAGTAAACCATTTACCAGTGGTTTTGGCACTGTGAGCAGGTGCCAGGTCGTGCTGAAAAACAAAATCTTCATCTCTATAAAGCTTTTCAGCAGAAGGAAGCATGAAGTGCTCCACAATCTCCTGATAGCTAGCTGCATTGACCCTGCCCTTGATAAAACACAGTGGACCAACACCAGCAGCTGACATGGCACTCCAGACCATCACTGACTGGGTACTTGACACTGGACTTCAGGCATTTTGGCATTTCCTTCTCCGCCGTCTTCCTCCCGACTCTGGCACCTTGATTTCCGAATGACATGCAAAATTTGAGGGACAGTCCAGTGTTGCTTCTCTGTAGCCCAGGTCAGGCGCTTCTGGCGCTGTTTCTGGTTCAAAAGTGGCTTGACCTTGGGAATGCGGCACCTGTAGCCCATTTCCTGCACACGCCTGTGCACTGTGGCTCTGGAAGTTTCTACTCCAGACTCAGTCCACTGCTTCCGCAGGTCCCCCAAGGTCTGGAATCGGTCCTTCTCCACAATCTTCCTCAGGGTCCGGTCACCTCTTCTCGTTGTGCAGCGTTTTTTGCCACACTTTTTCCTTCCCACAGACTTCCCACTGAGGTGCCTTGATACAGCACTCTGGGAACAGCCTGTTCGTTCAGAAATTTCTTTCTGTGTCTTACCCTCTCGCTTGAGGGTGTCAATGATGGACTTCTGGACAGCAGTCAGGTCGGCAGTCTTACCCATGATTGCGGTTGTGAGTAATGAACCAGGCTGGGAGTTTTTAAAAGCCTCAGGAATCTGCAGGTGTTTAGAGTTAATTAGTTGATTCAGATGATTAGGCTAATAGCTCGTTTAGAGAACCTTTTCATGATATGCTAATTTTTGAGAATTTTGGGTTTTCATGAGCTGTATGCCAAAATCATCAGTATTAAAACAATAAAAGACATTATATATATATATATATATATATATATATATATATATATATATATATATATATATATATATATATATATATATATATATATATATTTTTTTTTTTAATTTATTTTTTTTTATACATTTTGTGGAAATTGGCCTATTAATTGTTGTCTTTGACAAACCCCTCAAATAATAATTTCATATTGTTTACAAAAAGATAAAGAATAATGAACATAATATAAACCTGAGGCATTTCTTTCCAATTAATAAATAATCAAAGTTTATTTCAGTAAAGAGATCTCTCAGGACAGGTCCAGTCCAAAAAACATAAGAAACCTGAGAAACCTGTTCATTATTTGAAATGTGATCAATGAAAGCTTGCAAATAGCTCTTTCTCTCTCAAGATATCTTCTCATTCCACGGAATCTGCTCATATCTCTCCATCAGAGAGATGAAGAGGAAGTGTAGAACCACCCACAGCATGTTCGCCGTCTGCAGGTCTATGACTCCTCTGTGCTCCGGACCACACAAAGTGCTGGGCCTCTTCCTTCACTCAGCAACCAACAGAAGATCCTGATACTAACTCAGTCCACAGAATGATTTCTGACCTCCCTCACAGGCTCAGGTGTAGACCACCAGGTGAAGAAGATAGAGGAACATGGGCTGACGATTGTCAAATGGGGAGAGCAGTGCTGCAATTCAGAATAAAATGATTTTTTGTTTTGATGGTTTAATAAAGATCTGTTTCTTCAGGAGGTGAATGAGTAAATGTTTAATTATAAAAAACTATTTTTTTTAGGTAAACAAATACCTAAAAATCAGTTGTCGCGTTGTCCCCTTGTGAACAAGCAAGAGAGAAAGACTAAAACAATTTAAATGTAACATTTACAAATCTTATTTTATTGGGAGATACAGAATACCAATGACAATATTTATGACCAATTTATTGTTAAAGTATGCTATACATACATTTTTCTGTGGTGCTCATACAGTTGATGTGAGTTTGAATCTGGCTTACAGCATCTTCTGATCTCATTCTTTTTCTTTCTCTCCATCGTTCCATGTCCTCTCTCCTGCCCTCAATGAAACTCCTAAAAGGCCAAGGAATATGACATAACTCATCATTCAAGTTGCTATTTCAAGATATGAAGACAATATTTTACCCAAACATGAAAATTCTGTCATAATTTACTCACCCTCATCCTAATTTTGCAACTATATGTCAACGAATTCTCATTAGAGTATTAGTTAAGAAGTTGAGACCTTACGTTGTTCCAATTTAGCAGACTTTATGTATACCAATTTATTATACTAAAAGTACAATTGCTGGGCTATATTATACAGTGGGTACGGAAAGTATTCAGACCACCTTACATTTTTCAATCTGTATTATATTGCAGCCATTTGCTAAAATCATTTAAGTAATTTTTTTTTTCATTAATGTACACACAGCACCCCATATTGACAGAAAACAACAGAATTGTTGACATTTTTGCAGTTTTATTAAAAAAGAAAAACTCAAATGTCACATGGTCCTAAATATTCAGACCCTTTGCTCAGTATTTAGTAGAATAACCCTTTTGATCTAATACAGCCATGAGTCTTTTTGGGAAAGATGCAACAAGTTTTTCACACCTGGATTTGGGGATCCTCTGCCATTCCTCCTTGCAGATCCTCTCCAGTTCTGTCAGGTTGGATGGTAAACGTTGGTGGACAGCGATTTTCAGGTCTCTCCAGAGATGCTCAATTGGTTTTAAGTCAGGGCTCTGGTTGGGCCATTCAAGAACAGTCACAGAGTTGTTGTGAAGCCACTCCTTCATTATTTTAGCTGTGTGCTAAGGGTCATTGTCTTGTTGGAAGGTGAACCTTCGGCCCAGTCTGAGGTCTTGATCACTCTGGAGAAGGTTTGCAATTTTGCATCCCTGTACTTGGCCGCATTCATCTTTCCCTCGATTGCAACCAGCCATCCTGTCCCTGCAGCTGAAAAACACCCCCACAGTATGATACTGCCACCACCATGCTTCACTGTTGGGACTGTATTGAACAGGTGATGAGCAGTGTCTAGTTTTCCAACACAGTCTCACTCCCAACTCGTCACATATTGCCGCTTGGTCAGGACCCCTCGGCGTCACTTTTTAACGCACAGGGTACCCCTTAAGCGTCATTTTTCGACGTTCAGGGGCACTCCACTGATTCCAATGAGAAGCCTAGGCGTCATATACAGACGTGTTGGGCACGTGAATGTTATCATCGTGATGAAATTATTTATTGGGTTATAATTTTTCCATTATGACATGTTGGAGTGTGATTCTCAATGTAATAAGCCAGCACACTTTTATTTAAATTTATTTACGCTATTCAGACACGTTTTAAACAGCCCAACCCAACCCCACCCGCACTAAACCTGCCCATTTGCGTATTATATGATATAAAACACAGAATATAACAGACAACAGACACACTTTATTGAAAAAGTCCTGCTATTGCAACTGTTCCGAGGCCAAACGATTGATTTGTGTGAAGAAAAGACCCAAAAGCAATCACCGTCTCCACGGTACCCCTCGGCGTCACGATATGGACGAAATGGGAACTCCATTGCTTTCAATGGGAAACCTTTGGCGTCAACAGAAGACGCAAATTATATCGGTATGAAATCGCTGAAGAAGTGAAGTCTCATTCAGAACGCATCGCGATGTTTGGCATCAGTTCACGTGTCGTGCCACATGTGGGTGAGTAGTCAAATATTATGTCCTAAAGTATTCGCTATCGATCAGATTATTTTCAGTCACTGCATTATATCTGTCATCTCCACTGAGGATTTGAATTTCTTTGCTTTCTAAATCAACACATCTTGCTAATAGGGTAATTGCACACTGTCACGTGACATGCTATAGACCTTTAAACAGTTGTTCATATTTAATAATAACTACCAGTGTAGTTTCAACGTGGAATTTGTAGTAGAAGCACAATAAAAACAACACTTGCCACACTTTTACCACAGTAACCTTAGTTTTAATGTGATAGGTGCAGTAAAGGACAGCAACCTCAAATCTTACCATGCTTTTACCACAGTAACCTTAGTTTTAATGTGATGTTTGTTGTAAATAGACAGTAACCACAACAATTACCATGCTTTAAATGCATTTTATGTAAATCCAAATATTTTAATGTAAATAGAACTTTTTCCTGTATATAATGCAATATATTATATATTATGACTTTTTTTCTCTTTCTTTTTACCTGAAAAGACCAAAAGGGCCTTCGGACTCAGTCAGCCCATTCTTGTTTGTGGAGAAGTAACGGAAAAGACCAAAAGCTGCAACAGCAAATATTTGCAAGGGTATGTATGTATGTGTTGGTTTGAACCCTTTATCAAACATATTATTCAGCATTTGTTGTTACTTAAACTTATTCTTACAAATCCCATGGCTCAATCAGTAAGAACATATTCTCAAAGTCTCAATAATTCACAAGATTTAACAAGTAGTCAAATTCATATTGTAGCGGGTCTGGTCTCACACCACAAGAAAACCCCCACGACACCACTGGCTTCGGTGGACCACGTCTGCAGTTTATTGACAAGAGGACAGACAATTAACACACACGCCTTCAGGTTCACTCTCTCTCTCTCTCAGCTGACTCTCTCCAGTCACAGGCCGTTCTGCCGTTTATACAATAAAGTCTTGTTTTACAACAATCAATTTCTCTGTGTCTTATTTATGAAAATTCACATTCACAAAAATCAAATTAAAGAAATAAAATTCCATTAAAAGCACATATTACATTAAGATTTTAGCCAAAATGTCTCAATTTGTTAGATCGTATAGTGGTTTTCTTATTGCTGTTAAACATACCTGCAGTTTATTGACAAGAGGACAGACAATTAACACACACGCCTTCAGGTTCACTCTCTCTCTCTCTCAGCTGAAGGATGTATAAAAAAAACACATCAAGTACTGTCCTCCATTACAGAAACTGCAATTCATCTAATACAGGTCACACACATGGCTATAAACATACATACTAGCATTCAAACGAAGTTACAGACATTCAATGTACAAAACAACATTTCTACAGACTCAATCCACCGAAATTATATCTCAAGAAACGTTTTTACAGGGAAAAATCCACACTCTAATTTGGCGCGCGGGCGGCAACATCAAACAAACACGTGCGTTCTCGAAAATGCATCAAACTGTACTCAAAAAAAGTGAATATATCAACTTGTTTCGGTTTCATGACATTTCTATGATAAACGTTGACTTCAAACATCACTTTATACAGTATATTTTACTCTTAATTGAAGAGCACAGTACGGACATACCTGACTCTCTCCAGTCACAGGCTGTTCTGAGAGAGCAGGCGCGACCGGTCCATTATCAATGACGTCACCAACGGAACAAACTCAAAATGTTAATTATAAATAAAAATACACATTTTCCTGTTACAAAGCAAAATAAAAATTGCATTGAGAATGTTTAAAGTATTTGTTTTGACTTATATAACCGATTTAATTATTGAACAAATAAAAGTTTGCTGGAACAGTTACCATGAAAAACTCCATTCACTACACTCTCCCCTCCTAAATTTCAGCAAACTTTAAGGCTGTGTGAGACATTTTCCTTTAATGTGGAATTCCCAGACTTAAGTCATTCAAGTGAATAGCAAAACATTTTGCTCGGGAGAAATATGCCCTTATACATATTACCATAAATTCCCACAAAAAGTACTTCTCAAATCCTATCAAAGCTCACTCAGTTCTTATTTCCGGTCAGTTCTTAAATTCAGATTAACATTTTACTTTAAGGATCAATTTAACTCTCTATCAAACTTGACACAATTTTGAGCAACTCTGCTAGAGGATCTTTTTGCCCCGACTCAGTCAAGATCATGCTCATACACTCGAGCAGGCGCCTGACAGGTCTCACTAGCCTTCCTGCCCTGGTTCTCACTGTTCCTTCACTTGGTTCTAAAGCAGTATCTGCTACAGTCACCGTTCTCAGGGACTTTCTCTGTCCATATCCACCTTTGTAACTTGAGGCTTGGTGCTTAGAGCTCTTGAATGATCTGCTCATTGAACTGGCATTACTTGACATGACAATTGATTCACCTTGAACACTCTGATTGTCAACAGATTTTTGGAGCCTTTTCCATCCCTGCAGCATAAGTGATCTGGTTTACATTCGTATACACTATTGTCATCCTCAGACTGCTCACTGTTAGAGTTTGTATCTCTTGCTTCATGTTCATCACTAGAACTTTCAGTATGTCCACTTTCACTCCTTGTAGAAAAATCTTTCTCTCTTGTTTGACTTATGCAGACTGATTTTCCAACTCTGTGATATGTTCTTTAGTCTCCTTTACAGCACATTTTCCAGTACCCTGAGGCGCTTTGAAAGCGGCACCTTGAAAAATCCATGCAGCCGTTCTACTGCTCCTTGATTCTCTTCCCATACTGAACAAAGATCTTTGGTCTTCTGTTTGATCTTTTTCCTCTTCCGACACTGTTGATAAGACTGTTGATTCGATGTCTGGCTCTTCCAATGGAAGGAAATTGACTGGGAGGAGGAAGTTACGATGGACAACTTTGCTGTTCTTCGTTGTGGGATTCTCAACTCTGTAGATGGGCATTGACGGATCTTTCCATACCACTACATGAACTGCTGAGTCCCACACATCTGCCAACTTTCCTTTTCCTCTTTCCTTTTATTTACCAAGAGAACACGATCTCCGACCTCTAGAGGAGCGCCCTTGGATCTTTTGTTATACCCTTGGGCCTGTTTCTCTGTGCATCAGTAGTATTGCTTTTAGCAATGAGCACAGCTTCTCTAAAATCTTTCTGAAGAGATTTCACATACACATCATAAGTCTGAACATCCTCATTTCTGAGGCACCTCCAAACATGACGTCTACAGGTAACTTAGGAATCCTTCCAAACATTAAGTAGAAAGGCGCAAACCCTGTTGTTTCATGGGTAGTACAATTATAGGAAAACGTGAGTGTCTGAATGATCTGCGGCCACTTTTCCTTTGCTCGAGGCGGCAAAGAGCGGATCATGCTCCCAAGTGTGCGATTAAACCTCTCTGTCTGGCCATTGCCCATAGGATGGTACGGTGTGGTATGGGACTTTTCAACACCAGACACCAGCAACAACTCAGCGATCAATTTGCTCTCAAAATTTGCACCTTTGTCAGAATGTAATCTCTGCGGAAAGCCATACACGCAGAAAAAGTTGTTCCACAATTTCTGAGCCAATACTTTGGCTGTTTGGTTGGGACATGGGAACGCGTGGGCTAGTTTTGTGAAATGGTCTGTTATGACCAGAACATCAATACTCTCTCCATGGGTTCCTTCTGCAGACCAGAAATCTATACATACGAGCTCAAGTGGTGCATTTGTTCTGATAGACTCTAGTGGAGCCCTGGCCTCAGGTTCTTGCGTCTTTCCGACAACGCATCGTTTACAGTGTGAGACATACTTCTTAACATCTGTGTCCATACCAGACCAGAAAAACCTTTGGCGTACAAGATGAAGAGTTCTGCTTTGTCCTTGATGGCCTGCATCGTCATGAGTTCCTCTGAGAGCAACAGTTCTCAGTGACAGGGGAAGCACAAGCTGATACCTGACTTTACCAACCCGATCTTTGGACCTGCGGTACAGAACTCCAACTTTTACTTCAAGTTTTTCCCAGTGTTTCAGAAGTCTCATCACTGGTGCAGTTTCATTGTCTCTCTCTCTACGTGATGGTCTCCTTTTCCTTTCGACAAAGAATGCAACACGGGACACAGTGGGATCTGCTTTCTGTTTCATCCGTATATCTTCCACAGAAAAGACTGGAAGAGTGCAGACACCTCCATGGACAAAAGTATTATTCTGAGCTAGATGAATACCCTGAACTGGACTGCTGGCTTCCCAGTTGAGGCAGGACTCAAAGACTGCTCTTACCCCTTCACTACTAACCATCTTCAGTTTTCAACTTGAGAATCCATGCTGCTTTCACCCATTTGTTGGTGCACATTCACTGATAACCGGAAAGTTTCCTGAATGGTTTGAAGTCACATGTTCAGATTTAGTCTCAAGTGCATCACAGACTTCTAATGTTTTGGCAAAAGGTCGCGGCTCAAAAGATCAGCAGGGATGTTCTTGGTACCAGGTATGTATCTGAGATCAAAGTCAAAGGCAAGCTTAGATACCCATCTCTGCTCGCAGGCATCTAGCTTTGGCTTTGACATTATATACGTGAGGGGTTGTTATCAGTTAGCACTGTAAATTTGGTCCCCTTCAGCCAATGGGCGAATTTATCACAAACTGCCCACTTCAGTGCATAGAACTCTAACCTATGAGCAGGGTAATGGGACTGGGCTTTTGACAGGGTCTTACTTGCAAAAGCGACTGGTCTAGGTTTTGTCTCATCTTCTGGAATCTGACTCAAGACTGCACCAAATCCATCCAAAGATGCATCAGTAGACAAAAGAAAAGGTCTACGGAAGTCTGGGTGGGCAAGAACAACTGTGTGAGAAAGTGCATGTTTTACATTTCCTACAGCTGTGTCACACTCTGCAGTCCAGTCTTCAGGTCTTAAACGCCTAGGTTTGGAAACGAAGGGTTTCTTCTGTCCATGTCTTCTCCGACTTTCTGTCCAGCAGTCAGTTTAAATAATGGTTTAGCTAAAGTAGAGAGACCTTCAATGAAATGGGAATAGTAATTCGCCATCCCAAGAAAAGATTTAATTTTGGTTGGTGAAGGAGTCTTTCCGTCTGCTTCCATCAAGTCTGTGGATTTAATGACACTGATTGCGGACACTTTCGCAGGATCAGTTGCTATACCACTCTCAGTCACAATATGACCCAGAAACTTGACTGTTTTCTCAAGAAATAGCACTTCTTTTGCGCCAGTTTCAGGTTATGCTCTTTAAGTCGGGAAAACACCATCTCCAGGCGATCAAGAGCTTCCTTCTCAGTTTTGCCAAAGACGAGTAGATCATCCAAGTAGCAAAGAAGCGAAAGGAAGTTTTGGTCTCCAAAATAGATGTCATCATGCGTGAGAACGTAGCTGTGCTGTTACATAAACCTTGAGCCATACGATTATATTCATAAAGCCCTACTGGAGTTATGCATGCCGTATATTTCCGATCATCCTCATGGATTGGTATGTTATAGAAGCCCGATGTTAAATCCATGGTGCTAAAATAACTATTTCCTCCTAATGATGCAAGGGCATCAGCTTGATGGGGCAAAGGATACGCATCCTTTTCTGTCCTTTGGTTGAGCCATCTAAAGTCTGTACATATCCTTAGCTCTCCAGAAGGTTTCCAGACTAAGACTAAAGGTGATGCCCATTCACTGTTTGATTTTTGAATGATACCACGCTCCTCCATCTCATCCAATGTTTGTCTCAATTTCTGATAATGGGTGGGTGGAACCCTTCTGTAGGGCAGTCGGAAAGGCTTCTCATCTTTGAGTCGTATCCGATGAACAGTGTTCTTTACTTCACCGCAATCCAGCTTGTCACGAGAGAAGATACTTTCATACTGTACTATGAGATCAGTCAGCTCTCCTTTCCAGTAATCACTTACTTCACAGGACTCAATGTCAATTTCTGCCAGGCCCAGATCTCTCAACTTGGCTCTATAGTCAGACTGCAGCTTGCTTTTCTCATTGAGCTCATTAACTTGGACAATATTCTGCTGAACCCCTTCCTGCAGGTATTCTGTACTTTTTCTGTGAGATCTAGTTCCTCTAGTGCAAGACATGGGTGCACGTTAGCTATTTTAGTATTATGCGCAAAACAATGGGGCGGTCTATCATATTGATCACTTTCATAGGAATCCACTTATCACCCCAGAGTGGGCAAACACTGCGAGCTACCATAACATTTCTTGGTGCAGAACGAGAAGTGGAGGGTTCGAGCATTACTGTGCTCCCAACAGACAAGGGAACTTCTTCCTTTAATCTTCCCCAAACCAGATGTTCTTGCTGTGGCTCTAGTGTAAGACATTGTCGCAAAACTACCGTGCCAACTCTCTGCGGTATCTTATCTCCATGCCAGCGGTCAACATTAGAAAGCATATTCAGCAGGGGTTCTTGAACATTATCTTGAACTGGTTGAGACAAGCTTTTCCAGTACCACTCAGTTTTCCTCATCTGCTGAGTCACATGCCTGATGACATTCGATCCAACTATCATTTCATCCTTTTGTCCTGGGACCACTAAAAAGTTGATTGTCATTTTACATTCAAGCATATCCACATTCAACTCATATGTGCACTTTGGTTTTGTTTCATTCCCTCCACAGCCAGTAAGTACTTTTCTTGTGGGTTTACTCGAATCCGTGCAGATCAAGTTCCAGTCTTTAAGCGTGCGTTCAGCTGTTTCACTCAATGTACAGGTAACAGATCCGCTATCGACAAGAGCTAATAGTTTCACTTTCCCCTCAACTAATACTGGAGCATAGAACAGATCATCTTCATCATTAATTCTCTGGTAATAAGCTTTTGGAGCCTCACAGGTAGTCTTTTGCTGGACTGCAAGTACTTCACTCACACTGTTTTGACTTAAGTGATCACTTGTAGTTACCTGAACAGTCAATGGGCTTTCTGGGGTCTTAACTTGTCTGATACCCACACTGTCCCCCCCACAATGCAGGTTTTCTAGTTTAAATGGTGCTCAGGTCTAGTGGCTACGCTGGCTGTGATTTTTTCTTGTCTTTGTCAGGGCATTCAAAACCTCTGTGCCCTGTCTTGAAACACCTAAAACACAGTCCCTCCTTAAAACAGTGAGTCTTTGTTGTATGATCTTGAGCCCTACATATTTTGCAGGGGACTGCAGGGGATTCAGGCACGACCTTGCCTTGTTCAGTTTTCTGTTCTTGCTCCTTCTGTTTGACTAGGAACTGCTCTAGTAGAGAAACCACTCGCCCAAGGAGAGCAGAATCTGAACCGCTTGTCTGATTAGCTGCAGTGGACCGCTGTTGGGTCATGCACCAGGCGTTAGATGAAGTTTCATCAACCCTTCTCTCTCTATCTACTCTTATAGACTGCTTGTCTCTGTGGTGGCTGTCAATTAATGCTTGAATGTCTTGTGCATTCCAACTTTCCAATGGTTTGCTCGAAGGGCAGTGTACAGAGCAGGCTCAGGACAATGCCTTACAAACATCATTGCCACTTCGTGACCAGGGTCCTCAACTCTTTTTCCTTGTCGGTTTAGGCATTCATCAGCCAGGTCAACTGCCTTATTTAGTCTGATCCAGTAATCCAAGCCACTTTCTGACTGCTTTGGCAAGGTGTCATAAAAGTCTCTTAAAGGTGTTGTAGAGGAAATTGCATCTCCAAAATGTTGCCTTAGAATTGAAAAGATGACATGTGGATCTCTAGCCACATCAATCAGGAGATTGTTGCGAATACATGTCCTCACAACATCTTTAGCATGGCCCATTAGCTTATCGAGAATCTCTTGGCCCTGTTCAGATGCACTGAAGCCCTTCTTGTTTAAGTAAGCTTGCATCAGTTCTTGCCATTCACTAATGGTGCATCGATCAGTCTTATCACCTCTAAAGGTAGGCGGTTCTTTTATATCCTGATGCCTAACAATTAGGTTCAAATTTGACAAATCAGGACTCTGAGGTGAAGGCTGTTGGGCATTAACATAATCTCTCTGGGGATTTTGCCCTGCAGATCTCAGGTTTGCAGAAATTTGGTTCCCTATTTCACTACCCAGTTGCTTCATTAAATCTGCCATTGTTTGCCACTGATTCACTGGTTCGCCCACTGGGGCAGTACAGTCTTTCTCCATGAGGCACTGTTGTGTCACTACTCATGCCTTGCATAGTCGGGCTACTGGTTGAGGGACGTACTGGAGTGGCTAGATGTACTGGGCTGGCTGCCATATTTTGTTCTAGCATACTATTTAACTGAGCCCCCCTCCCCATTCCAGTAGAGAACCTATGTGAACTTAAAACACTACTCCTAACACAAACAGGTGTCACGTTTGCAGGATTAACATCTGCCATGTGTTCTTGTGCTTTGTTGTGTGTAAAACCGTAACTGTCCATGTTTAAGTCACACTGCTTATCTACCACAAAAGTTCTGTTGACTGGTGATGTCGATGGCTTTTCCCGGCGATCTGCAATGGCTGATCCCTTGATCCGGGTCACGGCACCAAATTTGTAGCGGGTCTGGTCTCACACCACAAGAAAACCCCCACGACACCACTGGCTTCGGTGGACCACGTCTGCAGTTTATTGACAAGAGGACAGACAATTAACACACACGCCTTCAGGTTCACTCTCTCTCTCTCAGCTGACTCTCTCCAGTCACAGGCCGTTCTGCCGTTTATACAATAAAGTCTTGTTTTACAACAATCAATTTCTCTGTGTCTTATTTATGAAAATTCACATTCACAAAAATCAAATTAAAGAAATAAAATTCCATTAAAAGTACATATTACATTAAGATTTTAGCCAAAATGTCTCAATTTGTTAGATCGTATAGTGGTTTTTTTCTTATTGCTGTTAAACATACCTGCAGTTTATTGACAAGAGGACAGACAATTAACACACACGCCTTCAGGTTCACTCTCTCTCTCTCTCAGCTGAAGGATGTATAAAAACACATCAAGTACTGTCCTCCATTACAGAAACTGCAATTCATCTAATACAGGTCACACACATGGCTATAAACATACATACTAGCATTCAAACGAAGTTACAGACATTCAATGTACAAAACAACATTTCTACAGACTCAATCCACCGAAATTATATCTCAAGAAACGTTTTACAGGGAAAAATCCACACTCTAATTTGGCGTGGCAACATCAAACAAACACGTCGTTCATAAAACTCCAAAATGCATCAAACTGTACTCAAAAAGTGAATATATCAACTTGTTTCGGTTTCATGACATTTCTATGATAAAGTTGACTTCAAACATCACTTTATACAGTATATTTTACTCTTAATTGAAGAGCACAGTACGGACATACCTGACTCTCTCCAGTCACAGGCTGTTCTGAGAGAGCAGCGCGACCGGTCCATTATCAATGACGTCACCAACGGAACAAACTCAAAATGTTAATTATAAATAAAAATACACATTTTCCCTGTTACAGAGCAAAATAAAAATTGCATTGAGAATGTTTAAAGTATTTGTTTTGACTTATATAACCGATTTAATTATTGAACAAATAAAAGTTTGCTGGAACAGTTACCATGAAAAACTCCATTCACTACAATATGATACTCGTCCATATTTGTATATACTGCACATAATCCTGCAGCTTTTACTATGACTCCTGCCGTTGGCTACTGCCTCAATTCCTGTAGGCCTACATATGTATTGTTGTGCCCTTTCTTGGAAAGTAGTCAGATGTCCACACACTGTCAGAAAGTTTATATTAAGTCCATTGTATTCTTTAAAATGATTTCAAATTGGGCTCTGTCTGTTCATGTAATGTTACATGTCTCTTCACACCTCATAACCTACCGCTGTTTGCAAGAGTGAAAATTCTCACATGACATCAGATATTCGATTATTTTGTCATACTCAGATCAGTTGCACTGTTGATAACGTCAACAAAAATCAAATGAATTATCAACATTTTTAAACACATTCATATGATCTAGCTTGCTATTAAATATATACTTTTAATAATGGGAACACATATTAGTGAACTTATTACATAAATGTATTTAACATTTAATTATGCAATGCTTTTTACAGAAAGAAATCCTGCAGTTATGTATAAACTGACAACATCATCATCATGTCCTGCCCTGGGCACATTGGGCAACATGTGTCCTCCAACATATTCGATCTGTGGCCACGTTCTTCACATCTTCTCATTGAACACCGGCATTCAGGTCTTCGTGAAACATCTGTCTCATGTCTTCCTTGGTCTTCCCTGTCTCCTGCGTCCTCCTGGTGGTGTCCACTTCACAAGTGTTTTTGGGTGTTGTTGTTCGGGTATGCATAGGATATGTCCAGTGAAGTGCACCCTTTGTTCTGACACAGTTTCTCAATGTCTTCATGTGGAGTCTGTGGAGTCTTATGATCTCTTCAATTTATGCAGAACCAATATTCATAAACTGTACTTGATGTCTGCCTATGCCTTTATCAAAAAAAACATTAGTTCTCATCAGGAGTTTTAGTGAAGGACATATCTATTGCCATCCACTAGTTCTAGTCATGCAGCGACTTCATGATGCTATAGTCAATGTATATTGCTGCATTTGTTGTTTGTTCGAACAAATGAAGATAGTGAGAGTGAATACCTTTTGAAATCAATATTTATTCATTAAACCTTTCAATACAGTGGTCACTATAATACATGTCCACCATATCTACCTCCATGGTATCATTAATAACTACATCTATGGTATCATTATCACTACCTTTTAATGTAACTGTTACATGAATGTATTATATTGAAGCATTTTCTTACTAAAAATGGTTGACATTTATAATAATTTAATTGGACTTTCATTTAGTTACAATAATCACAAATATATAGTATTAAAGTTGAGAATGTAAAATGTTCTTCAGTTTTTGCCTATTTATTTTTTAATGGGAATAAATATATTTTCAGATAAAAAAATTGCACCTCATCTCTTGGTTTGTACTTCATCATGGTAATATTTTTAAAAGTTATGTTTCACGTGTGTGTGTGTGTGTGTGTGTGTGTGTGAGAGAGAGAGAGAGAGAGAGAGAGAGAGAGAGAGAGAGAGAGAGGGATTGATCTTTATACTGGTGTGCATGTCTTTGAAATGTTTGACATTAAATATTGGAATATGCTTACAAAATTGTGTGCATTCTTAATGCTTTTGTTACATTTATTTTAATTCCAATAGTTCAGATGGTCAAGGGTGGCATAAAGAAGTTTAAAATGTATACCTATATTTATATACATACCTAAATATATATACAACATAAACACACACTATAAATGTTACAAAAGCTGCAAAACTACCAGTGCTGTTGTAGCTTGTAGGCCATTGCATAGAAAAAGAGGTTTCTCTTTCAAATATATTTATGCATCAGTTTAACAACACACATGAGTCTTTCGTTTTAAAATGTTAGTTTTATTATTTAATTAGAATAAATAAATATTTAGCAGCCTAAATATTAAATATTTAAGGATCCTTCAGTTGGAACCGGATGAGATCTGTCATCATTTACCATAAATGGACAGGTAAGTAGTGACGCCTCTGTTCAGCTGGATTGTCATTGGCTGTGACTTTATCGTAGGACTCGGTGTGATTGGACTATCTTTTAACCCATATAAAACGGCGTTTCATGTTATAAAGTATGTATTGGTGTTAATATTATGTTTGATATACGTTAAGTAAGCTATAAAGTGTCGGTATGTTGTGAGAAATTACTCCTTTACCGAGAACACAACCTAACCCTAAGCATTGCTGCACACTTCAATGAACTACAGCGCCATATTTACCATTGCATTGATACAATGACAAAGATATATGGGTAATGTAGTTTAAAACGTTTAATAATGAAACAATAAATGTTAAGTAAATTACATCTTTAATGGACAACTGGATATCTAAATATGTGCATTGTGCAAACCTTTATGACATTATGAGGGCAGGCGAAAAATTTAATATTTTACTGTGAGCATTTTGAGAAAACCTTTATGCCAGCTTTCCATATATGTCTGAAAACTGTGCCAAACATTATTTAGTAAACATAGCATAAGCAGTTGTCCTGCCTATTTTCTCTGTGATACGCTAACCAGACTTTGAGATACAGCCATTTGAAATAAGTTTTGTTTTGCTCTTCCAGGGGCCACTACTGGGTCCCTGTAGAGGGAAGGGCAAAACAACTTACACAAATCTATTCTCCTCATCATGGACAACAAATTTTGAGTCACATTTAAATATCAGAGTATTTTGTCTTTTCTATTCTAACATCATGCTTGCATTAGTTCTTGATGGGTATTGTGAGACCATCTGATGAAATACAGAAATATTTGAAAGAGATGTTGTAAAATAAAAATTATTAATATTTATTTCGTTTTATGGATAGACACCAATAAATATAATGGATGAACCTGCAAAAACTTGCCATTATCCAGTTTCCAGTGTAAACAAAAACTATTTATGTATTTACACTTCACTATTACTATTAAATATAGGTCAATGCACCGTTAAGTAAAATAACAAGAGACATTTCATCTTCACCCTGTCTCCACGTTCCTGAAATCGGTAATGTGCTTTCTTTAATTTTTATTGCAGTAGTAGATGTACCAGAATTATCAATATGGATCATTTTCAGTTAAGCTTGAAGTGTTTGTAATCCTTCCCTTTATTTCACTGAAAACTAAAAGTAGCCTACATCAAACTTTTGGTGCATTATTGTACCAAATATAATATAACCAGACAAAACATTTTTACGTCTCAAGTAAAATAAACAGATCACCTAAATAAACTTGTAAAATGTGTATTTACTGTACCAAACACCATACACAATATTCACCATACTTTATCACTCAACACTTTATTGGAGGATACAGTATACAGTTGATAAAGTAGCATAAAGTCAAATGAGATTCAAGATAAATAAAAATCGTCTTCAAAAATACATTAACATCATATTAATCCATTCACAGCTGCTGAAGCCACACAAATGAGTGCCACATAATCCCATCCAGTGATACAGAAAACAGATTTGATATTGTGTTGGAAAATAATGATTCATTATCACAGCTAGACTGGTTTCTGGCTCTTTCCGGTTCATGGTCCATCATGTTCTTCTTCTTCTAAACCTCTTTGCCCATTTGTACCCTACAGTATAACTGATGAACAGATGATGTGGTCACTGATGTTGTGTAGCTTTTTCTCAACCAGAGGAAGAAGAACATTCCAGTGTCAGGCGTTCTCCAGTCCTGGTCTAAAAGTAAAACAAAAACACAATTCAAATTAAGTTTAATGTACAGTCAGGTTAGCCTATGTTCTGCATGATTTAAGCAGTAGTAGTTGACTCTGGCCCTCAGCATCCACTGTCCTGCATATTTAGCTCCAACCTCAAACCCACCTGTCTATAACTGTCTATAAGTAAACCTGAAGACTTTGGTTAAAATTTTCAGGTGTGCTCGATTAGGCTTGGAGGTAAACTCTCCACCTGCCCATTCTGATTTAAATTTACCAAGCAGCAGTCAGTACATTATATAATATACACATTGAAGCATTATATATATAATAGTGCAGCACATAATATTAGCCAAGTACTGGACAAAAACTATTTTACCCTTATCGACAGAAACATTTTAAACAGCATATCTTTTAGAAAGGCATGGTCTCTTCTCTTCTGAGCTTTTATAATTGATGCTAGATTTCTTTAGTCACTTTCAAGAGCATCACTTGTGATAGCCTTAACAATGTAACAATTGTTAAAATACTGCAATACAAATGCCATGGTAAGAATTAAGAAATAGGTGCCGAGGCACCAGACTTACCATGCTTATGATGCACCCATGGCCATGCAGAGTTCTCAGAGAGTGGAGTTTTTGCCTCTTGTATTCCTCCTTGGCAGCACATTAGTCTTTGTCCTGTAGAATCTTCTGAAGTTTGTGCCTTCTCTTGCTATCCATCTTAAAACACAAATAAAATGTGTTTTATTCAGTGGAGTATAAAGTCTTGTTTCAAGCCAAAGAACTAACCAGATATTTCACATAATTCAAAGAACATTTACTATTTGATTCCTAATATATGCCACAACTCATTATCTTCCAAAGCTACCCAGAACCATCCATGGTCTACAAAACAATAGAGAAATAGCTGGAGTTTATAACAACTACATGTCTGCTTTTATCTAAGACAAACAAATGGTGATAAGAACTGAAGGCCAAAAGTGTTTCAGCCTTTATGCTAAAAGGCAGTAATTGTAATAATAATTGTATCAAAAGGGAAGAAATTATTATTTTTTTCTAATGTTAGATAAATCCAAGAAACAGAACCTCATTTGCTCATTTTAGGAGTTATAAAAAGATTTAGACATGAATAATGGTGTGTATTTTATCAGAATAGAAAGAATGATCGCTGCTGAAATGAATAGTTCTTTTAGAGATCAACATCAAATTCTTAACTACATGTTACAGCATTGCTTCAATACAAGACATACCAGTGGACTTGCACACTTTTCTGTCTTCTTCAAGCACAAGATGGCCATGTTCCTTCCTCACCCAAAACAAAGGACTTATTCGATTAGCTTGCTTGATATAAGGTCTGGTCTTTCTTCTCTGCTGTAAAACAAGAAAGTCTCACTTACTCTATGTGCAAATACCGTACTTTTGTTTTTGAAACATAAAAATTAAGACAGTTACAATAAAGTTAATTTACCATATGATTCAGGAGAGCATTTGATTAAATACTGATATACTAAAAATATTCTAGAAACTTTACCTGTGAAGGGCTGATTACGGCAAGATCGCTGCGACTCACTAGTAGCTCTTGTGAGGTTGACTCTTAAAAGTGCTGATGAATTTGATATTATAGAGATCAAAAAAAAAAATACAAAAATAAAAGTAAAAGTAATCTGCAAGTAATCCTGCAAGACAGAAAGAAAAGACATTTAATTACATTGCATGCAAGTTGTCAGTTTATACATAACTGCAGGATTTCTTTCTGTAAAAAGCGTTGCATAATTAAATGTTAAATACATTTATGTAATAAGTTCACTAATATGTGTGCATTCCCATTATTAAAAGTATATCTTTAATAGCAAGCTAGATCATTTGAATGTGTTTAAAAATGTTGATAATTCATTTGATTTTTGTTGACGTTATCAACAGTGCAACTGATCTGAGTATGACAAAATAATCGAATATCTGATGTCATGTGAGAATTTTCACTCTTGCAAACAGCGGTAGGTTATGAGGTGTGAAGAGACATGTAACATTACATGAACAGACAGAGCCCAATTTGAAATCATTTTAAAGAATACAATGGACTTAATATAAACTTTCTGACAGTGTGGGACATCTGACTACTTTCCAAGAAAGGGCACAACAATACATATGTAGGCCTACAGGAATTGAGGCAGTAGCCAATGGCAGGAGTCATAGTAAAAGCTGCAGGATTATGCAGTATATACAAATATGGGCCAGTATCATATGAATTTGACTACTTGTTAAATCTTGTGAATTATTGAGACTTTGAGAATATGTTCTTACTGATTGAGCCATGGGATTTGTAAGAATAAGTTTAAGTAACAACAAATGCTGAATAATATGTTTGATAAAGGGTTCAAACCAACACATACATACATACCCTTGCAAATATTTGCTGTTGCAGCTTTTGGTCATCTCCGTTACTTCTCCACAAACAAGAATGGGCTGACTGAGTCCGGAAGGCCCTTTTGGTCTTTTCAGGTAAAAAAAAAAAGAAAAGAAAAAAAGTCATAATATATAATATATTGCATTATATACAGGAAAAAGTTCTATTTACATTAAAATATTTGGATTTACATAAAATGCATTTAAAGCATGGTAATTGTTGTGGTTACTGTCTATTTACAACAAACATCACATTAAAACTAAGGTTACTGTGGTAAAAGCATGGTAAGATTTGAGGTTGCTGTCCTTTTACTGCACCTATCACATTAAAACTAAGGTTACTGTGGTAAAAGTGTGGCAAGTGTTGTTTTTATTGTGCTTCTACTACAAATTCCACGTTGAAACTACACTGGTAGTTATTATTAAATATGAACAACTGTTTAAAGGTCTATAGCATGTCACGTGACAGTGTGCAATTACCTATTAGCAAGATGTGTTGATTTAGAAAGCAAAGAAATTCAAATCCTCAGTGGAGATGACAGATATAATGCAGTGACTGAAAATAATCTGATCGATAGCGAATACTTTAGGACATAATATTTGACTACTCACCCACATGTGGCACGTGACACGTGAACTGATGCCAAACATCGCGATGCGTTCTGAATGAGACTTCACTTCTTCAGCGCGATTTCATACCGATATAATTTGCGTCTTCTCTTGACGCCAAAGGTTTCCCATTGAAAGCAATGGAGTTCCCATTTCGTCCATATCGTGGCCGAGGGTACCGTGGACGGTGATTGCTTTTGGGTCTTTTCTTCACACAAATCAATCGTTTGGCCTCGGAACAGTTGCAATAGCAGGACTTTTCAATAAAGTGTGTCTGTTGTCTGTTATATTCTGTGTTTTATATCATATAATACGCAAATGGGCAGGTTTAGTGCGGGGTGGGGTTGGGTTGGGCTGTTTAAAACGTGTCTGAATAGCGTAAATAAATTTAAATAAAAGTGTGCTGGCTTATTACATTGAGAATCACACTCCAACATGTCATAATGGAAAAATTATAACCCAATAAATAATTTCATCACGATGATAACATTCACGTGCCCAACACGTCTGTATATGACGCCCTAGGCTTCTCATTGGAATCAGTGGAGTGCCCTGAAGCGTCGAAAAATGACGCTTAAGGGGTACCCTGTGCGTTAAAAAGTGACGCCGAGGGTCCTGACCAAGCGGCAATATGTGACGAGTTGGGAGTGAGACTGTGTTGAGTTTTCCACACCTACCGCTTAGAATTAATGCCAAAAAGTTCTATCTTGGTCTCATCAAACCAGATAATCTTATTTCTCACCATCTTGGAGTCCTTCAGGTGTTTTTTTTTTTTAGCAAACTCCATGTGGGAGAGGCTTCCGTTGGGCCACTCTGCCATAAAGCCCTGACTGGTGGAGGGCTGCAGTGATGGTTGACTTTCTACAACTTTCCACAATCTCCCTACTGCATCTCTGGAGATCAGCCATAGTGGTCTTTGGGTTCTTTTTTACCTCTCTCATCAAGGCTCTTCTCCCCCGATAGCTCAGTTTGGCCAGATGGCCAGCTCTGAGAAGGGTTCTGGTCGTCCCAAACATCTTCCATTTAAGGATTATGGAGGCCACTGTGCTCTTAGAAACCTTAAGTGCAGCAGATTTGTTTTTGTAACCATGACCAGATCTGTGCCTTGCCACAATTCTGTCTCTGAGCTCTTCAGCCAGTTCTCATTCTGCCCCTGCCCCTTTGAAAGTGAAAGTGAAAGTGCCCTTTTCGATCGCACCACAGTGCCCCCACGAACACAATTTCTACCACGTTCTGAGCGCGATTTCTACCCCAATTGGGAACGGACTGACCCTGCCACCTACGGAGGTCTGTGCACGCTACTGATCACAATGATGATCAGCAGAAATGGACAGCACCTGAGTTAAAAATATGAGTTTCACAGCAAAGGGTCTGAATACTTAGGACCAGTATTTTTCTTTTTAATAAATCTGCAAAAATGTCAACAATAATGTGTTTTCCTGTCAATATGGGGTACTGTGTGTACATTAATGTGAAAAAAATTAACTTAAATGATTTTAGCAAATGGCTGCAATATAACAAAGAGTGAAAAATTGAAGGGGATTTGAATACTTCCCGTACCCACTGTAAATATGTAAATATATTTGTAGTATACTTAGCATAAAATAAATGTATTTCAAATACACTTTGGTATTTATGTTTCACTAGGGCATATATTCATAAATATTCATATTGTACCATACAATAATTAGTAACTACAATGTTAAAAAGCCATTTTATTAATAATATTAATATATTAACAATATTAAATAACATATTCATATTATAAATAGTTACTCAAAACATGCAAGTATTGGAAAAAAGTTTAAATATTGGTCTATTTTTATTTAGTCTTTATTAGTTTAAGTCATTCAACTGCTTTGACGGTTTGCATACATTTAGAACTGGTCCAATATGCCATTATTATAATTTTATTTGTATTTTTTATATTAGATTTTAAGCATACAGTCAAAATACAGTCTATTAAGTATCATAGCAAAAAGTTAAAACATCACAGCACAATTGACCGGTTGTTGGTTTCATAACATTCCATCTCCAACACTGTCCAGAAAAAGAAAAGAGAATAGTGGGTATTGGTCAAGCTTATTTTAGCTGTGTGTATAGACTGTATATGTTGGTCCAAACCAAAAAAAAAAAAAAAACAAATACACCTCTTTCCTGTATTTGATGCTTGTGCGAAATGTGTGACCCAGTATGCTTAAATGTTTGATATACTTGCCATTTGGAGCTCTGTTCTAAACAGATCAATTGTGCTAAATTTACATTTCAACATTCTATTGAAATAACTAATAACAAAATGCACTGTGACTATGGCCACTAAGGCTATAAATAGAAGATGCAGTAAGTCAGTATGAAGGTTCTGGGATAACTGTGGTAAGAATGGCATGATGTCCTTTTTATATTTTATTTTCCTGCCAATGAGGCTTTGGATAGGGGAAAAATGCAAATACAAGCTATCTATTTATGGCTGTGGGGAGCTACCAAAAAAGGCTGATTCAGTAAACAGAGGCTGGTGTTTATCTTACTCAGTGACAGGCAGACGTGTGGAATGATCGAGAATTAGGCAGCTGACCTGCAAAGTCATTGTTTAGGACCCTGAAAGATCAAAATGACTTCTGAGTAGCTCTTTGTGGATTGACAGACTTTCAAAATGTTGCTTTAAAAATGGCCGCATTAGTCAATAAATAAAGAGTTTTTGAAAATCGTTTAGAAAGGCCTTTCCTCTAGAGTTTAATGTTGTAGGCCAGTGGTCAGGGTCTGTCATTGTTATGGATTCCATGGAATAATTTGAGCAGCCTGAGAGAGGTTACACATGTTGGATGTTTAGGATAAAGCAAATGAACTGCAGTAAAAAGGGCCTCACCTCTCCATGACCTCACAAATCCACCCAAAATATACTCCAGGATAACAGGACAAGATAGACAGCCTCTCGACTTAATTTTAAATACACTGAGACTCCCCACCCCACAAGTTAGTGCTGTGAACTGCTGGTCCCAATCTTGTACAACCATGTTCTTAAATCCATTTGAAGAACATGACTGACTCCACAAACAATCCCACACTCTAATTGTAACTGTAGTCTAAATGTATTGCACATGTTTTAGATGCTATCACACCAATGTGTAGTGAGAGGGAAGGAGATCCGATGGCTGCTGTTGTTGAAGAGATAATGTTGATATATCTGTCTGTGCATTTAAGGTATGCATGCCTGAATCAGGGCTGTGCTTGTTTTTGTATTTCATGTCAAAGGTGGAACTTTTTCTTGATTGAGTCTTTGATAACATTCATATTATTATTATTCCAGTAAAGCCAGACACTTTCAACTAATGTGTGTAAAACATTATTCCAGTATTAAGAAATTATTATTTAAAAACTGATAACATTCCATGAGCCGCATCCAGAGAAGAGCAGATACTGTGCTACTTTGCTCAGCAACTATTTACAGCCTACTATTATGAAATGAGTATTGGATAATAAATAGAAGCTACATTTTATTAATAAATTATTTGTTTTATTTAGCACAAAAAATGAATTTATAATGTTACAAAATATATGTATTTTTAAATAAATGTCTTAATAAAGAAATCCTGATCAAAGTAACACTTGTTTACACAAAAAATATTAACATTGATAATAATATCAGTGTTTTAACATTGATAATAATAATAATAATAATATTAATAATAAATATTTATTGAGCATATTAGAATGGTTTCTAAAGGATCACATAACAGAAGACTAAAGTAACAACACAATCAAATGAGAATGCGTATCAAAAGTGTGCACACTCATATTATTTATATGCATTTTCGTGAGATCAGGCTCAAAGAAATTATGCTAAAAATCAATTTTCACCTGCCATGAATTCATTTTAAAGTATTTATTTTTTTTATGTTTTATTTATTTATTTATTTTAAGAGAAAGTAATTGTCACTCTGTGTTTGAAGGCAGACAGGGAAAGAAAGATGAATAAAGTTCTAAAAGTTTTAATAGCAGGTATACTCAAAAGCAGACAACTAGGCGTTAGCATAACACAACCGACCGTGACCAAACAGAGAATGAATGTGAGGGTTTAACTTATATATGAAAATACAAACGAGACTACTTAATGAAATACAGCTGAACAGAACAAACTCATAATGACGTGACCATGGTTACAAAGCAGTGGCGGGAAAATCAAATAAAGGAAGACGTGACTAATGAAAACAAACTGAATGTCTACAGAAAACTAAACATAACTGTGACAGTGATATTATTCAGTAACACTTTATGGTAACACTTTATAATAACTACACGCTAAGAAGCATTAGTTAAGCATTAGTAAATAGTCAATAAATCATTTATAAAGCATTAGTTGACATTAGTAAGCGGTTTATAACTACAGTTGTAAATGCTTTGTTCTTGATTTATAAGCATATCTATAATGCGTTTAATAATTGTATTTTCATACTTTATTAATGATCAATTTATAATTTCTAAATTAAGTATTTGATTACTTACAAACCAGTTAGGAGTTGTCAGCGGTTCATAAGATAATTTAGAAAGTGTAAGTAAATGATTAAAAAACTATCTAAATGTACATTTGTACATCTTATTATTTAGACACATAGTAATAGTTACTCAGTGTGTTAATAAATGCTTTATTAACATGTATTCCTATTGTAGTTTATGATTAATTCAGGTAGTTATAAAACATTTAGTAGTTGTCAGTTAACTATTTTTGTGAGCTCATCTAAAGTGAGGACTATGTATGCCTTGTAAAGCGTTTAGAAAGGAGATTTAAAGGCTCGGTTCTCTTCTAAACAGAAAAAGGAAATTAACAATGCAGAGGGTTAGAATATAGATATATTTATTTCAGGAGGAAAAAAAACTGTGCAACTGTACACTTGATATAAAATGAAAAAAAAAAACCATCTGCAGTATCAAAAATAAAATAACAAGGAACTAAATAAGCAACAAGATTAACAAAAAAATAACAAAATAAGCAATAAAGTAAATATAATTAATAAGCAACAAAAATAATATACGTAAATAAATTAAGCAGCAAAACAAAACAAAAAAGCAATAGAATGAATAAAATAAGCAATATTTTGGTGTGGTAAGGCTTTCTTGTTTCTGATAGTGTCGCAAAATCCATTTCAAACTAAAGACTTACAATTAGCTGAGATAGAAAAACAAATATACTCAACAGATAATCAAACAATTTATGAAATGTACGTTATATCAATTCTTGTCATCTCTCAACATTGGTTACAATATGACTATAAAAAACATAGCTGATTACAGGATAAAACAAATAAATAAAATACAACAATTTTTCTCTGTAATATTCTTTGTTTTTCTATCTCAGCTAATTGTAAGTCTTCAGTTTGAAATGGATTTTGCGACACTAACAGAAACCAGAAAGCCTTACCAGGCTTTTAAAATTTTTTTTTCCTCCTGAAATAAATATATCTATGTTCTAACCCTCTGCATTGTTAATTTCCCTTTTCTGTTTAGAAGAGAACTGACCCTTTAAATCTCCTTTCTAAACGCTTTACAAGGCATACATAGTCTTCACTTTAGATGAGTTCACAAAAATAATTAACTGACAACTACTAAATGTTTTATAACTACCTGAATTAATCATAAACTACAATAGGAATACATGTTAATAAAGCATTTATTAACACACTGAGTAACTATTACTATGTGTCTAAATAATAAGATGTACAAATGTACATTTAGATAGTTTTTTAATCATTTACTTACACTTTCTAAATGATCTTATGAACCGCTGACAACTCCTAAAATAACTGGTTTGTAAATAATCAAATACTTAATTTAGAAATGATAAATTGATCATTAATAAAGTATGAAAATACAATTATTAAACGCATTATAGATATGCAAATCAAGAACAAAGCATTTACAACTGTAGTTATAAACCGCTTACTAATGTCTACTAATGCTTTATAAATGATGAATTGACTATTTACTAATGCTTAACTAATGCTTCTTAGCGTGTAGTTATTATAAAGTGTTACCCACTTTATTTTGATGTTCCACTTTAGACATTCTCTTTGTTTCATTATTTTCCTGTTAGGACTGGACAGCTTTGAAACAATCTGCATTGTAAAAAGCGCTTTAAAAAAAATGGTGTGGGCTTCCATGATTATATTTGTCACACACGGTTATCATTTTCTTAACGATGGAAAAAGACCTTGATCTAATCACTAGCAGTTATAAATTCATTAAATTACATTAAATTACATTAAATTTGAATTACATTAATTACATGCTTAAATTACATTAAACTGACTTTAAAAAATGAGTTGAATCTTGTATAGAAACTTAAAAAAGTTATGTTGTCATAACTTAATCATATCATTTTCTAGCGTGTCTGCTTAATAGCTCCTAACACTTTATTTTGATGCTACCTAACAGACGTTCTGTAAGTAACTGCAAGACATGAGACTTCTTTAAAAAAATAAGAATCCCCAAGCCTTTGAACAGTAGTGTGTATGTCTATAATATTATAGCAATAATATTAAACAATTTATTGAACATTTATTCAAATTTACTGAAAATCTTACTCTTTGTCATAGCGCTCAGATATCATTGGGACATGCGCATTTTCGCCCCTGTGTGATCCTTCTTAGTTCCTTGTCACTTTATACTTTAACTGTATGGAAAATAACACTGCAAACATTCTGTGATGCTGTGATACAAACAGGCTGCTCTGAGACCGGGATAAGAGTGGCGGTCATTATAGCGAGATGAGGGGAGAGTGTGTCATGACAGGGGCCGCAGTGATAAGGTCAGGAGTGAGAGCCTGGGGCCGGAGAGAGGGGCCTGATGAGTGAGTGCTCAGCTCTGGAACAACTTCACACGACAGCAAACAGGCTTGTAGCTGGCCCCTGTCCAGCTAACATGGGTGAAGACACCTGTAGAAAGGGGTCGTACACATGGCTAAACACACACACCTGGTAAAGGTACACACACTCCATAGACATGGAGAAACTTTGTATTCATGGCAATTTATCTTTGATAAAAATAAAGCATGCACAACTATCTGTGAAGGCTTTCTTTAGATAGACAAACTGTCTAGGACCAAGGAGGTCTAAAATACCTAGAGCAGTTTTCAAACCTGTCCTGGCATTTTGTAAGTCTCCCTCATCTAACACACCTGATTCAACTCATGAGCTCATTATTAGAGACTGCTAGACCTGAAGTGGGTGTGTCAAAAATGGGAGACATACAAAATGTGCAGGGCTGGGGGTCCTCCAGGACAGGTTTGAAAACCCCTGACCTAGAGAGAGCTATCAGATATCCATGTATCTAGATACATTTTCATTCATCTCAGTGGCAATAGCTCAGCTGGCACAGGTTTCCACTGGAAGTTCATCTTTACTTGTGGACACGTTTGCTCCTGTGCATGCTGTTGAGCAATCATCTGACCCGCTGCATCCAAAAGTTAAAAATGCTGACTTCAGTATGCATTCCAAGTTAGGGACACATCAAGGCACATCCAGATCCAATGTTAGCTTCACCTATTGTCTCTTGAGATACCTTCATATGATCGTTTTTTTTGAAGGCACCATAGATGTATCCTTTGCTGCCTTTGATATCCCACAATCCTGTGCTTTCCATACTGTCACAGTTGAGCTAAAAAAATTAAGATAGCGTCTGAAAATTGTGGTTGATGGTTTGTGTGTAAATGTATGTTTTTCCCTGTTAAAAAAAACAAACAATAAAAAAACAGCAAATGCTGGTTAGGTATGTTTTGAAGCATGGCAGCTGGTTTGTGATGGTTTAAGCTCGTCCTTAGTTGGTCATGAACTAGTCTTGCATAGCCAGACCTTCAGACTGACGGCAGAAGGTCTGGACTCCATTGCAGCTATCATTAGCCAAGGACTGCCCAAGAGGACGTTTGACTGACATGTAACGCAACCAATCACAGTTTGTTTTGTTCTGTGTCATGTTTAGGGGCATGAACATGAAAAGTTTACTGTAACAATGGAGCCGCAAACTTCACATCATTTTGAAAATCCACTGTTTAGTTGATCCTGGTAAGCGCTCATTGTCACAGTTGTAAACATAACGGCCTTCTTCTTCCACAAAGGAGTTTGGCGACACAGCATTTGTTTCCAGGCAGACTGTTAAAGAACGCACACGTCTTACGGAAATCCTGTAAAATTCAACCAGTCAGATGACAATTTCGAACTCCTGAAGTGCTTCCAGAAAAGTGCCATATATGCATTCAGCCAATGTCTGAGGCTGAGCTGGTTTACACTAGTCAAGTGCTGGTCCTAAGAAACCAGCTCTAGTTCAGGACCAGCTTATAACCAGCTCAAACCAGTTGTCATGCTCCAAAACATACCTAACCAGCATATGCTGTTTTTTTTTTCATTGCTAGCAATACAAAACTATTGTAGGTAGTAATTAAATATTTGCTTAGTTTGAATTCAAAAACTCGGTCTATTTTGCTGTAAATCATTAAACTGTTAAGCTGCCTCAGAAGTCTGTCCGAACTAAATTTTGTGAGGTATCTTCATGTGCAAACTTTACTTTCAGCAGGATAACAAACGTTACAAAGCTCAAATAATTTCAAACTGGTTTCTTGAACATGACAATGAGTTTACTATACTCAAATGGCCTCCATAGCCTACAAATCTGCAGCAACTGTGTGATGCTATCATCTCATTATGAACCAAATCTCTGAGGAATGTTTCCAGCACCTTGTTCAATCTATGACACAAAGAATTAAGGCCAAAGGAAGGCAAAAGAGGGTCCAATTCTTAACTAGCAAGGTGTACTTAATAAAGTGGCCGGTGAGTGTAAATGATGACTGGATGACAAGTCCTTTACTAGCAACTATCCTATTGCATGAGCTATGACATTACAATCACATACAGTCAATAGGACATTTCTCAGTACTTAGGTCACTTTTTCAGAACACAGTGAACACAACAGCAGTCTATGTGGGCTAAACCGTGGACCATTTTCCATTGATTTGGCACAAAATATATTCAGTGACGACATCTACATAAATTATTCTCTTCTCACTCAAACACAACCACCAGAAACACTTTTTTTAAAACTTAAGTTCAAAACCTAACATAATACCAAACAGCAATTTGCAACACCTATAACTTAATTATATACTGTATATATATATATATATATATATATATATATATATATATATATATATATATATATATAATTTTGTACTATAATGTAAACACGGACGATGTAACATATACAGTAGAGAATTATAAGAAATAGAGAGCTGTCATTCTTGTTTTGTAAAGAAATGTTTACAAAAGAAAGCATTTGTTTAATGTTTTAGGTCATAAGTGGAAAAGTGAGTTTGTTGAGTAAAACCTTTGCTATTGGAAGAATGTTTTGGTAGTTTTAGTGTATTTTGGATTCTGAATTTACTGCTGTGCGAAACTGAAAGTTGGCAAGGAGAACTGTGTTAAAATATGACCTGATATTGAAAAATAGGTTTGATTGTAATATATTTTTATATATATATATATATATATATATATATATATATATATATATATATATATATATAAACTGCAGAGGGAAAATATCCATTTGATGCATTTTAAAGCCTCCAAAACTGCCACTAGCAAAACATAGGATACTGTAGTATTATAATGTAAAATAAAAAAAGATTAAGTCTCAATTCATTGCTGCACACAAAATTTTGTAATATGGGCACACACCAGCAGGGGCTTATACTTTCCCATGCTAACCAGCCAAACCTTGAATGAATTGTGAGGCCAGCAGTTTAGCATCCAAAGCAGAATTCTGCTGCCATCTTCAGCATGATATATGTCCTTACACCGACATGGACATTACTGCAATTAATATATTTATATTTACTCATATTATATTTATTTTGACTACTTTACAAGCTTCAAAAAAAAAAAAAAACAGTGTTTTGCAAAACACTAAACACACTTCTCTATATTGGACACAAAAAACTAACATGATGTCACCTCTTTGCCATTTCAAGCCACTGCTTTCCAAAATAACACACCTATGAACCAAATGATCAAACAGACACTGCACACTCAACAATCAATGTAAGCACTATAAAAAGGCAACAGGTGAGTTTGTGAGTTAGTCTTCAACAAAAATGGAAGGCAATGTTACAGTAGGATGGAGAAGTGGAAGTGAAAGAGGAAGAGGAAGAGGGAGAAACATAATTGGCCACAGAGCTATTTTGAATAATGTGCGCTGTTCACGCAGAATGGAGTCTAGCATGCCAAGTTAGGTCCTTACAACACAGCCCCCATACTCACATTCTTTGACTGACTACACATCATCACAGCAGAAGACCAAACGGAAGCAGAAAAGATGAGAAACATTGTCATCTGGGAAAATCTGGGTATCTTTCCACTGTTCTGCTCTCGTCCAAAACCAGTTTTAATGAGCATCCACAATTTTCACCCCAATACCTCCCACCATACTCTCCCTTCCGGACTTCAGGAGGTTTTTTTTGTTTGTTTCTTTTTTCTTTCTTTTTTTCTCGGCATTACAGTGGAATCTATAGCCCTATGTCAGGATATCCTTCGTTCACGCCATGTAGGAGACCTGTGATGCAGGGTCTGTGCAAAGATGGATTCACCATGAAGTTTTTGTTTTTGTTTTCTTTTTGCCTCTACAAATGTTTTTGTTCATATACTATTGTATTTAGAATATGTTCTGATTTTCTGTACAAACTGCAACTTTTGGCAATGCTTTGATGTTTTTTACACTGAGGAGAGAAATACATATTTTCATCATTTTACTGGTCTTGTGTTGTGTTTGGTCAATATACTGTATGTACTTTACTTTAAAAATATCTCTGAAAAAAATAAAATAAAAATAAATAAACCCAGACTATATCATTAGAAAAGTAGAGATGTTTAAGTGATTCAAACAGAATCAGATTATATGAACCATGTGTGTGCCATACAGTGTCAAAAGTTTTGAATTAAGTTTTTCATTTTGCAAAGGAGCTTAGGTGTTCTACTACTTGTGTGTGGGTGTGTGGATGTGTGAATTCTGTGTAGTGTTTTGACAAAATGAGCCTTGTTTTTAAATTTGTGCTTAAAGGGAACAGCGCTAGGAATATGAATGTGTATTATATATATATATATATATATATATATATATATATATATATATATATATATATATATATATATATATATATATATATATATATATATATGTATTATAATATATATATAATATGTATATATAATATATATATATTATATATATATATATATATATATATATATATATATATATATATATATATATATGTGTGTGTGTGTGTGTGTGTGTGTGTGTGTGTGTGTGTGTGTGTGTGTGTGTGTGTGTGTGTGGACTGGTAATCCCTACGGTATGGGGACAAAATGTCCCCACAAAGATGGCAATATCCAAATTTTTGTCCTTGTGGGGACATTTTTGGTCCCCCATGAGGAAAACATCTTATAAATCACACTAAGTGATTTTTTTGAAAATGTAAAAATGCAGCATGTCTCCTGTGATGGGTAGGTTTAGGGGCAGGGGCAGTGTACACTGATAAAAACAACTTGTAGGATTTACTTGATAAAATCATTGTAACAATTTGCACTCAATTTTTCTAAGTAAATTTTACTGCTATGATATCAAGTACAACTTACTTGCCAGTATCAAGTAAAATGTACTTAACTATAAATGTAACATTTGTGAAGACATTAAGTAAGTGTTACTTAATTATATTTAACTTAGCAGGTTGTATTTATTAAAAGTAATTAAGTAAATTTAATTTTAAAAGGAATATCTCTGTTGTGAAAATATCAAGTACATTTTATAAATCTGTAATATTTACTGTTATGAAGTAATTAAGTAGATTTTATAATGTCTGTCCATTTTACATTTTGAATTACTTAGTTTAATTAATTTATATTACTCACTATTATGTAAATGTTGCTTTTGTGTTACCAAATAAATGTAGGAATTTTCTCTGCATTAAATACTTTGATCACAAATCACAAATAAATACAATAAAGTTGAGCAGTTTATTATGTCAACATTCACAATTAACCATAAAATCAGTAATCTTCACTTCAACTGATTAGTAGTTCAGGTACAACACAGATCAGGAATTATATTTTTCAAATACCCAATTAGAATCTTACAATTCACTAAAACAATGCAGTATTCAAATCGAGACTAAGTGTTCGCGCTCTTCAAACCGTAACGCATTAAAACATTTCAAAAGTTAAAAGTAGCCTTTGCTTCTGCCGACAGCCTCGATTGTACAGCACGTGCCATGTCGACAGCATTTAGGAGAGCAACTTCAACTTTAAAGATTGCACTTTTGGGGACATCTTAACTCCATCCAGGTCCAGGAAAAGTTTCTGGAACACCTCAAAGGTGTAGTGCAGTGTTGGGGGGTATGCCTGGTTGAGGGCATAAATAAGCACCATCAGCAGTGTGCAAGCTTTAGCAGTACTGCCACACCCTGGAAACATCTCCCTGCCTTCCAAATGGATGGACACATCGACTGGATCCTCTTGAGCCGCACCATGGATGACCAGCAAGGATATATGTTCAGCGGCATCACTGCGAGTGTCCTCCAACATACACTTTATAAGAAAAAAAAGAACACAATTCTATTGAGAAACAAATACAAAAGAGATATACAAAACTCACATTATGTTAAATTCAGTGTAATGTGTTTTACAGTGAGGCAACATAAGTAAAAAAAAATGTAGAAGGCAGCTGCAGTTCACAGATTTTACCCATAAAATGAATGTTGTTCGAAACCATACATTGTGTGCCTCTGCACCTTTACTGGGCCAGGAAACCCTATGCCTTTGTAATATCCAGACTATTTTTAAGTTGTGACTGCACATAATTTGGACAATTGCTGAGTGGAAAATCTTCATTTTCATCTTTTCACTTGCACTTAAAAATAATTTATGGCACAAAAAGAAAATCATACTTTACCGGGCAATCTTCAAATATCTCTTCTTTCTCGCCGAGGTACAGGATAAGGCTGCGGATGACCTTTTAACATCTCATATCAATGCTTTGGTTCTGTGAACAGATTGATGTGTCAATACTGTGTGCATTACAAGCAGGAGTTGTCCTAAAAGCAGTTTCTAAAAAAGCCCATTATATATATATATATATATAAACATATTCCAATCCAATAGTTTTATGACCTGTCAAAAACACATGCATTTACTTATCTATTTGTGGATTTTAGACATTCTTTTAAAGATTCCCTGGTGTGTAAGCGTGAGAGTTTGTGTGAGAGAGAAAGCGTGAGAGAGACTTTCTCCCTGCATGACTATTTTAAATAAGCCTACCTGGCTCAGTCTGTCCATAAACGACCTCAGCTTGGTCCTGATGACACCTCCCTTGGCCATCATCAGAGCAATACGTTTTGTTTTGTAGTGGTCACTGAATTGGTTCCTCCTGAGATCAACGTCACCCTGTTAAAGAACATACACAATTTGTGACGTTAAAATAATACTCTAAGAGTTAATGCCAAATGTATTTACAATTTATATTACATTACACAATAACATAACAGAATAGAATAATAGAACATGGAAAAATAAGAGCAGCAAAATTATTGTTACAAAGATTTCTAACTTACTTGACATCATACATGCACTTGCTGCAGTTACTTTACGACAATGTTTAATTGGTATCCAAGTTCACCTGCCATCTGATACTGCATTTTTCCTAACTTTCCTTATTTGGTGAAGACTAGCTTTGATAAATTAATTGCTGCAAAATTTTCAGTGGATATAAAAACGACTAGACGCTTTTAAATAAGGCTAACATTAGCAAGATACACACAGACAGCCAGCACGTTAACGTTACATCAATTTCTTTACAGAACGTAACATGACAGTTTGAGCTTAATCACGGCCAGCTAACATTCAATTATTTTGAAGTTAACCATACTGGATGACTTTTTCTACAAGAACGCAGCTAACTACATTTTATCCCCTCTATTTTTGACTAACCACTAGTCTCAACTTTAGCTTTTAGCTAACGCTATTGTGATTAAAACTCACGTTCAGTTTTGAACTGTAACGTCTATGCAATAAACAAACCATCAAAATGAACACATAGTTGTTATCACAAATCTAAAATAGAAAAGTCAAAACTTACCGAAAATAAGTCAGCCACGTAGAAGACATTCCAAACCGACCGTTTCTGCCACCACTGAACAAGCGGGATATCTTCTTGTAAAAACACAACAAAAAGCGTCTTGCGCATGGATTCAAACGCACTTTGCTTTTCAGATTAAAATTTACTTAGTATTTTTAGGTAAATGTGCTGTGACTATAAAACATTAAATAGTATTTGTAAATATATGATAAAATTTACTTGTTCTTCTCAGTTAAGTTATTAGATGAATACATCGTTTAAATTTTACTTAAGATACATAGTTCCAACTTAATCTTGATTTTACCATGTATAAATTACATGAATTAATGTAATAGATTTTACCATACCACAAAGTCATTTTTTCAGTGTAGGGGATAGAAAATACGGTTTGTACAGTATAAAATGCATTACGCCTATGGAATGTCCCCATAAAACATGGAAACACAACATGTGTGTGTGTGTGTGTGTGTGTGTGTCTGCTTCAAGGTCACAGACTTGTCCAGACAAAAGCAGGATTTCTAATCAACACTACTCATATTACACCAGTATATCATATGCCAGACACATCCCTCACATTAATATTTCAATGTTAAATAATTTATTTGTATAGTCTATCAATATACTGTGCACTGCATATCACAAAATAACAACATTTAAATTTTACGTTTACACAATCCCAACCATAGCAATCAAACTTTTCAAGAAACAAAAAATTTAAATTAATATAAATTCTTACTATTCACTAAATTATATTAAAATAATTCAGTGGGTGCAGTGGGTTAAATAAATAACTTGTGAATTAGTGCCATGGTCTTAAAAAAAGGGATCTTGTTGCTTCCCAGTGTTCTCATCAATTAGACTAAAAATAGACTCATAAAATTAGACCATGCCATGCAACAACTGCTGGGGCTGGACTGTGGCCAATGGAAGATTTTTAACAATTCATTCCCTGCACGCAGACTGAAACAGATTCAACACTGGATAAGCATTACAGTTTTTCAAAATTGCTTAAAAGCTAAACCCCATTCTCTGAATCAAATTCTCAATGGTCTAAACCAATTTGTTAAATAAATCACAAACCTTAAACAAGCTCAGGCAGTTAGACACCATTTCCAAATCTCATGCACTTTTTTTGCAAAGCTCTAAACACATAACCACTCACTAAAACACATTTTGCACTGTGATGTTACAGTTTTTTCCAACTGCTTACACATAAAATCTGTTCATGTCACACGATTTTTGAAACCCCTCACTCAAAGTACAAACCTACACACCAAATCTCCAAAACCATAAGCTATTTCTCAGCCTTTGACTTGCAGTTTTAAATAGCATAAAATGGCTGGGGTTACGGATGTACCCTCTGTTCCCTGAGATCTGTTCCCTGAGAACAGGGAACGAGACACTGCATCAAGAACGCATATGTGTAGATAGTATTTCATATGTGCCTGAACTACTATCGAATCATGGCAATCCTATTGACCGGCGGCAGCCTATGATGTCATCAATATGCAACCAGGAAGTATATAAGGGCACCTTGCAAACACAACACCACCTTTCGTCTGAAGGGACTGTTTGGCAGGCAGGCAGGCCCCAAGGCATGGCAACAAGACGCAGTGTCTCGTTCCCTGTTCTCAATGGTAAGGCTTCAGGGAGGCCTTGTGGGGCCTGCTACCTGACAATGAGTTATGCATGCTACCCAAGCATCCAGATTCGGGACCTTGCCCTCAGGGAGACCAATAAGTTCTACTACCTAATAACGAGTCTTCGGGGAGGCCTGGTGAGGCTTACTATCTGCTAGCAATTCATGCGAACTGTCCTGATAAGGCCTACCACCTGATACCAGAGCATGGTAGCTGCTCGGGTCCCCAAACCCAAGGGTTTACCCTCAGGTAGGCCCATTGAGGCCTGCTACCTGATAGCATCTCATGCTAAATGTCGCAGAGACTGAGATCCGGTTTCATCTCAAGGAGGTCTGGTGAGGCCTACTACATGCTATCTGTCCGAGCCTCCAAGCTCAAGGGTCTACCTTCAGGGAGGCCTGCTGAGGCCTACTACCTGATAGCATTTCGTGCTATGATAGCAGATCATGCTAGCTGCCCGAGCATCCCAACTCGAGGGCTTACCCTCAGGGAGGCCTGGTGAGGCCTAATACCAAGTAGCAGCTCATGCTGGTTGTCCAGTCACTGAAGCCCATGAGCATGCCTTCAGGGGGAGGCTGGGTTAGGCCTGCTACCACACGGCAGGCGCTCAGGGAGGCCTAGAGAGACCTACCACCTGACCTGCAGTTGTGCCTTCCGCCTGAGCTTGCTGGTCCAAAACCCATCTTCAGGGAGGCCTGCTGAGGCCTACTGCCCGATAATGATTCTATAGGGAGACCTAGAGTGGCCTGCTACCTATAGGCAGCCCGTGCTAACTGCTTCCAAGGTACCCAGTAACCGGTGCATTTGAAAATCGGTTTCTGCGTTAGCATTCTGAACGGAAGCTTGTGCATGGCCCGATTCAGAACACGCAGGTCCAAGATTGACTCAACCCACCCCCTTTCTTGAGCACAATGAAGTAGGGGCTGTAGAAGCCCGACTTTATATCGGCTGGAGGAACAGGCTCGATCGCGTCCTTTGACAGTAGGACTTAGATCACTGACCGCAAGACATGGGTATCGCTGCTCCGCAAAGAGGTGAAGAGGATGCCCTTGAACTTGGGAGGCCAGCGAGCAAACTGAATCGCGTAGCCGAGTCTGATGGTATGGATGAGGGAGGGAGGAAGCTGCTCTTATATTGAGAATGTGGGTACCGCTGAACTCCGGAGAAAAAAAGTGCACCAGACTATTAATTAATTCAAAATTAATTAAAAAGCCATAACCACAATTAAATATTACTTAATCAATTAGTTAATAGCCATGTGCCCCAAGAAGTAAACCTTTGTAAATCGTTAGCTAATAATTAATTAAAGCAGACAACTGGAAGTTGAAATGCTTAGCTTTGACCCGTTGTGGTAATTAACACATTAATTTACATTATTAGTTAATATAATATTTTATTAAGAAATTAATACATTATGAAACATTTAACTAATAAAAAATTAATGATTACTTAATCTATTAATCATGTATAATCTTCATTAGTTGCTGATGCAGTAATCATTAATAAATGGGTTAGTTCACCATTAGTAATAAATTAATTAATGATTATCTGTGCATTAGTTAAGCATGAATTAATGCATATTAGTGCACCCGTATTGTAAAGTGTTACCAAAGTTTTTGCCATTTGATGCAAATGCTTCATTCTGACATGTATTTATGCCATTTTGAATGCAGTGTTACATTTTGAAGGAGATGTAAGGGATTTTGCAGTTTGTGTGTGCAGTTTTGGGAATTGTGTGTAGAAAAAAGGAGACAATGTTTTTGAAAACGTGTGTAAGCAGTTGGAAAAAAAACTGTAAACACAACTACAACACAGCTTTACACACAACAACTAAAAATTGTTCACACTTGTTCCTAATGACGTGATCAAAGCAACTGTACACAATATAAGTCAGATTGTCGAACAGCGGATGGAAACAATCTGAGAGGAAGAAGAGGTAGTGTAAAGGGTGGTGAACAAGTAGGAAGGGGGAAAGTAAGGTGTGGATCCAGCACAGAGGGTTTTTCCCTTCCCTTGGCAAGGGACATCATTGCCTGTGATGCGAACAAAGTCCTTTGGCTAAACCCAGCATGAACACATGATGCTGAGTCAGAATGAATCTCTCATTGACCTCATTGATCAGTTTTGCCTTCTTATTCTATGTAACATGCTTTTCATTTGAACTTTTTTGCTTTTGCATTTGGACTATTGTATTTTTACAGTATGCAAGTGCTGAATATACAGACATGCAATGCTATACAATATTCAATGCAATATCAAACTTGCAGTATATACAGTAAACAACATTTTCTTCTTACTATATGGATTATTATTATTATTTTATTTTTTCAATGTAGTGTCCAATGAATGATCTGTAGTGGTTATATATTGACTGGCTGTGTGTCTGAAAACATTGTTTGATTTTGAGTACAGGTGAAATGGTTTTGAGGCCATTTGTTATTTGAAGCGGCAGCCATTTGTAGCGGTGTCAGAAAACACTGTGGACATTTTTGAGTGCACTCAATTCCATAATGTTCCTCAACAACAAGTGTACAATTGATTTACACTCAATGTGTAGCTGCTAGAAAATGCACTGTGAGTGTTGCCTCTCTGAATTCACTCACTTCATTTCATTCACTCATTAATTCAGTGGACTAATGTAAAGAACAGTAATGCATGTAGTAGGGGGCGATTTTAGATAGAGCCATTGACAACAATAAAAAATGATGACATATCTGACTGCTGAGTGGCACGCTTGATAAAACAGAAACAAGCATTCCAGAGACAACATAGCATATTTCAGAAAATATGATAAAAGTTGTTATATTTCATTTGAATTATGAGTTTAATGAGTTTATAAAAATAGTGATGCAGAGCTCTATTAATGGCATACTAAATGAATAAATAAACTAAGAGCATCTAAACATAATGGAAGTATCAATATAAGGTTACTCTTTATTTTGAGGGTCCCCTTTAGACATTTTGTTGACTATAAGTAACATTGCACCTACATGACTCTCATTAGAAAGTATTAATTGACTATTAGTACACTGTAAAACCTGAAATTTGAGGAAATCTTTATATTAACAGTGTTGTGTTTCCATGTTTTGTGGGGACATTCCGTAGGTGTAATGCATTTTATACCGTTACTTGCACATTCTATCCCCTACACTGCCCCTGCCCCTAAACCTACCCATCCCAGGAGACATGCTGCATTTTTACATTTTCAAAAACATCACTTAGTGTGATTTATAAGATGTTTTCCTCATGGGGACAAAAATGTCCCCACAAGGACAAGGATTTTGGATATTGCCATCTTTGTGGGGACATTTTGTCCACATAACGTGATTACCAGTCCACACATCACACACACACACACACACACACACACACACACACACACACACACACACACACACACACACACACACACACACACACACACACACACACACACACACACACACACACACACACACACATGTTTGTTTTTGTGAAATGTGGGGACATTCCATAGGCGTAATGCATTTTATACTGTACAAACCGTATTTTCTATCCCCCTACACTGCCCCTGCCCCTAAACCTACCCATCACAGGAGACTGTGCAGTTTACTTTCTGTGAAAAAACTCATCCTGTGTGATTTATAAGCATTTTGAAAAGTGAGGACATGGGGAACGTCCTCATATTTCACCCTCTTTTGTAATACCTATGTCATACCCATGTCATTATACACATTTGTGTCCTGATATTTCACAAAAACATGCCACACACACACACACACACACACACACACACACACACACACACACACACACACACACACACAAAACAACAACATTATATTTGGCACTTACTGTCCTTTTTCAGTGTCATGACAAAGCATGCTGGGAAATAGAATTCCCAGCCCAGTTTCAGATTAATTTATATTAGTCTAAATTAAAAGAAACAAGTTAATAAAACTCAAAACAACTCCAGTCCATTCGTGAAATTTCCACTGTCAACTGTCAACTGAAGCTATTGAGAACAACAGTAACCCATGGTCAGTGCATGCAATCACGCTTCTCTATCTGGCAACCCAATGGACGAGTCTGGGTTTGGCGGTTGCCAGGAGAACGATACTTGCCTGACTGCAATGAGACATCAGGTGGGGTGCGGGGGGTGATATGTTGTGGGGTTGAATTTCAGGGGTTGGGCTTGGCCCCTTATTTTCAGTGAATTGAACTCTTAATGCTTCAGTTTGGGGATGGCCCCTTCCTGTTCCAACATGACTGCGCACCAGTGCACAAAGCAAGGTCCATAAAGACATGGATGAGCAAGTTTGGTGTGGAGAAACTTGACTCCCAGAAGAGTTGAAGCTGTAGTTAATTCAACTCCATATTAAACCCCATGGATTAAGAATAGGATTTCATTAAAATTCATGTGCATGTAAAGGCAGGCATCCCAAAACGTTTTGCAATATAGTGAATGTTTGGGGGACCATCAAAATAAAGTGTTAGCATCTAGGTGCGACGTTCCTTATAGGAACCTTATTATTTATAACAGAATGCCTAAAGGGGACCATCTAAATAAAGTGTTACCTAATATAATAATTGAAATCACTGTCCACTGTCCAGCAGAGTGCTTAATGCTAAATTACAATCAAGAAAGTTTATGGAACCTTTCAAAAAATGTCCACTTGGTCTGGTAACAATGTCTCCTTTGATTTTATTAGGGTTACCCTATAAGCCCAACAACTCTTTCTGCAACTCAACAATTTTGAGTCATTTTGCACTCAGTTATTATGGAAAAGCAAAGACACCTTAACATTCACATCATCACACAAGCATTCCAGGAGTACACAGATTCAGGTTTGAAACTGTAAACATATCTTCACAAATTGATTTCAAATTTCATGCAAAACTGTGCTGAACTTCATAACAATAGCTTTGTGCAAAACTTAAGCGCATCTCCCCTTGCAAAAAAAAAAGCCAAATTAATTAATTAAGGACAGGGTTGTCAAACTCAACCCTCCAAAGTTTAGTCCCAACCCTGATCCAGCACATACCTGTAGTTTTCAAATAAGCCTGAAGAACTTGATTGGCGGGATCAGGTCATCAATTAGGATTGAAGCTAAACTCTGCAAGGCTGTGGCCCTCTATGAACTAGGTTTGACAGCCCTGGATTTCATATTTGTCCAACCAAATTCATATCAGATCAGAAAGCCATTTATTTTAAATAAACTAGTTTTGACAGCCCTGATTTAAGATATTGTCAACGTCTATGTGCAGGAGCAGGAATAGCAGGATACAGGAGGAAACCAGAAAAGGTGGAGTCGTTGGTGTTATCTGCATACACTCCCCCAAACCCCTCATCTCCATAAACCTGCAGCCATACCTCATCTCCGGCCTCTAAACGCAAGATAACAGAACCTGATGCCTGATCCACATTGCTTTCCTGGTACTGGTCATAGGTAAACATAATAGCCTTGTCATTCATGAAGAGACTGACTTTAGCATCTTTCATGTAGATGGTCAGATGATAAGTGAAGAAGTACACCCCTGGCAGAATGCAGCGGAACTTTCCGGAAACATCATCATAGTGGTGCTGGTCATTGTAGAAGAACTTGTTGAAGCGGATTGGCACGTTGGTAGCAGGAACAAGTTCTCTGAGACCTACGCTAAAGGCTGAATGGTAAGACAAGGCACTGTCCCCATGGGCCCCTTTTAGTCCTGGGTTCCCAGGAAAGCCTCTTGGCCCAGAAGGACCGACGTCCCCCTTCTGTCCAGGTTCTCCTTTCTCACCTGATTCACCTACAAAAAAAAAAAAAAAAAAACAAGCATTATATATGGTAGCAGATGTACAACTGGATGAACTGGATTGTTACAAGGTCAGAAGAGCACAAGAGTCATATGTACTGTGGGCCAAAAGTGTATTTGGAAAGAGTTTAATTTTGGATCTTTAAGTTTGGATTTGAGCAGTTTAGCATGATAATTTAAACTGCATAGCTAACCTACTCCGGAGCAGGTTTTTTTTTTTTTCTAAGAAAAAGATCGCAAACCAAAACTGAACCAATCAGTTGTAAGCAAAGTGACTTGTATGTGATGCAATAAAGTCCCCTGTATCTCTTGCTTCAAATTAAAGCAATTTACAGTGAAAGCACTTTAGACACGCAGTTGCCCATCTTAAACAATTATATTTTGAATATTCAACCTTTTCATTTAATTGATAAACTAGTAATTGAATTATAAGTTCACATTGAAAGCATTTTAGACACAAACTTGACTGCAGTTTGACAATATTCAACTTTTTAATAGCACTTAGATGCTATTTATAGTTTTACAAGTGTAAATAGTAGTTTGATTATATTTATTTAGTGCAAATAGTGGCAGATATTGTTTGCACCGGTGTACATTATAAAATAGTTAGCAATAATAAACATATATGAGTGCAAATTATTATATTTTTTAAAATCATTAGGCTAAATGGAAGCTGCCTTATTGGGACATAAAGCTCTCCCTAAACCTATCCCAAACCCTACCCGATTAAATACCCATTAGGTACTATATTTCCACGTTTTTATTTCCATCATTTCATTTAAAATAAACACCTTTCTAATCTGATATGCAATGGAAAAAGGGAGAAAAATTAGTCTGGACAAATTCAAAATCCTTACTCTCCACGTCACTACTTCTGTTAAACCTGTGCATCAATAAAAAAAAAAAAAAAAGTTACACATAGGTTCATAGAGGACAAACATTTCCATGTCAAAAAGCTGTCATTGTGGAGCACAGAACTGCTAGAAAATCAAAACCATAAATCTAAAAAACTGTGTTCCAAATTTGAGGTTGATATCTCAAAAAATGAGCTCTCAGTAAGATTGTGTTTGGGCGCATTGCCAAATTTTTCCCATTAGATGCCAGCAAAACTCCACTGGTACACGCAGCGGTTGGATTTGTGATTTGCTGTTTTTTCTCTCTCATATTACAAGCACACACACACGCACACCCACACAGGTGTCAGATCGTTTTCAAGCTTCCCCTGTGTGGCTCGTCGGCAGTCCTGTTTCCCCTGTGTGATCGCTGTTCCGGTTCCTGGATTCTACTGTGTCTGCATTGCCCACTGGATCCCTGCTTTGCTCTTTAGCCTGGGATCTTCTGCGTGCACCTGCTATTGTCCGCTTGGCCCGCCTGCCGCTCTGCTGGGATCTGCCTGACCTGTTTCCCTCGAACTGTTCTGAACTTTGAGTCTTGTTTATATTTGACGTGTTGTCGCTGCCTTTATCTAATAAAGAAGTTATCTTTCGCTATTGGATCCTCCAGTCTCTCTTTTACAGACCTGACAAACACAGGCAGTTATCAAAAAAAATAAATAATAATAATTTGTCCATAAGGATGCACAAGGGTTAATAGACTCTGTTTTAATTTCGTCTGTTTCAAACAGACATCGGTCGGTGCAGTTAGTGTTAAGTTGGTAGGCTTTGAGCCTTTGCCAACAAGGTGGGCTTTGGCACTTAGTGTCAAAAGTAGACTCTCCATATAAGGCAAATAAAGCTTAAATTAATGAATTTTCATGTTTTCAGCTGCTTTTGCAGACTTTCATGGCAGTGTTTTTCCTGACTTGTAAATGTTTAAATTTATGATATTTTCATAAAAATCTCTTAATCTATCTCGTGAGGAGTGAATCAAACGCACACTCTTCATGTTTTGTGTGATTAGAGTGAGAAACTCCTGAGTTGGCAGAACCTTTAAAAAGAGTGTTGTTCCACAACTTGATCTAAAATTTATCTAAAACAAGTTGAATTAGTTCGATTTTCTAAACTCTAGTCTAAACCAACACTGAAACTCTTGTTCAGAGTTGTTTAACTAGCTTTGTGTAACTAGCTCTATGTAACAAAGCTAGCAAAGTTTATTCTTACCTTTATCTCCTTTCTCGCCCCTCGGCCCATCATGTCCATCTCTGCCGTCTCTCCCAGGATTTCCACTGTGCCCAGGTGTGCCAGGAACGCCTCCCATCCACATGGCACATGGCTGTCTATCATTAGGTTGACTGACATCTACCCCTGGACCCTCAGGCTCTTCCAACCCCTCTTCTCCCTCCTCTGCCCCTTCATCCACTGCTATTTGCTCTAAATTATCCTCTAATAACTCTTGACCTTGACCAAGTCGTCCAATGAGAATCATTCCCAATAAGATCTTCCACAGTAGCGTCATACTGATGCCAAATGAAGAATGAAGAATATTCAAGAATTGAATAACCATGTTATCCTGCTACATAAAATATGCTGTGTTGTACATCTTATATATTATAACACTTGAGATGTCACACTTCACAAATTGTGAATTGTTTGACTTTTTGTCATGAAGATCAAACAACCCCAAATCAGAAAAAGTTGGGACAGTATGAAAAAAAAAAAAAAAAAATGAAGTGATTTCTAAATGTACTTTGACTTGTATTTTATTGCAGACAATATGAACAAAAAATATTTCATGTTTTGTCTGGTCAACTTCATGTCATTTGTATATATGCATCCTTTCCTGTCCTTCAGACCTGCAACACATTTAAAAAAAAAGTTGGGACAGTAGAGCATTTACCACTTTGTAATGTTGCCATTCCTTTTCACAACACTTAAAAGACGTTTAGGGACTGAAGACACCAAGTGATGAAGTGTTTCAGGTGTAATTTTGTCCTATTCTTCCTGCAAACAAGTCTTAAGGTGGGCAACAGTACGGGGTCTTCGTTGTTGCATTTTTTGCTTTAAATTGCGCCACACATTCTCTATTGGAGACAGGTCGGGACTGCAGGCAGGCCAGTCAAGTACCCGTACCCTCTTCCTCCGCAGACAGCACTTTGTAATGTGTGCAGAATGTGGTTTTGCATTGTCTTGTTGAAATATGCATGGGCGTCCCTGGAAAAGATGTCTTCATGAAGGCAGCATATTATGCTCCAAAATCTCTATGTACTTTTCAGCATTAATGGTGCCTTCACAGAAGTGCAAGTTACCTTTGCCAAGGGCACTGACACAACCCCATACCATGACAGACCCTGGCTTTTGGACTTGTTGCTGGTAACAGTCTGGATGATCCTTTTCTTCTTTGTTCCGGAGCACCCGGCGTCCATTCCTCCCAAAAAATACCTGAAATACTGATTCATCTGACCACAGCACACGTTTCCAGTGTGTGATGGTCCATCCCAGATGCCTCCAAGCCCAGAGAAGTCGACGGCGCTTCTGGACACTGTTCACATAAGCTTCCTTTTGGCACATTACAGTTTTAACTGCCATTTGTGGTAACTACGTATGTAGCTACGTATTGTGGTACTTGACAAAGGTTTGCCAAAGTAGTTCTGAGCCCATGTGGTGATATCGCTTATAGATGAATGACGATTCTTGATGCAGTGCCGCCTGAGGGATCGGAGATCATGGTTGTTCAGCTTAGGCTTGCGTCCTTGTCCTTTACTCACTGAAATTCCTCAAAATTCCTTGAATCTTTTAATTATGTTATGCACTGTTGAATGTGAAATATCCAAATCTCTTCCTATTTTTCTTTGAGGAAAATTGTTTTAAAACATTTCAATAATTTTCTCACGTATTTGTTGGCAAACTGGCGATCCTCGGCCCATCTTTGCTCCTAAAGGATTAGACCTTTCTTGGATGCTGCTTTTGTACCAAATCACAATCAAATCAAATTACAATCACCTGTTGACATCACCTGTTTCAAATTACATCATTATTTAACCATTTTACCTTATTACTAGCCCTAAATTGCTCCTGTCCCAACTTTTTTTGAAATGTGTTGCAGGTCTGAATGACAGGAAAGGATGCATATTTTACAAATGACATGAAGTTGACCAGACAAAACATGAAATATTTTGTGTTCATATTGTCTGCAATGAAATACAAGTCAAAGTACATTTAGAAATCACTTCTTTCTTTTTTTATTTGCATTTTCCATACTGTCCCAACTTTTTCTGATTTGGGGTTGTAGAACACAATATTATAACCTAATCCCTAATCTAAACTGCTTGATGCCATTGACTTTGGAAATGCCAAAACATTTTAGTGCTATGTCAAACCAAACATGTTTGACTCGTTCTTTGCTGATATAGAGACTCTATATTAAAGCAATGTTATGGAAAAAAAAAAACAGTTTGTCTTACCTGTTCTGTATGTGTGTGTGTCCCAAAAGCACATAACAGTAAAAACAACCACTCAGCGCCGCAACTGCCTTTGTTGGAAATGTACTGTCATCACTGAGGGCTTTTCTGAACTATATTTATCCAAGTCTAAATGTATTTATGGCTCGTTGAACAGCAGGCCCCTTAATCCAGTCTGACATACCCTGTTAAAGATGGGTATCTTTTCTACTATATTATTAAAATTAAATATGAGTGAGAGAAACAGAATTATCAAGTGTCATGTCAAGTTTTCTTGGTAACACTTTACAATAAGGTTTTATTAGTTAACATTAGTTAATGAATTAACTAACATGAACTAACCATGAGAAGTTCATTTGTTACTGTATTTGTTCATCTTTGTTAACATTAGGGTAAAAATACAGCTGTTCATGGTTTGTTAATGTTAGTTCACAGTGCACTAACTAATGTTAACAAGATTTTAATAATGTATTAGTAAATGTTGAAATTAACATTAACAAAGATAAATAAATGCTTTATAAGTGCTGTTCATTATTAGTTCATGTTAACTAGTTAACTAATGTTAACTAATGAACCTTATTGTAAAGTTTTACCATTTTCTTTTATCCTTTAATTAAATTTCATGACACCACACTGAACTTGCATTCAACAATTCTCAAAAATATGCACTTTTCATTCACAGTTTCAAAATACAGAGAATGATGTAAATGAAATAGTAAATAATACATTGTTGTTTTTATTTATGCGTTGAATGCAAAGTTGTGTATTGAATGACTTTACTAATTTGTATTGTCTCTGTAAATTTGTTTTTGTAATTGCCTATAACTTATAACTGTCTGCATTACAAAACACATTATTCATGTAAGATCTCGGTTCCATCATATTAGATGAAAATCAATAGCTTAATTTAGTCTCCTCAGAACAGAATATTCTGTCATATTAAGAAAGATTAGCCTGTACAGAAAATTTAAATCATAATTTATTAGAGAATATGTCATATTCTCATATTCTAATCTATATATAATGTTCTTCACATTACACTTAAAAACAACCAGATGGGGGCAGTACTTGTTCACAGGTGTACTTACATTCTCCATCTCTACATTCTCAACCATTACCTTCCCTATACCCTCAAAAACATTAAAGGAAACCAGTGATTTACATTTATTTGTACAGATGTTAAACAGAAGTTCTTGTTAGCACACCAGATGATCTAAATCTTGCAGACCTGTAATTTTAATTAAGTTATTAATAAAGCACAATTAGCATGAACATACGTTTCTACTTCTACTTTTCTGCATGTATAACTCATATATGGTACCCAATGTAATTCCTTTTTTATTATTGAAGTTATTTGTTTAAACATAATTTAATGGAAGCAATAAAATGCATGCAGTGCTCGGGAACACTTCCCATAACACCCAATGTACTTCCCAGATAGCAAAATATCTGTGGCCCAGATCCGGCCACACTTGACACTTTCATCTGGCCCACTACCGCGTGGAATGATGGCACTTGGCGGTCCTCTCCTGTTTGCCAGATCCAGGCCACAAGAAAGCCATAGCAACACCGCATGTCAGCCGAGAACAAAACAAAAGAAGCAGAACTGGCCCAGATCTGGCCAACAGTTGATATTTATTTTGGCCCACATCTGGCCCAGTTCTAAAACCTTGCTCTGGTCCACATACTGCATGGAATGATGGCACTTGGGTGGTCCGCTCCTGTTTGCCAGATCCGGGCCACAAGAAAGCCATAGCAACACCGCAGGTCAACTGAGAACAAAACAGATGAAGCAAAACTGGCCCAAATCTGGCCAACAGTTTGTTTTATTCTGGCCCACATACTGTGTGGAATGATGGCACTTGGGTGGTCCACACCTGTTTGCCAGATCCGGGCCACAAGGGGCCATAGCAATGCCGCATGTCAGCCATGACCAAAACAAATGAAGCAAAACTGGCCCAAATCTGGCCAACAGTTCTTTTTCTGGCCCACATCTGACAAATTACTCTGGCCCACATACCGCGTGGAATGATGGCACTTGGGTGGTCGCTCCTGTTTGCCAGATCCGGGCCACAAGGGGCCATAGCAATGCCGCATGTCAGCCATGACCAAAACAAATGAAGCAAAACTGGCCCAAATCTGGCCAACAGGTCATGTTTATTTTGGCCCAGATCTGACACCTTGCTCTGGCCCACATACCGTGTGGAAGCGATGGCACTTGGGTGGTCCACTTCTGTTTGCCAGATCCGGGCCACAAGGAGCCATAGCAATGCCGCATGTCAGCCCTGATCAAAACAAATGAAGCAGAACTGGCCCAAATCTGGCCAACAGGTCATTTTATTTTGGCCCAGATCTGACACCTTGCTCTGGCCCACATACCGTGTGGAGCGATGGCACTTGGGTGGTCCACTCCTGTTTGCCAGATCTGGGCCACAAGGGAGCCATAGCAATGCCGCATTTCAGCCGACAACAAAACAAATGAAGCAGAACTGGCCCAAATTTGGCCAACAGCTCATTTTATTCTGGCCCACTTCTGGCCCGGATCTGACACCTTGCTCTGGCCCACATTCCACGTGGAATGATGGCACTTGGGTGGTCCACTCCTGTTTGCCAGATCTGGGCCACAAGAGCCATAGCAATTGCGCATTTCAGCCGAGAACAAAACAAATGAAGCAGAACTGGCCCAAATTTGGCCAACAGCTCATTTTATTCTGGCCCACTTCTGGCCCGGATCTGACACCTTGCTCTGGCCCACATTCCACTTGGAATGATGGCACTTGGGTGGTCCACTCCTGTTTGCCAGATCTGGGCCACAAGGAAGCCATAGCAATGCCATATGTCAGCCATTAACAAAACAAAAGAAGCAGAACTGGCCCAAATCTGGCCAACAGTTCATTTTATTCTGGGCCAAATCTGACACCTTACTGGCCCACATACTGCGTGGAATGATGGCGTTTGGGTGGTCTACTCCTTTTTGCCAGATCTGGGCCACAAGGGCCATAGCAATGGCACCTTTCAGCCGAGAACAAAACAAATGAAGCAGAAGTGGCCCAAATTTGGCCATCAGCTCATTTTATTCTGGCCCACTTCTGGTCGGATCTGACACCTTGCTCTGGCCCACATACTGCGTGGGATGATGGCATTTGGGTGGTCCACTCCTGTTTGACAGATTCGGGCCACAAGGGAGCCATAGCATTGCCGCATTTCAGCCGATAACAAAACAAATGAAGCAGAACTGGCCCAAATTTGGCCAACAGTCATTTTAATCTGGCCCACATCTTGCCTGGATCCGACATATTGCTCTGGCCCACATACCACATGGTTGCACTTGGGCGGTCTACTCCTGTTTGCTAAATCTTGGAGTAACAGGTTAAATTAAACCAAAAACGATAACATAAGTTAAAATAAAACACAAAACATGGAGGAATAAAATCAGTTCTCTGACCCAGAAATATAACACAATTGCTTGAGTTGGGTAAAGTTAGCAGTTTATTGAATTTCACTAACAAAAACAAGAAAGGGAAGCAAATAATATCTTCAGGAGAGTGCCTGGCAAAACAACAAACAAAACAGCAATACATAGTCCAGCCACATGTTAAGAATGAACCAAATAAACCGTAATTGTGTGTACATACTGTGCCATTAAAACTTTGGAAACTCAGGAAACCTAGGGCTGGGCACGAGCGTCGATACTTTTATGGTATCGAGCGAAAAACTACGATATTATGAGTATCGAAAAATTATCTTTAAAATAAATTATCTTATCTTTCGGTTAAAATTATCTTATCTTTGATTGCCAAAAGCCAGCGGCTGTGTCTGTGTGAGCCTGTAGCATACTTGCATGCAGTGTTTCCCCTACAATGTATTCACAGCGGCACAGCAAAATCTTCACATGATCAGTAATATCACAACATTTACTTACACACAGTAAAAGCACAACAGCCAACGTCAACTTGAAATTGTTTTCCGAAAGTATTGATTAAGTTCAGTGCTTGAAATCCTCTGTGAGCCTGAGAGAGAGATCGCTCACGGCGGAGCTACAGTCGACAGTCAGTTTAATGAGTGGCGGTGGAATGTGATATTAATCTTATTTTATTTTCGTTTCCAAGGATTATACAAAGAAGATATGAGGTAAAACTGTTATAAACTATATCCAGCGTTCCGTATATGCGCGAATTCCTTCCCTTCTCAGCGCTCTGTCATTTCTCCTAAACTTAACGTCAGAGTCAGCACAATGTGTGATTGTTGTGAAATGCAGTCTCTACTTTGGCTAAAATGTAGGGCGTGTTTGACAAAATTAAAAGCACTTTAATCCGCGCGCAATAGGCGCTGTTTCCAAGTTCAGTGCGGGCGTGTGTGTGTGTGTGCTGTACACGCTGCGAAACGGACTGACTTGCACATTATGCGACTAAACCATCAAATACACAACAAATAGCCTATATGTCAAAATGGCGGCTTGAAGAGTATTCACTTAAACACAGTTTATCTTAAATGGGCTTAAACAGTTGGGAGAAATCAATGGGAGAATGATATCATTAGATCTGCATTCGGTCTTAAAGGGCAGCGTCTAATAAATCTGCTGACTACTGAGCCATTAATGTCAACCAAACAACAAAAGGCAAAGAAAATTACTCACAGCTCTTTTATGAATAACTTTAGTTTTAATCAATTTATACAGTGAAAACTATGCAGTGTTATATTACATTTCATTACTTTATTAGACTTAAAAATTATTATATATATTTTTTATTCTTAAAAGCGTTAAAAAGAAAATGCAATAGAAGTGTCTGCTGGCGCACCTATCCAAAAATCACAACCAGTTTTATTAATAATGTTACCCTGAGTGAGAACCGTTACTAGAATTTGTTTTAATTACATTTGTTTAATGTATTTGTATTTTTGTTGATGTTGAAATGGATTTTAAAACATATGGTATCGGAAAAAGTATCGTTAGGAACCGTATCGAAACTGAGGTATCGAAATTGGCATCGGATCGAGCGATTTTGAACAATACCCAGCCCTAGGAAACCTCCTTAATGTTCAGATTATCAAAAAAAAACATTGCATTTCCAAAACTGGGCAAAAAACAAAAAACAGAATAATAAACAAATGCAACATAATTACATAGAAAACATTGTAGAAATTTCATAAAAATAAAGCATGATTCCTGTACAGACACTTCAGAACTTAGGCAATAGGAACCATCCATACTTCCAGGGATTAATTGACCTCCTTGACTGGGCCCATCAGCGTCATTGCACCCCTGCATTAATGGATACATAAAAAAAAAAAAAACAGTTGACTCAGTAACAGAACGCTGATTATACAATGGTGTTGAAGTGCAAAACACACACACACACACACACACACACACACACACACACACACACACACACACACACACACACACACACACACACACACACTATTTAGAAGCTAAATTAAATAAAAAAGAAAGAAAAAAAAGAAAAGAAAATCAGGAAGAAAAAAAATATATATATATATATTTTTTTACTTTCAGTAACAAGGGCTGCACCATCCGAAAATTAAGCGCTATTAAATGATATTTTTTGGGGAAAAAAGCAGTTAATTTAGAAGTCACTAAATGCACCACTAAATGCAGGCTCTTTCGTTTCTCTCTTTCTCTTCTCCTCCATCTCGGTCACTTGCAAGGTGAAGCCATTTTTTTATATAGAGTTCCATCTCTTGATCTGTGGCTGTAGCTGTCAGCCTGTTTTTTCTGACAGTTCCTTAAAGTAAAGGAAATGTTAAAGGCATGGATGGATTACACAACTTTTAAAATCTTAGTACCCAAGTAGGGGACCCATCGTCAGTTAAAGGTTAGTTCCCCAAAAAAAATGTATGTCATTAATGACTCACCTAATGTTGTTCCACACCCGTAAGACCTTCGTTCATCTTCGGAACACAGTTTAAGATATTTTATATTTAGGCTGAGAGCGTATGCAAGTGAATGCACACTATACTGTCCATGTCCAGAAAGGGAATAAAAACATCATCAAAGTTGGTTAACTAGAATCTCTTGAAGCATCTAAAATACATTTTGGTCCAAAAATAACAAAAACTACGACTTTAATCAGCATTGTCTTCTCTTCCACGTTTGTTTTCAATCCTCAAATAAAGATTTGAAGGGTTATGAATCAGCATATTGATTCATGTTTGGATCGCCAATCTCACGTGATTTCAGCAGTTTGACAGGCGATCCGAATCATGAATCAATATGCTGATTCATAACCCTTCAAATTTTTATTTGAGGATTGAAAACAAACACGGACTAAATATAAAATATCTTAAACTGTGTTCCGAAGATGAACGAAGGTCTTACGGGTGTGGAACAACATTAGGGTGAGTCATTAATGACATACATTTCATTTTTGGGAGGACTAACCTTTTAACTGACGCTTGGGTCCCCTACTTGGGTACTAAGATTTTAAAAGTTGTGTAATCCATCCATGCCTTTAACATTTCCTTTACTTTAAGGAACTGTCAGAAAAAACAGGCTGACAGCTACAGCCACAGATCAAGAGATGGAACTCTATATAAAAAAATGGCTTCACCTTGCAAGTGACCGAGATGGAGGGAGAAGAGAAGAGAGAGAAAGCGAAAGAGCCTCCAAGACACCCGTAAGTCAGTTACATTGTGTTTTTGGTATATGTGTGTAATAATTTGTATTATTCCATGGTCAAAGTTTCCTCTAAGCTGTGTGTGTGTGCGGACTCGTGGCTTGGTTAAGTGGTGGAAAAAAACAGATGAATTGATCTCACAAGGGGATTGTTTAGGTATCCTAATTATTTGCCATTAAAAAGTTTGGAGAAAAAAACACTGAAAAAAAAGTCTCAGTCAACCTAAGGTGCATTTAGTGACTTCTGAATTAACTGCTTTTTCCCCCAAAAAATATAATTTAATAGCGCCTTAATTTTCGGATGGTGCAGCCCTTGCAGTGCTTGTCATTCTGTCCCTGGATGTAGACAAACTGCACCTCCAAAAGCATATTCTTCTCAGAACAAACCCACATAGCAACATTGTGTCGTCCCAAATCCGGCTCACATCTGGCACATGTGGAATACTGATCTGGCCCACATGCTGCAATGAATGACGGTCCTTGAGTGGCCCACTCCTGTTTGCCAGATCTGGGCCACAAGCAGGCCATAGCAATGCCACATGTCAGCCAAGAGAAAAGAAATAAACCGGAACATCTGACAGAAATAAAGTCAGTCTGGTTAGTAATGTGTGAAGCTGGTAATACTGTTTGTGGAGTTGTTTAATCCTCTGCTGGTCTTCTTTTATCTTCAGTTGATTTCATCTAAAGCTGTGATTGAAGTCAGTTGTAGTTCTTGTGTTTCTGCTCATCTCTTTTAATGCTCTTCTAATGCTTCCTTCAGTGATTCTGCTTGTTAACAGGTTTATTAAAGCTGAGATGACTCCATATTTAATATACACAGATTTTGTGGCTCAGATAAGGTCCAGTTCTGGTTTATTTCTTTGCTCTTGGCTGACATGTGGCATTGCTATGGCCTGCTTGTGGCCCAGATCTGGCAAACAAGAGTGGGCCACTCAAGGGCCGTCATTCATTGCAGCATGTGGGCCAGTATTCCACATGTGCCAGATGTGGGCGGATCTGGGACGACACAATGTTGCTATGTGGGAAGTGTTAAAAATACACGTTTGAAGTTTTGCCGACTGATTAAATGAAATAAAAACTTAATTTGTTCATCCCTTATGAAAAAGTTTACTCAAGTGTGCTATTAGTATACTTATTTTAAAATAAATAAGTATACTTTCAGACTACTTTTATGTACTTCTCAGAAATATACTTAAAATTGTATATTTAAACACTTTTTTGAAAATAGGCTCATTTTCCAAGTCCCTAGAGTTAGTTGAGTTTAACCGTTTTTGAATCCATTCAGCCGATCTTTGTATCTGGCGGTAGCACTTTTACCATAGCTTAGCATACATCATTGATTCTAATCAGTCCATTAGCATCTCATTAAAAAAATGACCAAACTTTCAATACTTCTACAGTTACATCGTGTGCTAAGACCAACTGAAAATTAAAAGTTGTGATTTTCTACACCTATATGGCTAGGAACTACTTTCTCATTCCTGCGTAATAGTCGTGGATCTTCGCGGCTGTACCATGGCTCTTGGCGGCGCAATGATTCGTTGGTATTCTGTGAAACATGGTGGTCGTACACCTTGACTTACTATCACAGCCCTTTACAACACACAGAACCATGGCTAATCACACAGGAAATCCACAACACAATTTGTCGGCTGCAAGCCTGAAACTTTCTCTGCAACTACGAACTTAGTTCCAGTCACATTTAAAGTTACCTAGCTGGGGCTACTTTCAGCGCTGCGTAATATCACTGCGCCGCTGCAGCCATGGTACAGCCGCGAAGATCCGACACTATTACGCAGGAATGAGAAAGTAGTTCTAGCCATATACTGTAGGTGTAGAAAATCGCAACTTTTAATTTTCAGTCGGTCTTAGCACACGATGTAACTGTAGAAGAGTCAACTTTTAAATAGGAAAAATATTGAAAGTTTGGTCATTTTTTTTAATGAGATGCTAATGGACTGATTAGAATCAATGATGTATGCTAAGCTATGCTAAAAGTGCTACCGCCAGATACAAAGGTCGGCTGAATGGATTCAAAAACGGTAAAACTCAACTATTTAACTCTAGGGGAATTGGAAAATGAGCCTATTTTCAGAAAAAGTGGAGTGCTCCTTTAAGGCAGATAGGGTGGATGGTATGCACACTGAGATGCAGGGCTTGTCTTTTCATGAATTGCAGTGTGTTCTCACTACTCACTGCTCCTAATATGAGTGCACTAACTCCAACTATGGGTTACCGTAATTGGCCTTCATGTCACTTTTTCTATTTTTCAATCTCCAAATCTCTTCTGTTCTTGAATTTTTAAAATCACGTTTTAGCTTTTGAAACTTGGTTTCAGTTTAATATGTTGCAGACTCACCTATTTATAATATTGATTTTAATGAAAATAAATAATATAATAATATTGGGATTGTTTTGAAGTTGCTTATTTGGGCAAACTGATCACAATGTCCAATCAGAGGTGTTTTGATTTGTCATCACTAAGTTTTTAAGAGTGTGTATTCTTGATTTTCTAATTTGCAAAAATAAATGAATTAATTAATAAAGCGGTTCTTAGCGTGTTTAGTCAGTAGCTAGAATAGGAATTGCTTTTCACCCACAAAAAAAACAATAATCATTATCATAAAAAAATAATGACTGCAGCTTCTGATAGGTTTTTATTTATTTTAATGTATAAGCTATTTACATTACTATGCAATTTATCTGTAAATATGAATAGGTGCAAATAAACATAAATTAGCCATGAGCATAAAATAGTGCCTCTTTTTGAACATTGCGTCATATAAGCTCAACAGAAACGTGACTGGTTATAATGCTCTAAGCTGTAAACTGCCATAAAAGAAATAGTATGCAACATGCAAATAATTAATCGTAAAATAGATAGCCTATAGCTAAAATGGTTCATTAATATAATCATATATCATGCGGACTCCAATTTAATAACGAGAAATAGCTAACAAAAAAAAACATATAAGATATCTTACCTATCTTATGCAGACTTATGCAGGTTCTGCTCCTCCAATCCTCTTGTTTGTTTTGGGCGCCTTCAGTGCTTTCGACTACGTAACAATTGAAATGGCTGGTGTGAGGAAATAAATAAATAAACGGTTCTTAGCTTGTTTAATCTGTACTTCTTTTCCCCACACACAAAAAACAACGTCAAGAGCAATCAATAATTGTCAACAGATTGCAGCTTCACCCAATAGGTTTTATATTGTTAAAATGTATAGTTAGCCTTCATTACTATGCATATTTGTGTAATACATGAGCAGCATTAATTTGTGTGAGTAAACATTAGTGTGAGATTGGTTAAATTCTCAACGCTGCTCCTTGAGCAAAAACCCAGACAGCAAATGGGTGCGTCTCAATCAGCTCCCTAGTTCAGTAGTCAGGGCACTGATTAGGGAGTCGGCCCATATGTCCTGATCAGTGCCCTGACTACTGAAATAGGGAGCTGATTGAGACGCACCCAGTATCGGTAGCCTACAGAACCTCATCTGGTACGCGTTAAATCCATTCCAGATGTGGCCCGGATCTGCCGACAATATGTTGCTGTCTGGAAAGAAATATTATGCAACATGATCAAATCTAATGAAAATGTAATGGCGCTATACATAGAATTTAATTAAATTTGCATTTCACTTTAATCGTAACAACCTTAGGTCTCGAGTTGAACAAAATACTTTATCTTCAAATAGAAAGGCCTACTAATATTTGCTAAATGATATCTCTAAATAAAATAACATGCGGATTGTAACTGAATATGAAGCAACTGCTAAAAGGCCACAATTATCAATTATCTTACCTTGACTTTTTGCAGGATCTGTCCTCCATCCAACTGGCAATCCTCTGACGATTTTTTTTTTTTGGCGCCCTCCCCCCGCGCTTTCCGGTAAATTTAAATTTAAATGCCTGGGAACAGGAAAATCGTTCCAGTTTGAATTTATTTTATTTTTGGCCCACGGACAGAGTAAACTACAAATTAAGGCGGATAAATATTTTATGTGAACAAAATAGAGATCTCCAACAAAGAAAGCAAGCAAGCAATTTTCTCATGAATGTGGAAAAGTTAATATTAAAATAATACTATTTTCTCATAGCAGCTTCTGTTATCATTAATTTACTAGTATTCATAAATTCATAGTGTCAATATATATATATATATATATATATATATATATATATATATATATATATATATATATATATATATATATATATATATATATATATATATATATATATATATAAATCTTTTGAAATATATGTTATTCATAAAGATGACAGTAGTTGTAAAAATGTAAATTACAAAGAATGTAAGAAAAAATGAAATATTTATTTATTTATTGAGGGTGGGTTTAGAATATTGCACTTTGGGGTATAATTTAACACATTCTAGAACAGTGGATAACAATTATTTTTATTTTTTTACATCACGGCCTAAAAAGGGTGAATAATATCACTCGGACAAAATGAGGGTTTAAGATTATCTATGTTTGTATGCTTTTTTTCATGAGGCCCCATTGGAAGTTTGTTGAGGCCCCCTGGAATAGATGAGTAGAAGATAAAGTTTCACCGAGTAGCTTTAACATGTTCCTGGACACACCGCTAGACGCACTACACCACACCACACCACACAATTGTTTTTAATTGGTTTATTTTGTTGGCAAACATGTAACTATAAATTCTTTCCATCGATCTGTTTTTTTTTTTTTATGATTTCATGAGGTGAACTTAAACCCTACTTGTGGTCAGTCTGCACAAATGCCGATCACAACTGCTTGGTTTGCGTCCTTGTAAATAAAGTTTCTAAAAAAAGACCAAGAATTCGATCTAATAATACAATGATATGCAATAATACAATGATATAAAATTGCAATTCCAAAAGTACATTGAGTTTAATTTATCTACATAGAATGTTTAATGTGATATGGTTTCATCCTAACATCTCTATAATACAATGTTATCGGTAGGGTTAGGTTAGGGTTAGGTTAGGTTATATATATATATGTTGACCCAGGAATATGTCCTACTTGAAACCATGGCAAAGATTTTCATGTACAGCAACTCAAAATGTATCTCAGCCAAATATTCAAAGTTACAGTCCAAGACCATTAAAAAAAAATCACAAATTTGAACTGTTGCAAACAATTCTTAATCAGACACACACACATATATTCAACCTACTGTAGCTGTCACTATAGTGCACTTCTGTGTGCTGCACAGTATACAAACATTACACACAAACAAACATGATGTGTATACTGTAAAAACTGTATATTATATCACCCTACACTATAAACCGACACCTTAACACTCTACCCTTCACAGAGAAAAAAAAAGAAAAAAAACATTTTCAAAAAGCATCATTTATAATTTAGGTCTCTTCATGGGGACCAAAAACGTCCCCACATGGTCAAGGATTTCAAATATTGCCATTTTTGTGTCCTCACACATAGGGTTTACCTAAACCACACACACACACACACACACACACACACACACACACACACACACACACACACACACACACACACACACACACACACACACACACACACACACACACACACACACACACACACACACACATTGTGTTTTTGTAAATTGTGGGGACTTTCCATAGGCATAATGGATTTTTTAACTGTACATTCTATCCCATATTTGCAGTGCCATGTGTGGCCCACTTTAGGTTCACATTCAGATTCGCGAGTGATTACTATCCTCACCTTTGCCAAAACTGGCCCAGATATTTTTAAAGAAAACTGGGCCACATTTGCTGCATTATATGTGGGCCAGTTTAGGCACACATTCTGGTTAGCCAGTGCTGAATTTGCCGTACATTTGCCAAATGTTGCCCAAATTTGGTGTAATGTGTTCGGGCCATATTTGTTATGCCAAGTGTGGGCCACTTTAGGTTCACATTCAGATTTGCAGTGATTACAGTCCTCACCTTTGCAAAAACTGGCGACATATGTTTTAACACAATTGGGCCACATTTTCTGCATTATGTGTGGGCCAGTTTAGGTCATATCCTGGTTAGCCAGTGCTGACTTTGCCTTTTGCCAAATGTGGCCCAAATTTGGTGTAATGTATTCGGGCCATATTTGCAGTGCCATGTGTGGCCCACTTTAGGTTCATATTCAGATTCAGTTATCACTGTCCCTCTCTTTGCAAAAACTGGCCCAAATATCTTTTAAAATAACTGGGCCACATTTGCTGCATTATATGTGGGCCAGTTTTGGCTCACATTCTGGTTAGCCAGTGCTGACTTTGCCGTACAATTGCCAGATGTGGCCCAAATTTGGTGTAATGTGTTTGGGCCATATTTGCAGTGCCATGTGTGGGCCACTTTAGGTTCACATTCAGATTTGAAAGTGATTACTATCCTCACCTTTGCCAAAACTGGCCCAGATATGTTTCTAAGAAAACTGGGCCACATTTGCTGCATTATATGTGGGCCAGTTTAGGCACACATTCTGGTTAGCCAGTGCTGAATTTGCCGTATTTTTGCCAAATGTGGCCCAAATTTAGTGTAATGTATTCGGGCCATATTTGCTATGCCATGTGTGGGCCACTTTAGGTTCATATTCAGTTTTGTTAGTGATTACTGTCCTCATCTTTGCCAAAACTGGCCCTGCTATTTTTTAAGAAGACTGGGCCACATTTGCTGCACTATATGTGGGCCAGTTTAGGTTCACACCCTGGTTAGCCAGTGCTGACTTTGCCATTAATTTGCCAAATGTGGCCCAAATATAGTGTAACGTGTTCGGGCCATATTTGCTATGCTCTGTGTGGGCCACTTTAGGTTCATATTCAGATTTGCAAGTGATTACTGTCCTCACCTTTGCCAAAACTGGCCCAGATATGTTTTTAAGAAAACTGGGCCACATTTGCTGCATTATGTGTGGGCCAGTTTAGGGTCATATCCTGGTTAGCCAGTGCTGACTTTGCCATACTTTTGCCAAATGTGGCCCAAATTTGGTGTAATGTATTCGGGCCATATTTGCAATGCCATGTGTGGCCCACTTTAGGTTCATATTCAGATTCGTCAGTTATCACTGTCCCTCTCCTTTGCAAAAACTGGCCCAAATATCTTTTAACATAACTGGGCCACATTTGCTGCATTATATGTGGGCCAGTTTTGGCTCACATTCTGGTTAGCCAGTGCTGACTTTGCACAATTGCCAAATGTGGCCCAAATTTGGTGTAATGTGTTTGGGCCATATTTGCAGTGCCATGTGTGGCCACTTTAGGTTCACATTCAGATTTGAAAGTGATTACTATCCTCACCTTTGCCAAAACTGGCCCAGATATGTTTCTAAGAAAACTGGGCCACATTTGCTGCATTATATGTGGGCCAGTTTAGGCACACTTTCTGGTTAGCCAGTGCTGAATTTGCCGTATTTTTGCCAAATGTGGCCCAAATTTAGTGTAATGTATTCGGGCCATATTTGCTATGCCATGTGTGGGCCACTTTAGGTTCATATTCAGTTTTGTTAGTGATTACTGTCCTCACCTTTGCCAAAACTGGCCCAGATATGTCTTTAAGAAAACTGGGCCACATTTGCTGCATTATGTGTGGGCCTGTTTAGGTTCACACCCTGGTAAGCCAGTGCTGACTTTGCCATTACAAATGTGGCCCAAATATAGTGTAACGTGTTCGGGCCATATTTGCTATGCTATGTGTGGGCCACTTTAGGTTCATATTCAGATTTGCAAGTGATTACTGTCCCTTACCTTTGCCAAAACTGGCCCAGATATGTTTTTAAGAAAACTGGGCCACATTTGCTGCATTATGTGTGGCCAGTTTAGGCTCATATCCTGGTTAGCCAGTGCTGACTTTGCCATACTTTTGCCAAATGTGGCCCAAATTTGGTGTAATGTATTCGGGCCATATTTGCAATGCCATGTGTGGCCCACTTTAGGTTCATATTCACATTCGTCAGTTATCACTGTCCTCTCCTTTGCAAAAACTGGCCCAAATATCTTTTAACATAACTGGGCCACATTTGCTGCATTATATGTGGGCCAGTTTTGGCTCACATTCTGGTTAGCCAGTGCTGACTTTGCCGTACAATTGCCAGATGTGGCCCAAATTTGGTGTAATGTGTTTGGCCCATATTTGCAGTGCCATGTGTGGGCCACTTTAGGTTCACATTCAGATTTGAAAGTGATTACTATCCTCACCTTTGCCAAAACTGGCCCAGATATGTTTTTAAGAAAACTGGGCCACATTTGCTGCATTATATGTGGGCCAGTTTAGGCACACATTCTGGTTAGCCAGTGCTGAATTTGCCGTATTTTTGCCAAATGTGGCCCAAATTTAGTGTAATGTATTCGGGCCATATTTGCTATGCCATGTGTGCCACTTTAGGTTCATATTCAGTTTTGTTAGTGATTACTGTCCTCACCTTTGCCAAAACTGGCCCAGATATGTCTTTAAGAAAACTGGGCCACATTTGCTGCATTATGTGTGGGCCTGTTTAGGTTCACACCCTGGTTAGCCAGTGCTGACTTTGCCATTAATTTGCCAAATGTGGCCCAAATATAGTGTAACGTGTTCGGGCCATATTTGCTATGCTATGTGTGGGCCACTTTAGGTTCATATTCAGATTTGCAAGTGATTACTGTCCCTTACCTTTGCCAAAACTGGCCCAGATATGTTTTTAAGAAAACTGGGCCACATTTGCTGCATTATGTGTGGGCCAGTTTAGGCTCATATCCTGGTTAGCCAGTGCTGACTTTGCCATACTTTTGCCAAATGTGGCCCAAATTTGGTGTAATGTATTCGGGCCATATTTGCAATGCCATGTGTGGCCCACTTTAGGTTCATATTCAGATTTGTTAGTGATTACTGTCCCTCATCTTTGCCAAAAATGGCCCAGGTATGTTTTAACATAATTGGGCCAGATTTGCTGCACTATATGTGGGCCAGTTTAGGCTCACACCCTGTTTAGCCAGTGCTGACTTTGCCATACATTTGCCAAATGTGGCCCAAATTTGATGTAATGTATCCGGGCCATAGTTGCAATTCCATGTGTGGGCCACTTTAGGTTCATATTCGATTTGTTAGTGATTACTGTCCTCACCTTTGCCAAAAATGGCCCAGATATGTTTTAGCATAATTGGGCCACATTTGCTGCACTATATGTGGGCCAGTTTAGGCTCACACCCTGTTTAGCCAGTTTTGACTTTGCCATACATTTGCCAAATGTGGCCCAAATTTGATGCAATGTATTCGGGCCTTATTTCCTTTGCCAAGTGTGGGCCACTTTAGGTTTACGCTCAGATTCGCCAGTGATTACTGTCCCTCATATGTGCCAAAACTGGCCCAGATATGTTATAACATAACTGGGCCACATTTTCTGCAATATATGTGGGCCATATTTGGTTTACACCCAGATTAGTCATTGTTGATCTTGCCACATTTTTGCCATAGGTGGCCCACATTTGGTTTGTGATATTCGGGCCATATTCATTAAATATCATATGGGCCACTTTAGGCTCACATTCAGATTACACATTGCCATAAGTGCCACATATTTAGCCTAAAAGGCCCACATATGACTTATAATATTTGGGCCATATTTGCCATTTTACATGTGGGCGCATCAGGCTCACATACATTTTATCCGGGCCATAAGAAGGCCTGCAGTGCCGCATCATTGCCTGAAGTGGCCCACATCCGTTTGCTATCTGGGTTGTTACATCATAAGAAGAATGGCATCGATGCTAATTAGTCTCTCTGTTTATCCAGTATGCCCTATTCAGATCAGATGGTGGACCTGTGCCTAGACACGACCACAATGTAGCCTTGAAGTGTCAGCAGAGATTGCGTCAACTCTCACAGGCCTCTTTTCCCTTCCCTTACCCTCTGTACAGATAAAATATTTTTATCAAAATGATTCCCGTTCACACATAGATCCACGGAAATGACTAAAAACGCTGCATGTCAGACAAGTAATTTGGCGGTCATTTTGTAAAGAAAAATCACGTGCCTGCGCACATATGCATTAGAATGCTTTTCATATAGACTAAACACGTAATGCGTGCACCATTCTCGCAGATTCACGTTTTTGAAGTTTGACACTAATATGATAACGGTATCATTTCAAAACTATTTCAAAACCTATTTCAAAGTTTGCATTCTCAAGCCAACAAACACAGTTGCCATGCAAGTGAATGGCCAGAACGCATTAAAAGTTTTCTATTTTAGCTGAATATGGTGTCTTGTAAGGGGCCCCAAAGTGTTTTTTTACAACGGAAATTATTTATTTCTGTAGCCTCTTGGCCAGGTTTGTAAATGAGAAATGTTTCTCAAACAGTTAACCTTGATAAATAAATATATATATATTTTTTTCTAGAGCTGCTGTACAGCCAAAACAAATATTTTTTTTTAAATTAATTTTTCTATTATCACTGTAAAGCTGCTTTGAAACAATCTATATTGCAAAAAGTGTTAATGAAGGTGACTTGACTTTTGTCTTTACTGAATTGAGTGCTTTAATAGCTTTTTTTTTCTATAAATAAAAACAAAAACAAAAAACAAACACCGAACAGTCAATTAGATTTCTTTATCCCAAGACATTATTAGAAATTACTAGGATTTGTGAAAACTCTCTTGTCAGAGCAACAGATCCCGGAAAGGTAAGAGTGAATGTTACATTTAAAGCCCATTATGACATTACTAAATATTTTATTAAATATGATAGTTATTTTATTTAATAAATACTTAATTATTTACTAAAGTAAATTAAGAATAATTAAGAATAATACCATGTAATTAGAATAATATCAGCACAAGATATCTCAGTTTAATGTATTGCAATGATAACCAGTGGTTGAGCCGAAAAATTTGAGAAGATGGAAGAATTGTTCCCAAGGCTATGAAAGGAGAAATAGAATTATTGTGATATTTGCAGTGAGAGAAAGGATTACTGCAGGTGCTCAAGGTAAAGCTTAGCTGATGCAATTCACAATGTCATGCTGAGCATATTTTCTCCAAAATTTCCTCACAATATGATTACTTATTCTCGAAAAAAAAAAAAAAAAACCTTTTATTATCTGTATCCTGCTTCAATAATACACACAACATGGAAAAAAATGGAGGAAAATCAGGTACTCCTTGTCTCTTTGGAAGAATAAATCTTGCCTGGGGAAGCTTTTGTCCATATCAAGCTATTTTGTGAGAATTTAATGGTACTCCCAAATGGGCTTCTTCAAATTGAATCCATTTACTTATTTTCTCCTCACAGAAGATTTTGACGCATTCGAAGTTCCTTGTTTCAAGAACAAACTTCTTTTTAACATCCGCAGTGCACCAGCCATATTGACAGCTTTACAATGAAGCCATGGTTCTACATTGTAGCCATGTCCTGATTCACATGTCTCTCATTAGAGAAGATATGCAAGCGCTTTATTTTTATCACACAATTTCCCAACTCGATCACTGACATGTGGATTTATTTTGAACTGTTGTAATGATACAAGTCTGATACTTATTCACTTTAAAAGGTTTATGTGAACCTGGCCAATTAAGCCTCAACTCCAAGAAAAAGAAGATCCCTGCTGTTTTCATTTTTGATATCCATCATCTTAATTGGTCTCTATTAGCTTTTTTGTTGACACAATTCACTGCCCTTCTCATTATTCTTCAAATCCCTGTCTCAGGACATACGTTTCAAATAAAAGAGACTTATTCATCACAAAAGAGAGATATCAATTAAATGTTAAGTGTAAGAAGTCTCCTGAACTGCCCAAAGTTCACCTATATTGTACAGTTCCCTTTCGTTCAGTCACTACGACGTAACGTTAGTGACTAACGAATGGGGGGTTTCGCTTAGAAGCCTATCATCTTCGAGCTTAGAGAAAACGCCCAATGGCGTGCCAATGCCATGGGCATGCGGAATTTGCATCCGTAACTCCGCCTCACCGTGTGAGTATATAAGGAGGTACGTAGCAACATCGCATTATGTTTCTGCTTTCGGAGCCAAGAGGACCTACCTCTTCACTCCTACAGCCTTCTGAGACTCTGTCAGCTTCTTCGAGACGAGCAGCTTTCCGGTCGGTGTTGGTGTAACGGCGCGTTCCAGTGATCGCATACTTCCTGCCTGCTGATCTCTGCAGTGGTCTGTTGACAGCTGGTGTGTGTTTCCCTGGGCGCCGGCATCGACTGCGAGGCTTCCTCTCACAAAAGAGGCGCGTGGCACGTCTTTTTCAAGACGGTTCGCCCGTGCACTTCCGGGTGCGATCGATATCCATTGCTGTCTATGGGCACTTTCACTGCTCGATGTGTTTGGGCTTCAGCACGCTCGGGCAGTGTTTGTGGATGTGTCATGTTCCCACTGCGGGAATGTGACCATCGCGATGTTGTGGTCGAGACTCAGTGATCTCCGTGAGGAGAGAGTCCCTCTGCCACACCCCAATCTACCGCTCCGAGAGAGGTGGTACTTTGGCTGGTGGCCAGGGTGACCTGAGGGCTGTGCTGTGGTTTAAGACCCCGACGCTCATTCCTCGGCCACACCCCTCTCGCACATCGCCCCGCGAGTGCTGGACTGAAACAGCGCCCGCCTCTGGCGCCTCGTTCGTTCAGTTCACACTCCAGATAGCAGTGAGATTTAGATCGCCGCATCCCAAGGTGGGCTAGAGTCCTTTGGGGATGACGATTAGGCAGTGCTCCGCCTCCGGGTGTGTCAGCGCAGCCTGATCTGACCCAGAGTTGACAGCCATGTTATCTCGGGCAGCCGCGAGCCTCGGGCTGGTGTGGAACTCCGCCCTGTCACGAGTGCTCGTGGTTGCGCGATTGGTTTCGGGGCGGCACACCCGACAGCTGTTGGGCCCGCCCCCAATGCCTTCGTCCCGAGGTGCATGAGGAGGTCACGGTCCGGGAGTCCCGTGCTTCCCGTGGCCGCTCGGCCTCCTCCGCCTTCTCTGCCCTCGATGGGGCCGTGGCCTAGGGTACACTGGGGTCCCCCCCACTGTTGAGCACTCTGTTGCGCACTCACGGTGTCCACAGAGTGCATCGGCGTGGCGTGGCTATCCTAAGCACCCTCCCAGAGCCTCAGGGCCCGTCTACTTCGGTGGCGTGGTCCTGCAGAGCTACGGGGCAGGCCGCCGCCCCTTTGCACATGCACGAGGGTGGAGCCGACCCAGGGCTCTTCAATGAGCTGCGTGCCGCCACTGATCCCGCCTCTGGGCGTGAAGGTGGCCACACGCTCCTGGGCCGGGCGATGTCCACAGTTGTGGTCCGGGAGAAACACCTGGCCTTACCTGGTGATGTGGAGGTAGTTGAGTGAGCCACCTCCTCAACTCGCCCATATCCCAGGCTGGCCTCTTCGGCGGCGGCTGAGAACTGCGCCCAACGGTTCTCGGCCGCCTGAGAGCAGACTGAGGCTGTAACACGTACTGCCCGGCGGCCAGCTGCTGCACCAGCCGCCGGCTCAGTCGCCTCAGTCCGCTCGCCGCCCGGCGCCCTCCCCCTCCTACCCGGCCCCAGCAGCAGCCTTCACCGGGCCGTGTCATGGAGGAGGTTGCAGGATGACGCCCAGTCCGCTGCACAGCCTGACTAAACGCCAGGCTGGAGGTGGACAACTCAGAGATGGGTTCCAGTTCTTTCCAGGAGATGGTAGCAGGGCCTCTCCTTCCCCCGGTGGAGGGCCGGGGGAAAATCCTTCGCTGCTGGCCTCCGGGCTGGCGGCGCTTGGAGAGAACTGGTGTCCCCATCCCTGAGGACACAGAGACTGGTGATGGCAGTGTGCACCGCCTCGGGCCGCGCCGCCTCGTCCCTCTCTCGCCAGCCTCTCAGAGCAGACCCCAGTGGAACGCGGCCTTCCCTGGTCTCCTCTGTCAGGACGCAGCTGCTGGCTGTGCCCCACACCGGGGACGCTCGCCTCCCACGTCTGGGCCAGTCACGCTGCCTCGCTGCCCCACCCGGGTACGCCTGTGGTTCGAGTGACCCCGTGGTCAGTTCCTGGGAGTCTGACTACAGCTTCCAGGACTGTCCGCAGGGCCGCAAAACCATCAGGCTCGGCTCACGCGATTCAATTCGCGCAGGCTCCTCCTCGCCGGGAGTCCGCTCACCATGGTGGGGCCCAATGTCCCAGTCATGCGCGCGGAGGTTGCCACCCTATTGGCGAAGGGTGCGATCGAGCCTGTCCTCCAGCCGAAATGAAGTCCGGGCCTCGGCCTTTACTTCATTGTACCCTAGAGAACCGGTGGGTTATGGCCAATCCTGGATCTGCCCGCCCTGAGCCGATCCTTACAGGCTTCCGTTCAGAATGTTGGCAGCGAACGCCTTCTCGAACGCGTTCGTCCAGTCGATTGGTTGCAGCGATTGACCTGAAGAACGCCTACTTCTTTGTCTCCTACCTCGACGCGGACCGTTCCTACAGGTCTGCTTCGAGGGGCGGACATTCAGTGCACGTCCCTCCCATTCGGCTAGCTCTGTCCCCTCGTGACTTCAGTCTGTCGAGGCAGCCCTTGCGCCACTCAGGCAGCACGGGGTTCGCATCCTGAACTGCCTCGGCGACTGGCTCAGACTGAGTCACTCGAGAACAGGGCGAACACAGAGTTCTAGTGCTCCAGCACGTAGCCTGTCTGGGCCTTCAGGTCAACTGGGAGAAGAGCAACTCTGCTCCGTGCAGGGGATCTCTTTTCTCGGTATGGTTTTCAACTCGGTCGCCATGTGCGTGCAGCTTACCAGCGAGCACGCGCAGTCAATGCTGACTTGCCTCCGTTAATTGAAGCAAGAGTGCGGTTCCACTGAAGTGTTTCAGAGGCTCCTGGGGCATATGGGCATCTGCGGCCGCGGTGACGCCGCTCGGATTGCTTCATATGAGACCGCTTCAGCATTGGCTTCGCGATCGGGTCCCGAGATGGGCATGGCAGTCTGGCGCCCTGGTACAAGTGACTCAGGCATGCTTACAGGCGCTCACCCGTGGTCGAACCTCAGTTTCTACGGGCCGGGTGCCCTTAGAACGAAGTTTCCAGGCATGTTGTCGTATCGGCGGATGCCTCTGCCACGGGTTGGGGTGCCATGTGCAATGGACAAGCAGCCGCGGGCTCCTGGACAGGACCCCACCGCCTCCTGCATGTCAATTGCCTTGAGTTGCTGGCAGTACGGTTCGCCCTGCACCGCTTCCGGCGTTGCTGAAGGGTCAACATGTGCTTGTCCGACAGACAACACGGCCGTAGTAGCGCATATCAACCACCAGGGCGGTCACGCTCCGCCGTATGTCTCAACTCGCCCGCCATCTCGGTTTATGGAGTCAGAAGCGCCTGAGGTCCCTTGCTGTCCATATTCTGGGAGTCCTGAACCTCGCAGCCGACGAGCTCGCGGTTTCAGCCTCTCCCGGGAGAATGGAGACTCCATCCCCAGTCGGTCCAGCTGATTTGGGAACAGTTCGGGGACGCGCAGGTAGATCTGTTGCCTCCCACGACTCTTCCCACTGCAGCCTGTTCTTTCCTGTCCGAGGGCACGCTGCACGGATGCACTGGCGCACAGCTGGCGCGGGGCCTACGCAGGTATGCGTTTCCCCCAGTGAGCCTACTCGCACAACATTTGTGCAAGATCAGGAGGACAAGGAGCAGGTCCTTGGTCGCCCCGTACTGGCACGGCCGGACCTGGGTCCCGAACTCGTACTCCTTGCGACAGCCCCTCCCTGGCCTATTCCTCTGAGACCTCCTCACTCAGAGACGGGCACCTTTGGCACCTGCGTCCCGGCGGTGGAGCCTCCACGTGTGGCTCCTGGATGAGGCGCGCAGGTTTGAGTGGCCTGCCACCTTCGGTGGTCGCCACCATCACTTCCGCTAGGGCAGAGTCCACTCGGCATGCCTATGCGTTGAAGTGGAACCTCTTCGTCACCTGGTGCTCTTCCCGCCAAGAAGACCCTGGAAATGCCCGATCGGGTCCGTGCTCGTTCCTCCAAGAAGGGTTGGAGCGAAGGCTGTCTCCTCCACCCTCAAAGTTTATGTGGCCGCTATATCTGCCCACCACGATCTCTTGGAGAACAGAAAGGTAAGTCAGCACGACCTGATCATCAGGTTCCTGAGGGGGCGAGAGACTGAATGCTCCTCGCTCTCCTCTCGTTCCCTCTTGGGACCTCTCAGTAGTTTTGAGATGCTCTGCAGAGGCCTCCCTTTGAGCCTTTGCGGTCGGCTGATATTAAGTTCCTGTCGATGAAGACGGCTCTGCTGACCGCATTGGCCTCCGTCAAGAGGGTCGGGACCTGCAGGCATTTTCGGTTGAGCGTGCCTGGAGTTCGGGCGGCTAACTCTCATGTGATCCTGAGACCCGGCCTGGATATGTGCCCAAGGTTCCCACCACTCCGTTCAGAGACCAGGTGGTGAACCTGCAAGCGCTGCCGTGGAGGGGCAGACCCAGCATTGGCACTGCTCTGTCCAGTGCGCGCGCCCGCGCCTCACGTGACGTGACGCAGTGTTTCAGGACCTCAGACCAGCTCTTTGTCTGTTATGGTGGAGAGCGGAAGGGAAGTGCTCTCTCAAAGCAAAGGCTGTCTCACTGGATAGTGGACACCATTGTTTTGGCTTACCAGCAGCAAGGTCGACCATGTCCCCTTGGGGTGCGGGCTCACTCCACTCGGAGTGTCACCTTCTCTTGGGCTTTAGCGCATGGCGCCTCGCTAACAGACATCTGCAGAGCTGCAGGCTGGGCGACACCTAACACATTCCCAGATTCTACAATCTCCGAGTGGAGCCAGTGTCCGACTATGTACTCGCCCCCCCGAGGGGCCGGTAATGGGCCAGGCTCAGGTGTCTTCGCTGCTTGCCATTCCACTCCTCGGACTGGATACGTGCGATATTCCTCAGGTGAGCTCCCCGAGAGCCCTGAGTTCCTCCAGCACTGCTTACGCCGATGCCTGTGTGTCTGCTCCTCTAGCGAGCCCAGACCCTCGTGTCCGGCCAGGTGCCCGTGTGCATGGTTCCCCTCCGGCGACCCCCACACGTGTATTTCACCGTAAGCCTCCGCAGTGAGCGGGTTTCTTCCCTTGGCATGTCCCGCCATCCCTAGGGTTAAAAATCCACCTTCGGCTGGTACCTAGAGTTTCCATATGCAACCCTTGCGGGTCATATGTGTACTCTTAAGTCCTCCCTACGGGTAGGCATCTTGGCATTTCCTCACTGGGATATGCTTCCCAGTGTACCTTGGTATTCCTGTGATAAGTGGGAGTCCTTCGTCCGTACTAGTCTTACGACAGGGAACTCGTGACTTACGCAGGGCACTGGAAGACAGCTGAGTGGCGGGATTAGATTGGACCCCCATTCGTTAGTCACTAACGTTACGTCGTAGTGACTGAACGAAAGGGAACGTCTCGGTTACGGATGTAACCCTCGTTCCCTGAGGAGGAACGGAGGCGTAACGTCCGTTGCCACATCAGCTGTGCTACCTGGAACGCAGGAGTTCAGTCTTGGCTCCTCAAGCAGGTAACATAATGCGATGTTGCTACGTACCTCCTTATATACTCACACGGTGAGGCGGAGTTACGGATGCAAATTCCGCATGCCCATGGCATTGGCACGCCATTGGGCGTTTTCTCTAAGCTCGAAGATGATAGGCTTCTAAGCGAAACCCCCCATTCGTTAGTCACTAACGTTACGTCTCCGTTCCCTCCTCAGGGAACGAGGGTTACATCCGTAACCGAGACGTTCTACTTATTCAAGAGAGTTAAAGTGTCTCTTGTGAAAATGAAGTACACTTTAGAAAACTTTTAAAGACTACTTATGAAAATAATATGTGTAAATGTAATGTTTTGGACAAAAAAATTGGCATGTTATTTGCAATTAAATGAAAATGTCATATATTTAAATATATATTTGTAATTACACATTTGTAATGATGACTTTAAATGTCATTTAAATTAGTCATTGTCGAAAATAGTCATAGTCAAAGTGTACTCTCTTTAAGTGGCCTTTTATTTAATTAATATTATCAACAAGTACAGTTTTTAAAGGTACATTATGTAACAAATCTTTCACAACAAAATTAAAGTGTTTGCATTTTGTGGAAGAGCATTGTTTTGGTTGTGCTGGAGGTGGCAATGATTTCTCTTAAAGGGTTTGATCACCAAAAAATGAAAATTCTGTCATTAATTACTGTAACGTAGATTGTTTGTATGGGAAGAAGGAGGTTGGAACTGGCGAACATTTAAAGACTTAAATAAATAAAACAAACAAACGAAAGTAACACGGGCAGCCACTCACAGACAACTGCCACACACACACATAATAAAACGTAAACAAAACACAACATAAAATCCAGGCCTGGTCCTCTCTCGTCTTGCACTGTCATCGCTCCTCCTTATATGCTCCCGTCACTCCTCCGTGAGATGAGACCGGTGTGGCGTGCAGCAAGAACTTATCACTTGCCACCCGCCCGCTCTCACGGTCCCTCGCCTCGCTTCTTGCCACAATTACTTACCCTCATGTCGTTCCACACACGTAAGACCTTTGTTCATCTTCGGGAACACAAATTAAGATATTTTTGTTGAAATCCGATGGCTCAGAGAGGCCTCCATTGGCAGCAATGACATTTCCACTCTCAAGACCCATAAAAGGTACTAAAGACGTCGTTAAAAAGTCCATCTCACTACAGTGGTTCTACATTAATTGTTTGACGTGATGAGAATAGTTTTTGTACACAAAAACAAACAAAAAAATCTAAATAACGACTTTATTCAACTTTATTCATGTCTTCCATCTGGGCCCTGACATGATCTCATGAAGCACCACGACACATGCGCGAGAATATGACGTGGAGCCGGCGTTCGGGCAGCGAGCTCCACATCATATTCCCACACATGCGTCATGGGTCAGACATGAGTCAGACGAGGAAAAGTCCAGAGTTGCTGATGAACCAGAAAGTTAATCGCAAACACAGCTGGAGCAGGACCTATCTTAATGGTAGTCATGGCACTTCACACCGATTGAACATGCAGAATCGGAGTAAGAATGTCTGAGAATGACGTGCCGTAATCTAATTAATCTTTCTGTCTACCGCCATTTGTTAGTTCATTATAACGCGTAATAGACAACTTAATTGCCACATTTCTTGTTAATCTTTAAGAGATATGCATTTGCAATTTGACTTCTTATGGGCTCAAGAGTCTTTAAAATTTTATATTCCTGCATTTCAAAACAAGCATGTTTTTAAAAAGTAAAGAAAGAGATTAATTCACTAACAAACAGAGCAAACCACACCTGTGACGTCGCACGTTGAGGTATTGGCAAACTGGCGATCGTCCTTGGTGGAGTCCTTGCCAAGGACGATCAAGATAGCGGCGTCCTTGCTCTAAAAGCTATAACAAAACATCCTTTTTTCTTTAAAATGGTTACATTAATCGTGTTTGTTATATATATTTTTATTAAAGTGGAAATCTGTTTACTAAATAATGAAAACTTGAGTGACTGCTTAATTTCCACTTTAAGAGATATAACCAGTTTAGATGAAAAGAATCTCAAGCTGACTAGCTGAAGATGTTACTGTAGCACCAATAAAAGACATGGTAATTCCTTAAAAATAAATTCCAGCACAGCACGGCAACAACCATAGTGAAATTACCTTTCACAATAGATAATGCTTTACCATGAACTCTGTTACATATGGCAATTTATATGTTCAATAATACCCTTCTCATCTGTTAAGTAATAAAAACGCCATTTCCACTTTGCTTTTACTTTTTAAATCCCTCAGTTCTCGCCATCTCTGAAAAGCCAAGCCTTTTCTGATTCTCATTTTATTAACAGCTGTGTCGCTTTCTTTTTTTGCTAGCAGGCTCTCCTCTGTTCATTGTTTTATTTATTTATTTATTTATTTATTTATTTTTAAACTGGTGATTCCCCAGAGGTTCAACATTTATCTGCTCCATGGCTGCATCTGAAATCACATATTTCCCTACTATATAACAGATGAAAAACTGTATGTCACAAAAGAAGTATATTCAAATTGACAGTACTCATAAACGAGTATCCAAAAGTACATGGATGACCCACTGCGTACGATGGACACTTACTATCCCATGGGAGAAGATTTGTAAACGGCAGTGATGCAACGCAATTGACAATGGTAGGTCACGTAATAAGGGCAAACTGGCAAATTTTGTATGTCCTGACTACATTCATACTTAAAGGTGTCATGAACTGGCTTTTTAAATTTTTTTATACTGTTGTCTGAAGTCAACTAATGACGTTTGCGTGGTTTTTACATTCAAAAACATCATAATGAATAAGTAATAGGCTATTTTCTACCCTGGTTTTGAGGCTCTCTCAAGACATACTCGGTTTTGATGGACGTGCCACACTGAAGACTTGGCAGTAAACACCCACAGCTAGGATTGGATAAGATTTCCATATTTAATGAGCTTCTGCTCCCTTGTCAGTTCACATGAGAGATTGTTTTGAAATCTGCAACCGAAAAGATTCTCTCACAGGGCTCTCAAACCATATTTATCCAACAAACACAATGATTTATCTCTCATCCACCCGCGACTGATTTATTTGGTTATTACTTGGTCGCCCAATCGGTGGATATAAGCGTGAACCGCACACACACATGTGCGAGGGCATGCGCTCTTCAAATATCAAGTCAAGAGAGTAAACAATGCAGATCAAGAAAGGAATGTTATTTCACTATTAAAAATTCACCGGCCTGCCAACGGCCTTACGGGCCGACTGGGATAGCCAGTCTGGGAAACACCCGGGACGTTGGGTTTTGCGAGCCCTGCCCCTGGCCCATACATGTCCGAGTCTGATCCCGAATCGCAATGAATGAACCAACAAATAAAGGATTCTCCAACCTGTGACAGCGTGCTAAATTACACATAATCATAACGATCTGTAACAATGCAATACTATCACATGTTTTACTCACATAACTGTGTTGCAAAATTCCTGTCAGATCCAATATAGAAGGCACAGCATTGTGTTTTAATCTCAATATGTCTGCAAATCCAGTATCGACCTGCGTCTTGTTTACAAACGATTATCTTGCTATCTTCGGCATGTTTATTGCTCGGTAATGCGATTAGCTCCGTTTAGCACAGCACGGTGGGCGGGGCTACAGAAGCAGGCAAACACATTTATCTGTAGAGGCGGTGTTTCCCCCTCCTATGACGTCATAGATTGGTACATATTTGAGAGCTTGGGTTTTCTGGGCCTGGAGTCTATAAAAGCTTTTCTTTGACTAACAAGGAAGTTTTCAGCTCTGAAACTTACAGGATATTCTTATATTACCATGTCCTTTAATATATTAAAGGCTCAAGGGAAAATTGATTTCTAAATTCATCACCCCTTTAACACATTTATACTATATGGAACATACTTTTTAGCAGTCACAAAGTAATTACTTATTCAAAATACCTACACAAGAGAGTATGCGATTTCGGGTACAGCTCATATCAACCTCTCTTGTTAGTTCTGACAAACTATGCCACTCCCACACCATACACACGTTTAAGTAGCCAAAGCAACTTTTTCTCTATTTACGGATATGATGAGACACACACATAGATGAGCAACGTATGTACTCAATTTCACGTGAAACCCATCCTGACAGGTCTAAAATATAAACTCTTATAGCCATAATGGATCTGGGTAAGACGAAAACACATTTTGAAAAAATTATTGATGTATTGACTCATTATTTAGTTAGTCAATACATCAAAAAATACATAGTCTGCCATAAAAATTAAAAAATTAAACAGGATTTGAAGTACGCTACATTACAAGTGCACAATAAATACAATTAATTCCATTTCTTCAGTCAACAGTGATCAAACCTCCACTGACTTTCATTGTACATACAAAAACAGATCATACAATTCATCCAATGAAAATCATTCAAACCCAGAATGACATTTTTTAACTTGGTATGGGTTAATATAGGCCCACTGGACCCCTAAAAGCCATACTGCAGTTTTTCTGTGTGTTCATCAGACAATGGGGAATGGCTGACTGTGGAATTTTTCACTTTTGCTGGCTTGCTGAACGGGATTAAAAGCACAATGGGGGAATTGATTTAATTACAGTCGATTAATTCAGCTGGTGCAACTCTTAATTGTTCAAGGGTTTTAATTACTGCTGAATACACATGTGTTCAATAAACAATTGTTCCACAAAGGCCTGGTCACAGAATGCTTTTGAAGTACATGCCATGATCATTCTGCTTTTCATGTTTGTTAAGATTTTCAGAATAACGTTTCTTCAGCATGCATACTTTCTGCCTTGCAATCTCTCAAAAAAAAGTCACCTTTATTTATATAGTGCGTTATACAATACAGATTATTTCAATGCAGCATTACAATGATAACAGGGAAATTATTAAATAATGCAAACAGAGTTCATTTAGGCTGTACAGAAGCTCTAAAACGAACGCAGGAACACGCTCTAAGTGCTTAAAGGGCCACTGAAGTGCCTTGAAACACGCCGCATTATTCAATTGTTGACGTAATTTCTCCTGAAACAGCTCCAACTGTTAGCAGCTCCTCCCCTTTTTTGTAACAGCCAATAGCATTTCATTAATACCACAGTTTGACTAGAGCCTTTCTGTTTGGTAAAGCCAGTTTCCTCTAACCGTTTATCATCATAATCTCCTCCATATCGCTTTGAAATACAGCATTCTGTGCAGAATTCAAATGGGTCCGATATGTTTTGTTGTCTGCGGCGACTCGCGCGTATGATCCGCACTGCACTCTCGTGTCTATAATCTAACTTTAGACCAGAGTCATTGGTGTGTGTGTGTGTGTGTGTGTGTGTGTGTGTGTGTGTGTGTGTGTGTGGGCATGTTTTCGTGAAATATCAGGACACAAATGTGTATAATGACATGGGTATGACATAGGTATTACAAAAAGAGGGTGAAATATGAGGACGTTCCCCATGTCCTCACTTTTCAAAATGCTTATAAATCACACAGGATGAGGTTTTTTTCACAGAACGTAAACTGCGCAGTCTCCTGTGATGGGTAGGTTTAGGGGCAGGGGCAGTGTAGGGGGATAGAAAATACGGTTTGTACAGTATAAAAACCATTACGCCTATGGAATGTCCCCACATTTCACAAAAACAAACATGTGTGTGTGTGTGTGTGTGTGTGTGTGTGTGCGTGCTGCTGCGGTGCTTGAAACGAATGTGAAACCAGACTTTATTCACCTCGACTGAAACCATATTTACACTGAATCGTTTTCTCTCGCAACTATAGCGTGCTATGTGCTTTTCACCATGTAGAAATCAGTAAATGTTTGAACAACTGACCGAGCTTCAGTGTCTATTTATAATGTAGGGGGCTGGCACTTCAGATTCTAAAGAGCATTTGATTGGACAGAAAATTTGCTGAATAGGTGAAGTCTGTGATGATGTCATCAAAATCTGTGATTTGTTTTAATGGACGTGAGAGACTGTAAGTTTTGAATGCTTATATCTCCTGAATGCAAATGTTGTCATTGTTTTGGAGCATACCAGCTTATTTATAACCTTAAGGCTACCTTAGTCATACTAAAAGCTAAAAAAATTCTATTTTGATTTCAGTGGGCCTTTAAGTGTCGCTGTCCATTTGCGATGTGCTGAAATATAACCTTATATGGAATCGTGTCCTCTGAACATTTCACCTAATAATCGTCATCTGATGTGGATTAGCAATCAAGACACATCTATATAAAGCAACTACCTACAGGCTGAGGCACTGACAAAATGGCTGAAAACAAACAAACAAACAAACAAAACAAAAAAACAAGAAAAGATACCTTTCAAAAAGATTACATAAATGTTCTTCTAGAGTAGGGTGGAGCAGAATAAAGATGTTATTTCCACCAGGTTTAAAGGACATCATACAAATAAGGAGAAACAAAACATCTGGGAGGACATTGCTACCAAATTAACAGCAACCAGGGGGGTTAAAAGATCGGGCAAGTCTGGTAAAAAGGAAGAGGGCACTGCAGAGGACTGCAATAAAAAAAAACAAAAAAAAAAACAGGTGGTGGGACCAATGATTCCCCCCTTCTCACAGCAGAGGAAGAGAAGGCCTTGTCAATACATGGCACAAGTGCTTCAGATGGCATTAGTGGTGGTATTGGCATCCATGGAGCCAGGGGCGCAACTACCCAGTGCCAGAGGGTATGCAGCAACAATTTTGGCGCCCCAATATTAATATTAAGAAATTAATCTGTTGGTATCAAGTGGTCCCCTACACTTCCATCTAATGTTAGACCTACCTGTTTCCTTCCCCTGTCTTTCCTGATCCACCATCCTCACACCTGAATGAAATGAACTCACTGAATATAGCATATATATATATATAAAATATAGCAGCCTAAATTCAATTCTTAAATCAGCCTAGTGATGGCATCAGATAAGACAACTATTATGCAGTAAGGTTGTGCTGCTGTTGAAATTACATTCACATTTTGGATTTTAAAAGTACAAATATGGCAGACACACATACACACACAGACATAAATACATACACACACACACACACACACACATATATATATATAAATATATATATATATATATATATATATATATATATATATATATATATATATATATATATATATATATATATATATATATATATATATATATATATATATATATATATATAATCTATTAATGATTCAATGGTAAACCAGACATATTGCATAAGTTATGTTTTCCAGCTTCTAGTCATTTATTGTGCATGCTTCCTTATATTTACCAGTTATTATTTTGCATTAGTTGTTTTCCAAATTTATGTAATTTATTGTACATGGCCTGCTACCTTATATTTTCCAGTTTTCAGCTCAGCAACCTCGTTTTGCATATAAACTAGCCTTAATTTAATCCCCCATTTGGCTGCTACATTCCTAGTGTTAGCAAACGCTAGCTGGTCTGTTAACATGAATATGTGCAAGCCTCCAAGCACAGACGCCACACTTTAAATCCTACCTGTTGCCTTTCACTATCCACTTGTTAAGCTGCTGTCGCATCCCTTGACATGCCATCTCCTTTTCCCTCTTTCTTTTCTATTTTCAGCCCCGACAACTTTTTGCATCTTTCAACAACTTTGCGTATAGTACTATGACAACTGTACTCCTGCTCGCTCAGCGCGCTCACGGGGCCGCGCCCACTCGCGATATTCCATTATTATCCCAAATTATTTTATGTAATCTTATGAGAGCGCCTACTCTAGCCTGTTAGTCCTCTAAAATGTTATATAATATTGAGGAAATACAGAAATGATTTAGAAACGCACAACAGCATCTAAATTTAGAGAATTAAGAAAAAAGAAAAAAATTATACCATCGCTTTGGCGCCCCCAAGGTGCTGCGCCCCTATGCGCCGCATATAGCGCATACCCACTTTTGCGCCACTGCATGGAGCAGTAGGGTTAACTCAACCTGAGCCTGAGCCAGGTCCTTCATGTTCAGAGAAGCTATTTTCACCTGCCATCTCCGAGCACCTTAGCCTGACAAGCCAGACCCACATCAAGATGTTTGGTCTGGAAACTCACCATTGACAGGGCTCAATCCGAGAGGCGGGATAAACGGCTGTCTTTCAAACTCCCTCTGCATGCAATTGGATAGCGCTACAACCAACCAGAGCAAAGAAGAAGCTGACGTAGTTAGAGCTCTTGGTTATTTGCTCTTTTTTCAACGAAAAGCTTAACTTTAAATCTTTCAGGGTCGCGGCCAAAGCAGATTCGAAAGACCGCTGTTCGCCAACATCTCCAGCCGCCATCTCCTTTGTTTTCAAGCAGCAGGAACCGTCGCAACTCTGCCGTCATTACGTTAAGCCCGCCCACCGACTCTATACACGATGTGATTGGCCCGTCCAGAGTTAGGCTTTTCCAGCTCAGAAGGGTATTGAGAGTTGCTAGACGACACTCGCGGGCAGATTAAATTTGCTGCCGCTAGGGTGCGTCTAGATTTCTAGGCTACGAGCACCTACCATCTCCTACTCCTCCAAACAACCCTCCCAGGGCTCGGACTCCATTCAGTTGTCCAGACTGCAGCCACAACACCTCAGCAGTTTGATCATTTGTGTACTTGTAGTCAGGACTTAGTTCAGCTGGAGAGGGAAAAAAATAGATGTCTTGAAAGATATTAGGTCAGGGGTTTTCAAACATGTCCTGGAGGACCCCCAGCACTGCACATTTGTCTCCCTCATCTAACCCCTATGTTCGGCAATCCCTTAAAGAAGCCTACGAGAGTGATACCAATTTTCAACAGCAGCTCATTGAGCTCAAGGCCAAGCTAGCTGATGTTTAACAATTGGTTAAATCGAATCTTGCCTAGAGGAGATGAAGTTTGCAAGGCCCTCCATTTCTGTGCCAATTATCTTGCCAGAATAGTCAGGTAATATGATTATTGTTACATGGGGATTCGTTAAGTTTCTGTCATTTCTTGTGTAATGTGAAATGTTTTCTATATGTAGTTAAGATTGTACAATGTCTTTTGCAGGTCCTGGGGAACTGAATTAACCAAATGAATAAAACCATGTTATTGCATTGTTTTTGATGTCCATGTGTTTGTTGAGTCACACAAGGCCTAAGGAAATAAAATACCAATGAAATACCATAGGAAATATTGTTTTATTTTATTCTTGAGTTATTCCAAGTGTTTCTGAAGTGAATGGTTAATGATTATTTCTTAAGCATAGATTTCAATATTAATAATATATAGTCTATATATAAAAATAAAGAAATCTGCATTGTTTATCCTTTTGATCTTTTATAAAAAAATTCACAAAAATCCAACCTTTCATTGAAGTAAAATAATTGAAAATGGGGGTAAATCACATTATGAAATAAATGCTTTTCTCCAAAACATGTTGGCCATAATTGTTGGCACCCCTATAATTTTATATGAGTAAAATATCTCTGAAGTATATTTACATTAATATGTATATATGAAGAGTTCAGATGCAAAAGCCTCTAAATCCATCTGATGTTTTTCTTTAAAATAATTTTAAAGCACTTTTGTCAGGCTTCAGTGTATAGGTTTCTACCTAAGTACCAGTGCTTCTGAATGGGCTGAGGCTGGGATTTGAAAGTATAAGAAGTGAAAGTATTTTATGCATCTATAATATGCAGAGAGCATTCACTCAGTATCGTTATCTCATTTTTGACCGAAGTGGCTTTTAGAGGCTTTTGCGTCTGAACTCTTCATATACAGGTCCTTCTCAAAAAATTAGCATATTGTGATAAAAGTTCATTATTTTCCATAATGTAATGATAAAATTAAAATTTCATATATTTTAGATTCATTGCACACCAACTGAAATATTTCAGGTCTTTTATTGTTTTAATACTGATGATTTTGGCATACAGCTCATGAAAACCCAAAATTCCTATCTCAAAAAAATAGCATATTTCATCCGACCAATAAAAGAAAAGTGTTTTTAATACAAAAAATTCAACCTTCAAATAATTATGTTCAGTTATGCACTCAATACTTGGTCGGGAATCCTTTTGCAGAAATGACTGCTTCAATGTGGCGTGGCATGGAGGCAATCAGCCTGTGGCACTGCTGAGGTGTTATGGAGGCCCAGGATGCTTTGATAGCGGCCTTAAGCTCATCCAGAGTGTTGGGTCTTGCGTCTCTCAACCTTCTCTTCACAATATCCCACAGATTCTCTATGGAGTTCAGGTCAGGAGAGTTGGCAGCCCAATTGAGCACAGTAATACCATGGTCAGTAAACCATTTAACAGTGGTTTTGGCACTGTGAGCAGGTGCCAGGTCGTGCTGAAAAACGAAATCTTCATCTCCATAAAGCTTTTCAGCAGATGGAAGTATGAAGTGCTCCAAAATCTCCTGATAGCTAGCTGCATTGACCCTGGCCTTGATAAAACACAGTGGACCAACACCAGCAGCTGACATGGCACCCCAGACCATCACTGACTGTGGGTACTTGACACTGGACTTCAGGCATTTTGGCATTTCCTTCTGCCCAGTCTTCCTCCAGACTCTGGCATCTTGATTTCGAATGACATGCAAAATTTGCTTTCATCCGAAAAAAGTACTTTGGACCACTGAGCAACAGTCCAGTGCTGCTTCTCTGTAGCCCATTTCCTGCACACGGTTGTTCTGGATGTTTCTACTCAGACTCAGTCCACTGCTTCAGCAGGTCCCCAAGGTCTGGAATCGGTCCTTCTCCACAATCTTCCTCAGGGTCCGGTCACCTCTTCTCGTTGTGCAGCGTTTTTTGCCACACTTTTTCCTTCCCACAGATTTCCCACTGAGGTGCCCAGCACTCTGGGAACAGCCTGTTCCTTCAGAAATACTTACCCTCTCGCTTGAGGGTGTCAATGATGGCCTTCTGGACAGCAGTCAGGTCAGCAGTCTCACCCATGATTGTGGTTTTGAGTAATGAACCAGGCTGGGAGTTTTTAAAAGCCTCAGGAATCTTTTGCAGGTGTTTAGAGTTAATTGGTTGATTCAGATGATTAGGTTAATAGCTCGTTTAGAGAACCTTTTCATGATATGCTAATTTTTTTGAGATAGGATTTTGGGGTTTTCATGAGCTGTATGCCAAAATCATCAGTATTAAAACAATAAAAGACCTGAAATATTTCAGTTGGTGTGCAATGAATCTAAAATATATGAAAGTTAAATTTTTATCATTACATTATGGAAAATAATTTCCCAATTATTTTCCCAAGGCCAAATTCCTTAATCATTCATCACAACGAGTAAAACCAAAGAATATAGTTCTGATGTGCAGCAAAAGAGTGTTGAGCTTCACAAAATAGAAAGTGGCTGTGGGAAAATAGCTAAAGCATTGAAAATTCCCATTTTCACCATTGGGCAATAATTAAGAAGTTCCAATCAACTAAAGATGTTATGAATCTGCCTGAAAGAGGATGTGTGTCTATATCGTCCTAATGCATGGTGAGGAGGAAAGATTGAGTGGCCAAAGTCTCCAAGGATCACAGATGGAGAATCGCAAAGATTAGATGAGTCTTGGGGTCAGAAAGCCTAAATTTTTTTTTTTTTAATCACCACATGTTGTTTGGGAGAGATTCAAGAAAAATAATCCCCGCTCATCCAGAAAAACAAACTTCAGCATATTTATTTGTCAGAAAAAAATGGAAATTCAAAAGGGACTGGTTCTGTGTTCAGATGAAACTATAAAAAGAGCTTTTTGGCAGCAAATCTACCAGAAGGGTTTGGTGCAAACAGGGATAAAAAGTGCCCCATGCCCATGGCTAAAAATACAGCTGGATCTTTAATGTTGAGGGCCTATTTTTTTGCTGGAGGTCTTGGGACATCTTGTTCAGACACATGGTATAAAGGATTCTAGCAAATACCAGCAGATACAAAATCAAAACCTGAAGGCTTCTGCTAGAAATCTTATAGTGGGCCATGTTTGGATCTTCCATCAGGACAATGATCCAAAACAAACATCAAAATCAACACACAAATGTGTCAATGAGCACAAAATTAAGCTTCTGCCGTGGTCATCCCAGTTCCCTGACCTGAACCCTATAGATAATGAGTGGGCTGATCTGAAGAGAAGAAGCACCAACATGGAGCTGGGAATCTGAAGGATCTGGAGAGATTCAGTATGGAGGAATGGTCTTTGATCTCTTGTCAGGTGTTCCTCCAAACTCATCAAGCATTACAGGAAAAAAGACTGTTATCTTGTGAAAAGGAGATTGCAAAAAGTATTTAATAAAAGGGTACCACCAATTGTGGACAATCTGTTTTGGAGAAAAGCATTTATCTCATAATGTGATTTACCCCCATTTTCAATTATTTTACTCCAATTAATTTTTTGAATAAAAAGATCAAAAGGATAAACAATGCAGATTTATTTTTTACAGCCATATTTGATCATATTTACCAGGGGTGCCAACAATTTTGACCACCACTGAATGTACTTCATCTCGCCAATACATTTCTACAGGTACAGACAAAAAAAAAAAACTTTATTACAGACATGTTTCACCAGCACTGTCCTATGTATAGATATTAAGAAGCACACATTCTGGTCATTCCAAACAGAGTATATAGATTAAAGGAATATGTAATCTATACAATTTCTAAGCATGCCACACCTTCACTTTCTTCAGGGCAGGGCCTAATGTGATTACTGAAATTGGTGACAAGCAGTGGGATCTGTGAACATTGTCACAGCCTGATAACCTTCACATGCTTCCTTCAAATAAGCTAGTATAGTATATAGAGTTTACATCTCAGTAGACTTGCAAAGGAAATCATGGCTGGACCACAGCGTGTTCTTCAGTCAAGGGTCAGAGAAAGACAAAGACAGAGACGACCACAAAGTAGATTGGTGACATTAAATGCCTTCATTAGAGGCATCAAAACCCCTTGGATATCCTTGATGACATGGCTATAATTGGGAGATACCGTCTGCCAAAGGAAAAAATAGCCCAACTGCTGAATAGCATCGAACCTCAGCTGATGCGTGCCACCAGGAGAAATTTTTCCTTGTCCCCTGAAGTCCAACTCTTAGGAGCATTGAGATCTTATGCAACAGGCAGTTTTCTCCAGGTACTTGGTGATGGGTTTGGATTAAGTAAAGCATCAGTGTCAAGAGCTGTTCAAGCGGTCACCAATGCATTACTTCCACTTGCTGTGGAACACATTACATCCAGCATTAAGACAGGACATCACAGAAATACAACAGTATTTTGTAACACATCATCACATCCCACAGGTGATCGGAGTGATCCATGGTACCTTGATCCTAATCCTTACATCATCTGTGGATGGCCATCTATATATATATATATACCGCAAAGGTTATGCAGCTGTCAACTGCCAGGTGATCTGTGACCAGAACGGTTTGATCACAGACATTGTGGCAAGGTGGCCAGAAGCACACACGACTCATTCATGTTCACCAATTCATCTGTGGGTCAGGAGGCACAAAATTCACAGGGACAGTGGAGGCTGCTTGGGGACAGTGGTTACCCACTGAGGCCATATCTCTTCACCCCTGTGGCTACTCCTATGAAAGACAGGGACACAGATTTCACAGATAAGCACACCGTGATGCATGTAGTATTGTGGAACGCACAACAGGTAGGTGGAAGCTACGCTTTGGGCTATTCACCAGTCCAGCAGTGGTGTTCTGTTTGCTCCACAAAAGTGTTGTGCAGTAATAATAGTAACAGCTATGTTGCACAACATTGCGGTGCAGATGAGAGTGCCCTTACTTAACAGGGAAGATGAAGAGGTGGTGTAGAAGGAGGAGGAGGAGGAGGAGGAGGAGGAGGAGGAGGAGGAGGAGGAGGAGGAGGAGGAGGAGGAGGAGGAGGATGGTATGGGACCACATGCTGGCCAACCAAGAAATGCCCAACACATGGCAGGTTTTCATGCACAATTTCTATTTAGTTTATCTCTATTTTTCCCAGTCTTTGAAGTATATTTCATACATAACTTATTTTTCTGTCATTTAATTTAGATGTGTATTTAAAATTTCTTTTTTTTTTTTGTTTGTTACCTTCCCTCATTAAAAAATCAAAACATTATATTATCACAATGCACTTGAATAAAGTTAAAGGTGTAATCTGCCGGTTGTCCTGTAGTCTTTCTTCTTACGATACACTTAGAGCTTTACGAGTACTCCACAGCACTCGTAGATATATGATCATTTTAAAGTGCTACTTAAGTTTCCGATGCTTTTGGGAAACAGACCTTAATATTAAGATCACTATACTGCTGCTTCAGTGCTTCGCTTGATACTGCCGCTGCAGTGCCCCACTTGATCCCATGCGGCCGCCACAGCGCCTCACCTGTTTTAAAACTGCCACAGCAGTGACCTGCCTACCTCAGTATTGCTGCTGCAGTGCCGTCTCCCACTCCTGTTCTCCAGTTTTGGGGGAAAATAATTATTCAGATTCCTTAAGTAATCATGAGCTGTTCAAATCCCATAATTCTTGCTTGCTGTCTGATTCTGCATTTTTGTTTTGGCAAGCCAAATCCGTTTACCACTTTCACTAAGATTATATGGGCACACAAACTCGTGAAGTGAAGTTATTAAATGTACTTTCGGGAGGAGTTCACCCATCTGATCTTCCAATTAATACCAAGGTATAAAACCAGCAGCTTATCTCTTCCCGTTGTTAGTTCTTGCAGCATCCCTCCTCATCCCCCGCTCCTCATTTTTTGTGTACAATTTTGCCTGTTATAGGGGGGCAATCGGAGCTTGGGTATAATATCCTCTCTGAGCCCCTCTATAGCAGACAGCAAGCCAAATCCATTTACCACTTTCACTAAGATTATATTTCAAAGATAAAATTTGAAAACATGTACTTTTTATTGTGTGTCAGTGTATGATTTTTTATTATTATTATTATTATTATTATTATTATTATTTTTTTTTTTTATAAAGCTGAAAATCAAAATGCTTTACACATTTTTATTATATGCTGTAGGTGGTAGGTAATTTAGGATATGGAGAGTTATTAGAGTCACATATCTTTTTCTAAGCAATGTTATCATTGTTCCCTTGACCCATGACCCCAAGCTGCTGTAGGGGGACTGATACCTGAAATTAGTAAAGTGATAGATGTTTTTGTGGAAACAAACAGCCATAAACTCATGTGAATATATAACAGAGGCCCAGTAGTAAGAGCCTCAAGAGGCAAACCAACAAGAGTGAGCCGAGAAGAACCAGTTGTGTGTCTTACAGTAAGCTAGAGGACAAAACTTGATAAACATGACCTTGTAGACCATAAACTGCTGAGCATCAATTTTAAATAAAGTCTATCAGACATATTCTGTATGATATGCTGAATGGATGAGGAGGTCTTTGGAGGTCAGTCTGAATTATAGATAGAGACTACCACGCAATCACTCCAATGCTTTGTAAAGACAGGTAAGTCCGAGCTGTGAAATCGGTGGACTAACAAGCATCATCACTAAATAAAAGTGTCCTTTTGATGGCTTTCGTGAGTCCTGACTACAGTTTGCTGGCTTGTATTACACAGTGCCAGGCTCCACATTCCTTTGACAAGGCATGTGTGTTTGATGGATGACTCTTATTTTCCTGTCAGCCTTGAACTACTTTAATGTTTATCTTGATATCTCCCTGATGGCCTCTCATTCATCTTGTATGGTTCTCAAAAAGGAGGACTGAGGGCGAGCATCTCAATCAATACAAATCAAAAATGTACCTACACAGTGACACCTGTGCATCTGTGTGAAAAAATACGACCACACACATAAGGGCTTGTAAGGAATATAAAGCCTTTTTTTATGTATCTATAAAAAACTCCACCAGTTGTCCAAAAAATGATTTTAGAATTTAGAAAACCAGCTGTCAGCCTCTTTAGGTATAGCACAATGTGACTAAAAAGTCAGTGTTCAGGACATCTGTGAGCTCTGTGTTTAAACTGACTGAAAATAAATAGGCTACTTGAAAGTACACTTGTACAGTGTCATTGACAGACAGTCAAAAAGGAGAAGTGTCATGTGTTGAGTTGTATTTATTTTATTTTTTTTGTAATCATGTCCTTTCTTTACTGGATAATCAATAATAATTCACGAGTTCGTTTACCCATATACTCTTTAGCTGAAAAGGTTTAAGCGAATTTGGCTTGCTGTCCGCGGTGGAGGGGCTTGAGAAAGCCGCTTCTACTCGAGCTTAGATTTACCCCCCAGGGACTACTAGTGCAAGGAAGAAGAGAAAGGTAAACATGAATGTAAGTAGGTGGAATTGGGGAGGTGGAGGGATGCAAAACGACTGATGCCTAAAGGAGGTAGGAGGCTGCTTATATGCTTAGCGTTTGATTGAAAGATTAGATGGGTTCACGCCTCCCGAACTTGCGTTTGTGTACGTTGCTAATTGAAAGATTAGATGAGTTCACTCCTCCCGAAATTATGTGGTGGACTTCACTTAATTACAGTAATTTGCAACACTCTACAATGAATGTTATGTTTGGTTTGCATGGTCAAGTTTAGACAGATTTGCAAAAATGGCTATTGAACATTTCTACCAATATTACTAATACATTATACTTTTATAAAACAGCAAATTTCTGATGCAAATATTATAATGCATTTTAACTTTGTTTAAAATTATTTATGAAAATATATATGGATTATAACATATCAACCTTTATAATGCATAAAGGCTAAAGTGTTCCTTGAGGTACAGTAACATGCATTTCTGGGAAACTATGCAACTCACAATTCACTTTCTATAGCAGTTCTTGAAAATTAACACTATTGAGTAAGCATAGTGTGGTTGCATAGACAGATCTCTTTCCTACATTTATCATTTATATATGTCCCTACTCATAAAATTACAGGACATGCTCTAATGACTTTAAGCTCATTATGGCAAAGCAATAATATTATGTGTATGGTATGCATTTCACTATTCTGTTTCAAGCCACAATCTAAGACGAGTCATATGTAGCCAAATGTCTGTTTAAAAACAGATTGCTATAGAACAATCTAATGGATTTTGAGGGAGTGGAAATTTCACCCTTGAAAATTATAGGCCTATTTACTGTACAGCTCCAAGCAAACAGAAATGTCCACTGTGTAGGCAGAGACCAGTAAACAAGTTTCCTTACCAACAATCAGAATAAGCTTTATTATCAAGTATGATTACAGCTTTCAGTTCACAGACAGATTGAAAGCAACAGGACAGATAGTATGATTACAGCTTTCAGTACATAGACAGAATAAAAGCGACAGGACAGATAATAAAAGTAAAATAAGTGAAAAAAGTAAGCATATAAAAAATACAAAATGTTCAAAATAGACAATATATGTATGTACAGGTATGTTACAATGCAAGAGAATGTGAATATGATGTGTGGTAAACTACATAAATATGAGTATGTATGGTGTTGTGCATTGCACGTTTATTGTCGAATGAGGGACTTGAATTTAACTGTTCATGAGGTAGATCTGAGGAAATAAACTTTTCTTGTGCCTGGCTGTTCTGGTTCCCACCCAGACAGCATGGTAACATTGATACAATGTTGAGTTTTGATCCAAACCATCATTTTGTTTGAGATTGACATTTTAATGTTTAAAGTGTGTTGGATCAGCATTGAAATTGTGATGAAGTTCGATAGCACACATGGGTGGAGACAGCGACATTGAACTAACAGTGATTTGTAGTTGATGAGCACAAGATCATGCAGGTGTGTATCTCTGAAGAACACTAGTGGGTGTTTCCCAATCACTGGGGCATTTTCAAACCATTATGGGCATTTTCAATCGCTTTACCCGGTTTGCTCTAATCCACTGGGGGCTTGGTTTAGGGGTGGGCCTTCATGAGTTTAGTCTGTTGAAAAATGGTTGAAAAACATCTTTTGTAGCTTGAAATTGGCCACTGATTGGCAAGACCTGAAATGGGTGTGTCTGATATAGGGAGACATACAAAATGTGCAGGGCTGGTGGTCCTCCAGGACAGGTTTGAAAACCACTGACATACAGTGTAGTGTGTTGAACCACCTGACATACATGACTTCTATTGTACAATTTCATACAATGCTTTAACTACCTTATTATTTCTCTGTTCCTTTAGTTTGCCTGCTTGTTATTTGCGTTTGATTTGTGTTGTTACTGACTGTAATTAGAAACATTTTTCTACGTTCTTAAAAAAAATGCATCTTGCTTTAGTAATGTTTATTTCTTGAAGTGGGAACAGATTTCTTGAATTGCAAGAGACATGAACGTCACACTGCACACACAGCCCGTCTTCATCAGTGCTGGCAGAGCACATTGCTCCTTTAGTAGGAGTGAAGGAGGATGAATATCGACAATTAAAAAACTGAGAAGCACCCTCCTGATAATGCTGACATTATACATTGAGTTGTTGTCTACAGCATAATCACCTGACCTGTGCCTTATCTCCTGCTCCCTTAATTACTAATCAAGTAATTATTAATATTCCTGAATCACTTTTAAATTTAGGGAATATAACTCTCCGTTCAGTTTAGCCTGCTTCCACTGAAACACAAATTATAAAAAAACATTTTGTGTTTATTGTGAAAGTGACTGACATGGCAATTTTGTGATATTTAAAGAGATTAAGGTCTACATATGGTGAATCTGCAGCTTTAAAGGGATAGTTCACTCCAAAATGAAAATTGTCATCATTTACTCACCCTCAAGTCTTTCTTTACTGAACACAAAAGAAGATATTTTAATGAATGTTGGTAACCAGACAGTTGATGGCAGCAATTTATATCCATAGTATTCTTTTTCCTACTATAGAAATCAATGGCTTCCTTAAACTGTCTGGTTATCAACATTCATTAAAAGATCTTCTTTTGTGTTCAGCAGAAGAAAGACACTCATACAGGTTTGGAACAACTTGAGGGCAAGTCAATAAATGAAGACAGAATTTTCATTTCAGTGTGAGCTATACTTAAAGGATAAGCTCTCTTATTCTTCAATATTAACATGTTATTCGAATGCTATGTAGTTTTCACAGAAAATGAACTGAGGTTTATGTTATGGTCATAGCTCAGAAGTGTTTATTCCTCTACATGTTTAGCTCAAGTCAACACACCTGCCTGAAGTGTTCATTGATCCTAATGACCTTGATCAGCTGCTTCAGGTGTGTTTAATTAAGGCTGGAGATAAAAATCAGACACGCTTTCTTTTGACATTGAAGCATTAATAGATTTGAGAAAACTGTAATAAATGTACAGAATTTAGCGGTACTATAATCATAGTTTGAATATTTTGTGTTGAGCAACTTTTAAATTTTTTTAAGTGAATCAAAATGTGATTAGTATAATAATCTTGAATGTGACTATGACAACTGAATTGACTTGCTCTTAAATAACATTGTGCTTTCTTTTTCAGATTTCCGAGAACCCAAAGGAAGAGAGGCAGTCGTCTGACGCAAGCCAGATTTTTAAAACCTGAACTGTTGGACCACCTGTGGTTATAATGACATCAGACTTCTGAAACTAATCTTATTTTTAAAGGTTGTAATGCTTTTGTCCTATTTTTTTATTTTTTTATTACAGGATCTTTTATATATATTTTTTGTCACTGATTGTGGTAAACTGTTAAATAAAATAAATTGACTGAACTGCTGAGAAGGTGTCATTAATATTTTAAAAGGTTTTCTCCAAATTTGAAATGGTCCATTGAAGTGTAGTTGAAATATTCATGTTTCAACGTTAACTTGGTGCATCAGGTGGCAATATGTTGTTTTTACATTTCAGTTGTATTTTCAACAAAAGTGATCTAGAATCAACATCACATTGTAACATTGATCAAACAATATTACCATTGATTATTTTTGTTAATTTCAGTGTTGATTCAACAGTATTATCATTGATTACTTTTGTTAATTTCAATATTGATTCAACATCAGTGATGTAGAATCCTTCACAGTGTATTGTTGATTCAATAGCATTACCATTACCATTTTTATTTCACCATTGTTTCAACATTAAATGTGGGTGCAAACATGATATTGAACAACATCAGTTCATAATGTTGATTCAATGATATTACAATAGATTTTTATGTTGAAATCTCAACATTGTTTCAACAGTAACTGAGGGTGCAAAAAGTGATGTTGAGAAAATATTCGGTAATGTTGATTTATGGTTGAAATCCCAACATTGCTTCAACATTATCTGATGGTGCCAAAGCGATGTTAAAAAAATCACTTTGTAATGTTGCATCAATGCTATTACCGTTTATTTATGGTTGAAATCTCAACATTATTTCAATATTAACTTAGGGTGCAAAAGTGATCTGATGGTGCAAAAGTGATGTTGAAAAAATATCACTTTGTAATTTTGAATCAATGATATTACCATTGATTTGTGGTTAAAATATCAGTATTGCTTCAACATTAACTGAGAGTGCAAGAGTGATGCTAAAGCAACATCACTTTGTAACGTTAATTCACTGTAGTTGGCGTTGACACATCAACACATCCACACATCAAAACCATCTTCTCCTTATGATATTATTCACCCACGATATTTTAAGTTAATACTTGAATACATTTTTAAATAAATGCTTGAAATCGGGAGAAAACCCAAATATTTTAAAAACAGCTATTTTTAAAAACTCCTATTTAAAAAAAAACCTAATCTTGAGTCTTCTATTCTATCAAATTACCGTCCAATCTCTGTGTTGCCTTTTCTGTCTATTAGTGGAAAAGATTGTGCTTAGTCAACTTCAGTCTTATATAGATGATAATCACATATATGAGATTTTTCAATCAGGCTTCAAAGCACTACATAGTACTGAGACAGCTCTGGTAAAAGATCTTAATGATATTTTAATGGCTACAGACTTGGGTGATTCTGTGATTTGGGTTATGTTCCATTTATCTTCAGCTTTTGATACTATAGATCATGAAACTCTCCTTTCTCGGCTAGAACATTATGTGGGTTTAGGTGGTGAAGTCCTACATTGGTTTAAATCCTTTTTTTTTTTTTTTTTACAAATCACAGGTTTTCTGTTAAAATTGGTAGTTTCACTTCATTTCTGGGGCATGTAACCTATGGAGTTCCTCAGGGCTCGATTCTATCTCCTATGCTCTTTTCCTTATACCTCCTTCCTTTGGGCTCTATTTTTAGGAAGTATGATGTTTCATTCCATTGGTACTCAGATGATCTGCAAATTTATCTGCCTGTGTCTAAGAAAAAATCGTTAAACACTTTAAATACCCTGCACGCTTGTTTAAATAGATAAAATCGTGGCTTTCTTCTAACTTCCTCGTTTTAAATTCTGATAAAACAGAAATCATTGATTTATCCCCATCCCTAATGCCAAAGCACACCACCACTTTGATCTTCAGTCAATTTGCTCTACTACAGCTCCCCATGTTAGAAATCTTGGGGTTATATTCGAGACTAATCTATCATTCGACAAACAAATTAACTCAGTTGTTGCTTCTAGTCTCCGTGTTCTTTCAAAAATTAAACCATTTCTTTCTGAGCCTTCCCTTGAAACTGTCATCCATGCCTTTATCACATCGCGGCTGGATTACTGTAACTCCTTATATTATGGTATCACAAAGTCTCAAATCTCCCGGCTTCCGTTAGTACAAAACGCCACAGCTAAATTCTTAAAGGGCTATAAAAAATGTGATCATGTTACAACTCTTTTAAGATCGTTACATAGGTTGCCTATAGAGTTCCGTATTGAGTTTAAAATTTTGTTACTTGTGTACAAATCTTTAAATAATTTTGCTCCCCCATATTTATCTACTCAATTTCATTTGTATAGCTCAAATAGGAGCCTTCGATCAAATGATCAATTTCTTCTTCATATTCCAAAAGCCCGTTTAAAGACAAGAGGAAATCGTGTTTTGACTGTAGCCGGCCCTACTCTCTGGAATAAGTTACCCCTCTGAATTAAATTGGTCCCTACTGTATCAGAATTTAACATCAGGTTAAAAACCTTTCTTTTTAACTTGGCTTTTAATTGAATTACATGTTTTGTTTTGCTTCATCCTTTTGTTATTTATTAACATGGCTTTTCGTTTTTTTATTTGAATTATGATGCGATTTGATCTTGAGTTATGATATGCTTTATCATTTTGTTTTATTGTATGTTTGACCTTGTTCAGCACTTTGGTAGGTTCTACCTTGTTTAAAGCGCTCATATAAATAAAGTAACTTGAACTTGAACTTGAACACTGACTCAACATTGTTTCAATGATTACATGCTATATGGGCAGTAGTCGTGTTTTCACTGTCGGGCCAAAAGTGAGCATGCAAGTGCGAGCCAGGGTTGGTCTTCCGGGGCTTGATCAGGCCTCATCAGGTTCCTCCGGGTCAGCGGCCAGGGATTTTGGCCTGCTGAATACCTTGGTCCAAAAACGGGAGCTTAAGGAGTTGTCATAAACAAAGGCAGAGTTTACCTGAGTCAGAACATGGTCAACACTGCTGCTCATTTCCCATATAATTATGCCAGGCTACCAGCTAACTTTAACATTTTAAACAGCTCAAAACTCACTTTCAGACACCAGCGAGTGTTTCAAATAAATTCCTTGCGATCCGATGGGTATTACAACTTCTGCTGGGCCTTTTTTCACAATGGAGCCTATGTTAGTGTCCCATTTCAGGTCCTTAGAGATGGTAGTGCCCTGGAACCTGAATGAGATAAAGCATATAGTCTACTAATATTTGAATTACTGGTATATAGTTGCAAAGACTCTTATAGTTAGTAGAATGTCTAAAGTGGACCATCAAAATATAATGTTACCAAAAATTAAACATGTCTCTTGAGTCCTGGCAGAAGATGGGCTATTAAGGTATTTAACTGTAAGCTTTGACTTTTTTTATAAGCTAAGTAGAGAGAAAGAGAAAGAAAGAGACACTAAATCAAAAATGCACACTCCTTACATTTAACTGTCTAAGCATAAAAAAAAAAAAAAAGCCTACCTAATTTAATATATATATATATATATATATATATATATATATATATATATATATATATATATATATATATATATATATATATATATATATATATATATTATGTATATAAAATAATATCACAAATACTGTGATATGGGCATCAATCAATCGGATTGTGAAGTGAACATCAACGTGTGGATGAATCAATTTCAAAGGCTTTTTATTTGATGTCACCTTAAAAATAATCTTGTCACTGCAGAAATATAATGCTTTCAGCTCTCACTCCACTCATGTACTTGAAAAAGATAGCTGGAGCTGCAATTCATTTCTGCAGCTGAAGGATAAAGTGGCTATTACCGCAAACATTACCACAAGATGACCTGCAATCATATTATGGTTACTGCTAGTGACAGCTGACCCGCTGTATTGTTGTTGTTGTTGCATTTATATCATCGCTTACGGTCCATTGCTGATTTTTGTTGGGATTATCGGTGCAGGTATAGAACGCATGAATAAAAAATAAGAATAGATTTGCACCATCTCCCATCATGTTGATCTTGTTTATAGTGTGAAACATATTTGGTCACATACTGTATGAGGCCAAAAAAAGTGATGTTCAGCCTAGGAAAATTAACCTTGACCCGATAAAACAAAGAGATACATTTTCCTATTTGTTTTCAGGAAATGTAAACAATTTTGAGGCTTGACTTGAGGAACTGATTAAGCTGATACAATGAAGGAAAAAGGCTTCCTATTTATTTTAAGAGAATTAGCTCAATTGTGGAGTTTTATTTAGAGACACCATTGTTAGTTCCCAGCATGCTCAGTGAAATTAAGTGTTATTTTATGTTTTTTTGAGTGAAGGGAAACATATGTTAATGTTCAGTTATGTTTGACATTTGAAGGAGTTTTGACCATTACCATTGCTGAGAAGGGTAGAGCTTATGGTTGTGGATAACTGCACAATACTATAAAGCATGTTGCTTTGTTCAATGAGCAATAATTTTGCAAATCCAGTGCAGTAACAAGTTTGTTTCTGCTGGTCTATTAATCGTATAACGTAACTCAAAGTCAATTTCCATTCACTCTAATTTATACCCTTTTTTAAAGTCAACTTAAAATAAATAAGCACATTTCACTGAAAATATTAAATGAATTGTTTCAGACTAAATAATTAAGGAGATTTTGCATGATTTATTCAGGTAGATTCCATTAAACACAAGCCTTAAAAACTACTCAAAAATAATATTGTTGCCATCATTTTTTAAGTAAATAGCATAAAAAAATATAATATATATAATATATATATATATATATATATATATATATATATATATATATATATATATATATATATATATATATATATTAATATATAATATATATATATATATATATATATATATATATATATATATATATATATATATAAAACAAAATCAATTGTTTTATTTGAGATAACGCAATTACTTTTGTGCAGACAATTTTTGGCCAGACTGCCATACAAAAATATTATGAATATGAACACATGCAAAAACAAGAGAGAACCAACAAGATATGAATATCTGATACACTGTAGTCAATGTATGCTTTTTCCTGTGAGTTTTTTTTTCCTATGCTTTTTTTGTTTTGTTTTTCATTGTAAAATAAAACCTGTTGATGTAGTTTGCCTTTTTGAGCTGTAAGAGTTCATTAATAAATAATGAATAAATGTGGTGAAATACACCCATACATTCTGCAAAGACCCCCTGTGAACATAGGAACAGACTTATGCATGAACAAAAAAAATGCCTTAAAACCAGTTAGTCTGCAAAGTCATTGCAAAAATGACATAGACAAACGTACTCGGTTACTCACGTAACCTCGGTTCCCTGAGAGAGGGAACGAGTATTGCGTATGGGAAAAACTCCTTTTCTCGAGAATATGAAGCAAAAACTTTATTCATAAAGTGTCTATGTAAACGCAGTGCGGCTGCACAGCCGATAGACCAGCGCGAGCTGCGCGCTGATTGGCTGTGCAGCGGGAACTGCATGAACCTATGGCGAGGCGGCAGAGAGAGAGCGAACCAATAGGGTCGCTAAAATTCCCGCCAACAAGGTCTCTAAAATTAGCATATCTGAGGCTATATAGACCGTGTTTTGCCATAGGAAATCAGGTTAAAAATCGACTGAAGCGATACCTGAGAAGCACAAGCACGGTGCGTTACGCAATACTCGCTCCCTCTCTCAGGGAACCGAGGTTACGTGAGTAACCGAGCACGCCTCTTCGAGAGGTCTCTCAGACATGCGTATGGGAACCCAATTTGAAACGCCGTGCGTGCTTAACTGACCCAAGTGGCCTGAGGCACTAAGATGGGTAACAGTGAGTCACAGGAGACCAACAGAGTGGGTCCTATAGCGGACATAAGAGTATATAGGCCGGATAGCATCGGGCCATATGATAGAATTACGACCGGACATAGTCGGGCCTTAATATATAAGTGTAGACATATTATGAAAGCTCGGCTTGTGAGAGCTTATCATGTATGCATAGCAGGGAGACCGGACGCATCGGGTCTATACCTATTAAATGGGGATAATCCCGGCTTGTAAAGCGGGACTTCCAGTTTATAAAATCTGATAAAAGTGGACGGAGAGCCCAGCCTGCCGCCGCACAGATATCTTGTAGCGGAATGCCACGTGACCATGCCCATGACGAGGCCATGCCTCTAGTAGAATGGGCTTTAATGCCCAGGGGCAGGTTAGGTCTTTAGACTTGTAAGCCATAGAGATGGCGCCCACTATCCAGTGTGACAGTCTCTGCTTCGTGGACGGCATAGCCTTTAGTGCGGCCACCAAGCACACAAAGAGCTGTTCCGATCGCCTGAAGGGGGCGGAGCGCCTATATAAAGTCTCAGCGCCTGACTGGGCAGAGCAAATTGGCCCTTTCGCCTTGCGACGCGGGCAGGGCCAAAAGAGAAATGACCTGTGCCCTAAAGGGAGAAAGCACTTTAGAACATAACCATGTCTAGGTTTGAGGACGACCCTGGAGTCGTTAGGGCCCAAACTTGAGACAGGAAGCACTCGTGGAGAGTGCGTGTAAATCGCCCACTCGCTTGACTGAGGCCAGTGCCAGCAGAAAAGCGGTTTTCAGCGAGAGGTGCTTTAGGCTCACAGACTGAAGCGGTTCAAAGGTAGAGCCCTTTAGAGCTTCCAACACTGTGGCAAGGTCCCATATAGGTACTGAGGGGGGGCGAGGCGGGTTCAGCCTTCTGGCCCCTTTAAGAAAGCGCACTATAAGCTCGCTTCCCAGTGATTGTCCCGCGACCTGAGCGTGATAAGCTGCTATGGCGGCAACGTATACTTTGAGCGTGGAGGGGGAACGACCCGGCCCATTAGCTCTTGGAGGAAGGTGAGCACTTCTGCCACTCGCACGAGCGCTGGCCGAGGCTCCGTGCTGTACACCAGTTAGAGAATACCGACCATTTCAGTGCATAGAGCCGCCTGGTTGAGGGTGCTCTAGCTTCAGAAATAGTATTCAGAACTCTTTCAGAAAGGTTCGCGGGTATTGGTTGATGGGCCAAACATGGAGAGCCCACAGTTCTGGGTGGGGATGCCAAATTTTCCTTGGCCTGCGTGAGGAGGTCTTTCCTCAGCGGAATCGGCCATGGGGCTGTGACTGACATGAGAGCCAGTTCGAGACCCATATTTGATTCTTCCACAACGGGGCTATTAAGAGCACTGTGGAATTGGTTTCCTGATCTTTTGATGGCCTGTGGCAACATCGCGATCGGAGGAAAAGCATACAGAGGGAGACTGGGCCAGACATGGGCCAGCTGCCTCTGTGTTTGGAGAAAATATTGGGCAGTGAGCATTGTCTTTGAGGCGAAAAGGTCTACTTTCGCTTGCCGAAGATGCTCCATATCAACTGAATCGTATGCGGGTGAAGAGACCACTCCCGGGGAATACCGCCTGGATAGCATATCCGGACCCTGATTCAGAATACCTGGCACGTGAGCCGCCCTTAGGGAGCTCAGGAAGTGCTCTGCCCATAAAAGGAGGTGATTCGCCATGGAATGTAGGGAGCGTGATTTCAGCCCGCCCTGGCGATTTATATAGGATACCACTGACATGTTGTCCGCTCGACCAAGACATGGTGGCCCTTTATGTACGGAAGGAAAGCTTTCAGCGATAGGATGACCGCTTTCATCTCTAGACAGTTTATGTGTAGCCTTTTCTCTGTAACTGCCCACTGGCCAGAGACTGGCATGCCCTCGTAGGGCGCCCCAACCTAGGTTGGAAGCGTCTGTCGAGACCACTTTCCGTTTCGTGACTGTACCCATCATAACACCTGTTTGATACCAGGTGGTCGCCTTCCAAGGAGCCAGAGCTTTGACACAGCTGTGGTTCACTTTGATGCGAAACTGGCCTGATCGCCATGCGTGAGCCGGAACGCGGGGGTTTAGCCAGCGTTGGAGGGGACGCATGTGTAACAGACCCAGTTTGAGTACTGCTGATGCCGAGGCCATAAGACCTAGCATTCTTTGAAAACGTTTGAGGGGCACGTAAGCACCAGCTCTGAAAGACTTCGCCATGTTCTGAATAGAGAGGGCGCGCTGTGACGTAAGCCGCGCCCTCATCTGTATTGAGTCTATGACCGTACCCAGAAACGATATAGTTTGGCTGGGAGACATTGAACTCTTGGCGATATTGATCCTGAGGCCCAAACATTCTAGATGGTTGAGGAGCCAGGACTTGTGTGTCATCAACTGTGCCTCTGACTGAGCTATGACAAGCCAGTCGTCGAGGTAGTTGAGTATCCGCATGCCTTTCAGCCTCAGCGGGCTATGGTTGCGCCCATGCACTTCGTGAAAAGTGCGGGTGACAGGGATAAGCCGAATGGCAGAACCGTGTATTGATAAGCCTGACCTCGAAGGCGAATCTCAAGAATGGCCTGTGACGGGGTGCTATCTGAATGTGAAAGTATGCATCTTTCAGATCGACCGTGAAAACCAGTCCCCGGCGAATGTGCGCGAGGATTTGTTTCACTGTCAGCATCTTGAACGGGCGTGTCATAAGCGCTTTGTTCAGATGTTCGAGGTTCAGGATGGGCCGGAGGCCGCCATCCTTTTTGGAACGAAAGTAACGACTGTAAAAGCCTGACTCGCTTTGAGTGGGGTGCACGGTTTCCACCGCCCCTTCTCCAACAGTTTCGATACCTCGGCGCGGAGCACGTGACTCGCGCTGCCTTTCACTGAGGTTCGACCACGCGCGAAGCGGGGGTCTGCGAGCGAACTGTAGCGAGTAACCTCGCTTTTATTATGTTCAACACCCAATTTGATATGCCGGGATGGCCTGCCAGGCCTGGGCCCGTGAAGCCAGGGGCTGAATTTGGATGGGGCGGGCCGCTTAGTGATAGGGACCCGTAACCCGTGTGTTTTGTGCTTGCAACACCGTGGGGATAGTGTTTATGTATGGCGGCGCACTGTGTAGTGGGCGCGCATTACATTTTTGGCACAGGACAGCGTGTGAGCTGTGTGGGGGGTGTTTGAACGTAGGTGTGCTGACTGTACAGTGGGCACATTGCCTACATAAAAAGAGCTCTTTTTGAGATTTATTTGGTCGCCGTGAGAACGGCGTTTGTGTGCAGGCGAGCGCTTTTGATAGAGGGCTCGTTGACTGCGAAAACTGAGTCGGCAGTCACCTGATTGCAGGGAACTGTGAGACTGAGAGAGTGGGGTGGGGGTCCAGCCGAAGCGGGACCTGGCCACCTTCTTTTCCTCTTTGCGGCTAGGACGGCTTCGTGGCTCGGTCTCAACGCGGCTTTGGGTCGAGGTCCCCGGGACTCGGGCTGCCTGCCGCGGCTTGCAGAGCGTGAGCGCTGCCGGATCCTGGATCCCGAGCGTGGCCGAGAGGACGGCGGCGCTGCTTTAGCGGGCTGGGTGGGCGGCGCTTTGTGGCGGCCAGAGGAAGAGTTGGAGCGTTTGGGCAGAAAGTGTTTCATGGCCTGCGAGGCTTTCTGAGCCTCGGTGAAACGCCGCGAAGCCAACGACCGCCGGACCGAACAACCCAGAGGAGGTAATGGGAGCGCCCAGAAAGGAGGCTTTATCCACGCCCTTCATGTCGGTGAGGTTCAGCCACAAGTGGCGCCCAGAACAGTCAGGCTGGCCATGGTCCTACCGATAGCCTGTGCGTTAGCCTTGGTTGACCCGCAGGGCTAAATCGTGGCGCTGCGCAGGTCCTCAAGGCCTCAGAATCAGGAACAGACTCGCCCAGAGAGCGGAGAAGTTTGGCCTGATATACCTGGAGGACGGCCATGGTGTGGAGCGCTGAAGCAGCCTGGCCAGCGGAGGCGTATGCTCGACTGGCGAAAGCTGATGTAGAGCGACATGGCTTGAAGGGTGCTGAGCCTTGGCCTGCCATCCTCTGGAGGAGGGCGGACAAAGGTGCGCGGCGACTGCTTCCTCGAGGGGAGGAAACCTCGATCCTTTTTCTCTCGCGCACAACCGAGGAGAGCGCTGAGGAAAAGGCGGATTTAGCGCGCGACGAGAAGGGGGCTTTCCAAGCCTTCGTCATCTCGCCGTGTACCTCCGGGAAGAAGGGGGCGGGCTTGGGAGGAGAGGAAAGGCGACGACCTTGTAGGAACCACTGGCCCAGCCTACTCCGTGGCGCTCAGTAGGGTGGGACCACTGAGCCCGAGGTCTTCCACGGCCTTAGTGAGCACCCGACCATCTCCGTGTCAAAGCTGGCTTTGGCGGTAGTGGCAGTCTGCGCCGGCCGGGCTCCGAGACAGAGTCTGACCACTCGCTGCCAGATGCAGCCAACGAAAGGCTGTCCTCCTCTTCTTCCGCTATTGGTCCACCAAATGAAACGGAACAGGCCACAGTAGGTGAGTGGCACTGTTCCTCCTGGATGAACTCGACCGGCGAGAGCGAGGCACGCGGAGAGTTACTCGGCGCGGCGTCGCCGGACGCCGGGAGGCCTCTGGTCGCGCGCTTCTTCTGCGCGTCCGAGGAGCGCGTGGGAGCGGAGACATCGGCTGGCGAGGCGAGCCCGGCGGGTCTGCAGAGCCATTTCGTTACACTCGGGCAGCCGCCCCTGTTGAGTGCAGTCTCCGCGTGGTCGCGTCGAGGCATGCCACACAGATGATGTGATGGCGGTCGCCGCCGAGGAGAGGTGCTCGGCATGAGGCGCAGGAAGGGCGAGGCATTTGCAACAACGCCGCGCTTTAGAAATAGTTGCAACGGCAACACACAAATAGCACAGACACAGAATAAAGGATATATGCCGGATGGCGCAGCTGGAACGGCAGGCGGCTGAAGGCGGAGACCAAGCGGGAATCCGACGCCTCAGGGCTGCAGAGAAGTTCCGCTGAGTGCTTTTCGACGGCGGGCTTCACTCGCCGGATGGCGCAGCTGGAACGGCAGGCGGCTGAAGGCGGAGACCAAGGGGGAATCCGACGTCCTCAGGGCTGCAGAGAAGTTCCGCTGAGTGCTTGTTCGACGGCGGGCTTCAATTCGAGGTCAACGAAGGTATCGCTGAAGGAGATTAAATCTGATTTCCTATGGCAAAACACGGTCTATATAGCCTCAGATATGCTAATTTTAGAGACCTTGTTCGGCGGGCATTTTAGCGACCCCTATTGGTTCGCTTCTCTCTGCCGCCGCCATAGGTTCATGCAGTTCCCGCTGCACAGCCAATCAGCGCGCAGCTCGCGCTGGTCTATCGGCTGTGCAGCCGCACTGCGTTTTACATAGACACTTTATGAATAAAGTTTTTGCTTCATATTCTCGAGAAAAGGAGTTTTTCCCATACGCAATACGAGAGACCTCTCGAAAGGGAACCTGGGCTACTTGGGTTTAATCTAATGCAAATCAATGCAAATCAATGCAAAACTATTTGAAGTGCTAAAGTGTTCAAATATTTTGAGACCACTGTTTATTGTGTAATGAAAATTAGCAAAAATGTATATTGTATTTTGCTCAAATGTTCAATTTTCATGAGTCTTTTCTATAGTTTTGTTTATTGCATAACTGAACTGGTCAAATATTGATGATCTAGGACTCTGTCCTTTCAATGACTATTCAAAGGCTAAACATCTGTATTCAGGTGCCTACAATGAGCTGAGTTCAGGAGGAAAAGCAGAACATCACATTTGGATACTCCTCTGTGTTGTATTGGGACAGTGTATGAAGCAAACAGCTGAGTCGTCCTCGCTCATCCTTACTCCCTCGGCAACAGACTTATGAATTTCCTGCAGCTGTGTGCAGCCGCAGCCAGTAGACATCAACAACAATGTGCCTCATAAATACAGATTATGACAAACAGTCCAGCTGAGTGTTAAATGTTCCATTTCATGCATTTTAGCTTTTTCTTTATTTTTTATATAATACATTTTCAAGGAGCAGTTCACCCAAAAATGTAATGTAATGTAAGAACACTTTACAATACGTTTCAACTTAATTGATTAATCATTAATTGATCATATTTGGTTCATGATACTTAATGCTTTAGCTAATGTTAACAAATTAACCATTATTGTATAGACTGAATTAGATTGTGTCAAGTGTGACGTCAGTGAAGTTTGTGGTCACTGACATTTGGCCCCACTTTTTAGTCAATTACAGAGAGGCTAGAACATTATTCAACACTTCATTCATTGAGATCAGGTCAGAACATGTTTCCATAAACTGTGAAAAGTTTATTTATTATTTATTTTAGTTATTATTTTCATTACCTAGTGCCTTACGTAAGTCTCCAGATACAAGTTCAGGAAAGTTCAGTTCAGATCCTTTATTCTCCTTGATATCTTTTATATGGTCAGTGTTGGCTTTATTAGATAACCTCTGTTAGTGTGGCTCATAAATCATCTTCTACTGTTGACAGTCCTATAGAAGACTTAGGAAAGAGTTCTTAGCTCTGGGCTTTCTCATCAAGATACTAAGAAATTCCAATGTACCCACTGTCAAATCTAGTATATACATGTCCACATTCATTACATTCAAAGTGTTTATTAAAGAATAATACTCCTTTTGTATACTCTTTTCTTTACACATATTGTCCAAAGGGTTTGTGCAAGTATTGTTTCTCAGTTTCTTCAGTCAGTTGCTAATAAAAGTTTAAACAAGGAGACAAACTTTTAAATATTTAGTACAATCAGAGTTTATCTTTCACTCAAATATCAGGTATTAGGGTGTAGAAGCATGCCAACAGAGCATTGATCAGATATACGGCTCTGATGACCCCAACTTCACCTAAAGACAACTGAAGCTCCCCTAGAAACAAACTAAAGGTCTCCTCAGAGAGTGATGGATTCAGACAGAAAGCTGAGACAGCTTAAAAATATCATAACAGCACTTTTCCGCTCTGCCACACTTCGCACAAATTTTTTGTGAACAAACTGATAAGCTCTGTAAATTGCATTGGTAGTAACTTGCCAAGATTTTTCAGGTGGGAGTTTTTTTTTGCAGGGAAGTGTTTTTGTTTGTTTCTTGGAGCTAATAAATACAGCACAACATAAAGCCCATGAATGATGTTGAACTATTTTAGACACCTTTGTTGTTGTGCACCAGTTCACCTCACAGAAGCTGAAATGAGTCGTATGGCACAGAAGTCTCCCCTGAATAGACACCTGAGTTATTGATTCATTCAGAGTCTGAATGATATATGGAGACTGTTCAAGGGCAGTCCATTTTTAGAATAAAGGAGGAAAATACTTCTTCTCACTCTTCTGATTGAGTTATTGTGCAAATAAGTAAGTTGCCATCATGAATTGCATCTAGGGCCTTGGTTAGAAGCTTTACAATGGCTTTTTTGAAAGAATACACATGAATGAAAGACTGTGAGAAGACTTAGCTCAGAAGAAGTTCGGATGTTGACATTTGATCATGCTGAGAACAGCACAACAGCTGTCAGTCTTTGAGGCTTTAGTAGATTGCTTATCATGGCGGATGTGGAAACAAGCTTCTCTTTAACCAACTTGTAAACACAAAGATTCAAAATCCCAACAATAACATTCTTTATGTGGAAAAGAGGGGCCAGAATATTGTAACGTCCTGATAGCAGATTTATTTAAAAACAAAAACAAAAAAATAATATTTAATAATTAACCAACCAACAAGTGACTGTCTTAATGAACCAATTCATTCAACAACACTGATTCATTCAGGACCTAGCCACAACTACTATGTTGTGTAACAGTTGAATCATTGACTTTGTTTACTTTATTTATGTTGGCACGGCATAATACACATTTACAGTTTTTTGTGTCTACATTTAATAATTTATTTAGCAGAACACCCCAAAAAGGCAGAACAGGCTTCTGGTTACCATGGCAAAAAAGGCAATTACCAAAGGGACCAAAAGGAATAAGGAAGGAATTAACTCTCACTCCATTTCCATATTGAAACACACATAATGCCAATAAAAAAGCACTCTTCCCACATGCATATTACCAAATGTTGTGCATTATTAGTTTTGTCTATACTATATTGTCTTTTGTATTGTATACTGTTTAATGCATGCCTTGTGGCATAGTTATTAGATAATGTACCTTTTCCTACACAAGTCACCTTTATTTATATAGCGTTTTTTTTAAATACAGATTGTTTCAAAGCAGCTTTACAGTGATAACAGGCAACAAACTTTGTTTTGCATTGAAACAAAGTTTATTTTGGCTGTAGAGCTGCTCTAGAAGAAAACAGGGTAACGCTAGATTACGGCCTGAAAAGTACTGCATAATTAAAGTGAATTTACAGCATAGCTTTCGGTAATTATAGTGTAACTATAAACTAAGTACGACAAGGAAACAATATGTAATATTGGGGGAATAAAGGGTTAACTATCAGGAAAATAGTGTTGTTTAATGTTTAATGTAGTTTCCGTGTTGTTTAATGTAGTATTGTATTGTTCCCCTATTGTTTCATGAAGTTACAGGGTAAGTAGTACAATAAAAATATATACACAATCTGATATCACTCGGAAACCTTTATTTAAAAAAATAAAAATAGATAAATAAATAATAATAATTTAAAACATATACAACACTTATTAATTTATTTTGCTTGGCTTCATCCTCCTCTTGTTTCTCTTCTTTATCGTCCTTGCCACAGATGAATCTTAAGAAGGAATCCATGTCTTGAGCTAGTATTCTGTAACTGTTACACTGAAAATATAGTGCACATAGAAATGACCTCACCTTTTACTTGTCTTTTACCCTCATGCCATCCGAGATGTACACGACTTTATTTCTACTTATGAACACAGAAAAATAAATAATCTGTGCTAATGAAAACGTCTCGGTTACGTACAGTATTGTTCAAAATAATAGCAGTACAATGTGACTAACCAGAATAATCAAGGTTTTTAGTATATTTTTATTGCTACGTGGCAAACAAGTTACCAGTAGGTTCAGTAGATTCTCAGAAAACAAACAAGACCCAGCATTCATGATATGCACGCTCTTAAGGCTGTGCAATTGGGGTATTAGTTGAAAGGGGTGTGTTCAAAAGAATAGCAGTGTCTACCTTTGACTGTACAAACTCAAAACTATTTTGTACAAACATTTTTTTTTCTGGGATTTAGCAATCCTGTGAATCACTAAACTAATATTTAGTTGTATGACCACAGTTTTTTAAAACTGCTTGACATCTGTGTGGCATGGAGTCAACCAACTTGTGGCACCTCTCAGCTGTTATTCCACTCCATGATTCTTTAACAACATTCCACAATTCATTCACATTTCTTGGTTTTGCTTCAGAAACAGCATTTTTGATATCACCCCACAAGTTCTCAATTGGATTTAGGTCTGGAGATTGGGCTGGCCACTCCATAACATTAATTTTGTTGGTTTGGAACCAAGACTTTGCCCTTTTACTAGTGTGTTTTGGGTCATTGTCTTGTTGAAACAACCATTTCAAGGGCATGTCCTCTTCAGCATAGGGCAACATGACCTCTTCAAGTATTTTAACATATGCAAACTGATCCATGATCCCTGGTATGCGATAAATAGGCCCAACACCATAGTAGGAGAAACATGCCCATATCATGATGCTTGCACCTCCATGCTTCACTGTCTTCACTGTGTACTGTGGCTTGAATTCAGAGTTTGGGGTCGTCTCACAAACTGCCTGTTTGGACCCAAAAAGAACAATTTTACTCTCATCAGTCCACAAAATGTTCCTCCATTTCTCTTTAGGCCAGTTGATGTGTTCTTTGGCAAATTGTAACCTCTTCTGCACATGCCTTTTTTAACAGAGGGACTTTATGGGGATTCTTGAAAATAGATTAGCTTCACACAGACGTCTTCTAACTGTCACAGTACTTACAGGTAACTCCAGACTGTCTTTGATCATCCTGGAGGTGATCATTGGCTGAGCCTTTGCCATTCTGGTTATTCTTCTATCCATTTTGATGGTTGTCTTCCGTTTTCTTCCACGTCTCTCTGGTTTTGCTCTCCATTTTAAGGCATTGGAGATCATTTTAGCTGAACAGCCTATCATTTTTGCACCTCTTTATAGGTTTTCCCTCTCCAATCAACTTTTTAATCAAAGTACGCTGTTCTTCTGAACAATGTCTTGAACGACCCATTTTCCTCAGCTTTCAAATGCATGTTCAACAAGTGTTGGCTTCATCCTTAAATAGGGGCCACCTGATTCACACCTGTTTCTTCACAAAATTGATGACCTCAGTGATTGAATGCCACACTGCTATTTTTTTGAACACACCCCTTTCAACTAATTCAACTAATTGCCCAATTGCACAGCCTTAAGAGCGTGCATATCATGAATGCTGGGTCTCATTTGTTTTCTGAGAATCTACTGAACCTACTGGTAACTTGTTTGCCACGTATCAATAAAAAAATATACTAAAAACCTTGATTATTCTGGTTAGTCACATTGTACTGCTATTATTTTGAACAATACTGTATGTAACCCTCGTTCCCTGAAGGCGGGAACGGAGACGTATGTCGGACGTCACCGACGAATTGGGATCTGTCACAGGGTGTTTAGGTGTTGGTTCATGTTTCATGTTTTTAGTTTATCATGTTCACAGTCATGTGTTGTCATGCACTTCCTGGTTTAATTGTCATGTGATCCTGCCATGTGCTCCCTGGTCTTGTGTTCTGTTGTGTCATGTTGTCATTGGTTCATTGGTTGATTATTGTTCACAGGTGTGTCTTGTCTTGTCCTCAGTCTGTGTATTTAAGCTGTCGGTGAGAGTTAAGTCTTTTGGTGCATTGTTTAAGTCAAGTCACGTTTATTGTCTAGTCAAGTCTTTTGTTTCTTTATTGGTTTTCCAAGTCTTTGTTTTATGTTTTGGATTTTGATTTTGTAAATAAAACTGCACTTGGGTTCTCACCACTTGCCTCCAGTGGATTCCTGTTACAGAATCACAGACCGCCAACCATGAACCCAGCAGTCGCCATTCTGCATGTGCGCCAAGGTCACCGCTCCATAGAGGAGTACGTGGAGGATTTTTGTGGACTGTGCTGCCTAGTAGATTTTAATGACGTGGCGCTTAAGGACATTTTTAGGTATGGACTAAATGAGCCTGTACGCTCCCAGCTTCCAGGAGGTAAAATTCATTGATCCCTGGAAGGTTATCTAGACCATGCCCTTCTATTAGCAGGCTCCGCTTTCACTGTGGGAATGGTGGACGAGGAGCCCCACAGTCCCAGTCCAGCCCACGTCCAGGCCATCCAGGCTTCAGCCCACGTCCAGGCCATCCAGGCTCCAGCCCACGTCCAGGCCATCCAGGCTCCAGCCCACGTCCAGGCCGTCCAGGCCATCCAGGCCCCGGCTCCAGCCCACGTCCAGGCCCCGGCTCCAGCCCACGAGGCCGCCCCGGCTCCAGTCCACGTCCATGCTCCAGCCCAAGACCCCTTAGTCCTGCCCAAGAAAATTTTGGGGGGGGGCAAGGGGTACATTGAAGCCACGAAGGCCACGCCGCTGTGGCCCCCTGAACTACCGTTGCCGCCATGGCCCCCTGAACTTCCGTTACTGCCATGGTCCCCTGAACTACTGTTACCGCCATGTCCCCTTGAACTACTGTTACCGCCATGTCCCCCTGAACTACTGTTACCGCCATGTCCCCCTGAACTACAGTTACCGCCATGGCCCTCTAAACTGCCAGAACCGCCATGGCCCCTTGAACTATCGTTACCGCCAGGGCCCCTTAAACAGCCAGAATTGCCATGGCCCCTTAAACCGCCAGAATCGCCATGGCCCCTTGAGCCACCGTTACCGCCATGGCCGCCCACGGCTCCTGTTCCGCCATGGCCACCCACGGCTCCCGATCCGCCATGGCCGCCCACGGCTCCCGATCCGCCATGGCCGCCCACGGCCACACCTGAGGGTCCAGGTCCGCCCACGCCAACACCTCAGGGTCCAGGTCCGCCCACGCCAACACCTCAGGGTCCAGGTCCGCCCACGCCCACGCCTCAGGGTCCAGGTCCTCCCACGCCTCAGGCTCCAGGTCCGCCTACGCCTCAGGGGCCAGGTCCGCCCACATCCACGCCTCAGGGTCCAGGTCCGCCCACGCCTACGCCTCAGGGTCCAGGTCCGCCCACGCCTACGCCTCAGGGTCCAGGTCCGCCTACGCCTCAGGGTCCAGGTCCACCCACGCCCACGCCTCAGGGTCCAGGTCCGCCCACGCTCCCAGGCCCGTCCCAGCCATGCCAGGGTCCATGTCCGGTGCCTTGGCACAGGCCTGGCCCACCATCCTCCCCAAGTCCACCCCCCAAGACTTTGTGTGTGGAATATTTATGTTTGGGCGTCAGGGGCCGCCCATAGAGGTGGGGATCTGTCATAGGGTGTTTAGGTGTTGGTTCATGTTATATGTTTTTAGTTTATCATGTTCACAGTCATGTGTTGTCATGCACTTCCTGGTTTAATTGTCATGTGATCCTGCCATGTGCTCCCTGGTCTTGTGTTCTGTTGTGTCATGTTGTCATTGGTTCATTGGTTGATTATTGTTCACAGGTGTGTCTTGTCTTGTCCTCAGTCTGTGTATTTAAGCCCTCATGTTTGCCATGTGTCTTTGTCTGTGATTGAATGTGTAACCCGCTGTCGGTGAGAGTTAAGTCTTTTGGTGCATTGTTTAGTTTAGTTTAGTCAAGTCACGTTTATTGTCTAGTCAAGTCTTTTGTTTCTTTATTGGTTTTCCAAGTCTTTGTTTTATGTTTTGGATTTTGATTTTGTAAATAAAACTGCACTTGGGTTCTCACCACTTGCCTCCAGTGGATCATGTTACAGGATCACTTCAGGGCGCCCCTATCAGCTTCGAGATAAAGAGAACTGGCCAATGGCCATGGCGTGCCTGCTTTTGCATATGGAGGCCAATGCAGCCAGGAGTACTGTCTTCAGAGACAGAACTTTCAAGCTGACTGCAAGGGCTCAAAGGGCGCTCTCTGCAGTGCGGTAAGCACCAGAATTAAGTCCCTATAGAGGGAGGGCGAGGCAGATTTAGTCTCCTCACCCCCCTCAGGAACCTGACGATCAGATCGTGCTTCCCTAAGGACTTACCACCTATCATGTCATGATTTGCGGTGATAGCGGCAACATACACCTTGAGGGTGGAGGGAGACAGCCTTCGCTCCAACCCCATCTTGTAGGAAGGAAAGCACTGAACCAACTGTACACTTCTGGGGGTCCTCTCGGAGAGAAGAGCACCAGTCGACAAACAGGTTCCACTTTGACGCATAGAGTCGTTTCATAGACGGAGCTCTAGCGGAAGTGATGGTGTCCACCACAGCCTATGGCAAACCACCTAGAATATGCCAGGGAGGGGTTGTCACGAGGAACATTAGTTCTGGGAACCAGGACCGGTTGGGCAAATACAGCACAACAAACAAGACCTGCTACTCGTCCCCCCTGACTTTGCACAGGGTTTGTGCTCACTGGGGGAAACGCATATTTGTGCAGGCCCTGGGGCCAGCTGTGTGCCAGAGCATCAGTGTTTCCTCGGAATAAAGCAGGAAATAACACAACTGGCAGTGGGACGTTTCTAGAGAGAGGCAAACAGGTCGACCTGAGCCTCTCCAAACTGTCTCCAGATCAGCTGGACTGCCTGGGGGTGGAGTCACCACTCTCCTGGGAGCACAGCTCACGAGAGCTCGTCGGCCACACGGTTGAGCACACCGGGACATGAATGGCCCAAAGTGACCTCAGATGCTTCTGACTCCAGAGGAGGAGATGGTGGGCGGGTTGCGACATGCGACGGGAGCGCAGACCACCTTGTTGGTTGATGTATGCTGAGGTTGCAATGTTGTCTGTACGGACCAATACATCTTTGCTCTGTGGCAGCTTTTTGAGGTAGCTCAGTGCAAGCCCCTGACACTGCATGTCCATCATACATGACCCCCCAGCCCATGGTGGAGGCATCCGTGAACATCACAGCATGCCTGAAGAAATAAGGGGTCTGACCACGGGCTGAAGATTTGGCATCTGGCTGATGTGATACTCACCAGGGGAGTGCCGCACTGCCACGCCCATCTCAGGACTCCGCCATGAAGCCAATGTTGAAGGGGTAGGACTTTGTACTGATATGCTTGTCCCTTGAACGCAAAGGACAGAAATGGCCTGTGTCGAGGGAGAATCTAGACTTTTTTTGTTTTTTCACAGTGGGGACGACGCCCTTGGCGACGAGCAGACTGAAGGGCGGACCACTAAGGTCTCTAATGCTACGTAGGGGGAAGCTCTTGATAGCCTCAGCCTGTTGCCGACTGCAGAGAACTGCTGCCTTGTGAGATGAGAGCATCGAGAAAGCGTACTTTGATGACTAATCGCACATCAGCAAGGCAAGTCAGGGGGCGTTTCTGGACCCTCGCCTTAGGTCACCCAAGCTATATCACTATATCCAGGGAGGGCGCTACAATGGGAAATAGGCAAGGGGACATCACACTTCAGTGCAGAACGAGTATTGCAGCCCAGTAGCTCACGACACACTAAGAAACGAGAGGACCGTCCTGTTTTATTCCCCCGGCGGAGAGTGTCGAGCAGACCTGGGGCTGTGCTTTTACACACAAGCTGTGGCTGGCCAACAGCTTTGGTCCTAAAGCACGCAGGGGGATTGTCCCGGCGACACAGACAGGGAATGTGCAGCCTCTCTTTCACCCTCTTGCCAGCCGTGAGAATGGTTTAGCAGTGCTCTTAACAGCACACCAAACCAGCTGTGAGAACAGCCTTTTCTTTTTGCTCAATAGAAACAAAATAGAAAAAGAAAGAGAGAAAAGAAGGGAAAATTTACCCCGCTACAGTGCCGTCACTCCAACACCAGACGAGGAGAGGTCCACTCGAAGAGCTTGACTCAAATAATGTTAACACACGCTTTGTACAGAGCAGGAAATATACGTCGCTCGGCTCCAATGCGAAAAGCTGATTAAATGCAAGCACCTGCTGCTCATTTTTTCCCTGTGCTGCGAGGCAGAACAGCTGCTGCAATAATTGCATGCCAATGTGCATTGGCTCATTTAGTTACACTCTAAGTAGATTGGCCGTGATTACTATTCGTCTGTCCGACGTGGAATCGGAGTGACCGACTGAATGGGAACTGAAGGTTAAGTTTGTGGTTAACTGACTCTTTTTCATAGCTTAATTCCCCTGTTTCTCTTTTGGATTCTGTCACTTTCCATTTTACCTATGCGTGACTGTGTATGTGTGTGTTTAGAAAAGTTATCTGTTTTGTGATTTAGTTAAATAAAACTTTTGTGTACTTTCATGTGAGTTTTGATTCTAGTCACTGCTTCTACATGAAAGAGTTTTTTTCTGCGGCAATGAAAAAAAATCCATCCTGAGAGTTGATAGGCGATCAGTACTGAGTGTTCGCTAGACTAACTGATTGTAATATTAATTCAGCAACATCAAGTTAATTATATTAACTGATCCAAATATTTATAATTAATTATAACAAGTTGTAATTAATTATTCGTATTTCCCTTTTGAGCAAATTTGCTACAAATGCAAAAGTTGAAAATGATATTTTTTAAGATCATCAGACAAGGCTGCTGACTCTCCCGATTAAACATGAAATCATATCTTCTAAAGATTATTCCAGATATTACCTTTAACATTAATCTTAATGAATCTCACCTCCGAGGTATTATACATCTTATTGAAATGGCATTGATGTTATTAAGTTTAAAAGGCCACTGAAGAATTAAATAACTAAATTAAATGCCATTCAGACCTCTAGGTAAAATTAAAATACTCTTGACTGGCACTTCTTGTTTCTCAGTCTCAGCTCCTAAGCAGCAAATGATAATGTGAAATGAGGCAATAAATCAGTCGCTTATTTCTCCATTAATTAGTAAAATGGGTTTGTCCATATTTTTAATCTAGACATCACATAAATTACAAGCTGTTTTGATGATGCAAGTTGAATAGGAAATGTAAATTGAGTCACTGTTGTCAGTATAAAGAGATGGTGGAATGTACTTTAGGTTTTATGGTTGCTTGAATTTCTGTTATAAATAATTTGTTGTTTTTATCCTACTGTTTATTATATTTATTTGCTTGGTCAGTTTTTTTTTTTTTTTGCCGTTGTAGGCTGTAAGGACCTTAGAAATAATTGAAATCATTTAGCCAAATTAATAACTTTTTATTCAACAGTTAACTTTAATATATCACTGTCAATTATCTGGAAATGCCACCTTGACAAGATTTCTTATTGTTCTCAATGTGTACTTTCTAGAAATCTCTAACAGACCTTGAATGATGAAATAAGACATGATGCTCAGCATTTATTTCATTTGTCATGCACCTTTTCCAGGCAAGGCAAAACCCCCATGGGAGCTGCATGTCAATCCTCAGTGACAGCATAATATTTCAGCACAGCAGGAGGTCTAGCACAGACAGTGTTGACTTTCAATTAACCCTCAGATGCTCTCATTTATTCCCATTTCTCAAGCTTTTAAAATTTCTCTCCTGTTTTCGAAGTATTAACTTATTTGTAAAGCTCACAGTACACAGAGCTTGCTAAATACCATGATTATTTGGTATATACTTTGGTACTAGATAATTACTATGTTCATATACTATGGTATTTACCATATTATGTAGGAGTCCAAAAATTGAGAAATATATAATATAAGGAGAAATGTACACTACCATTTAAAAGTTTAAGATCAGTAGGATATTTTATATTTTTAAAAGAAGATTCAGATGCTCACCAATTAAGGCTACACTTTTTTGATCAACAATAGAGTCAACAATACAGTCAAATACAGCAATACTGTGAAATATTATTACTTTTTATTACATTTATATTAATATTTGTGTTTTGTTTTTTTTTTCTTTTCAAAGACATTTTTACTAGCCATTACTCCAGTCTTCAGTGTTATACGATTTAAAAAAAATTTTTTTCATAGAATTTTTGATATACAGTGGGTACTGAAAGTATTCAGACCCCTTTACATTTTTCACTCATTGTAATATTGCAGCCATTTGCTAAATTTATTTAAGGTTTTTTTTTTTCTCATTAATGTATACACAGCACCCCATATTGACAGAAAAACACAGAATTGTTGACATTTTTGCAGATAAAAAAATAAAGAAAAACTGAAATATTACATGGTCCTAAGTATTCAGACCCTTTGCTTAGTATTTAGTAGAAGCACCCTTTTGATCTAATACAGCCATGAGTCTTTTTGGGAAAGATGCAACAAGTTTTTCACACCTGGATTTGGGGATCCTCTGCCATTCCTCCTTGCGTATCCTCTCCAGTTCTGTCAGGTTTTATGGTAAATTTTCTCTCCAGAGATGCTCAGTTGGGTTTAAGTCAGGGCTCTGGCTGGGCCATTCTAGAACAGTCACAGACTTGTTGTGAAACCACTCCTTCGTTATTTTAGCTGTGTGCTTAGTGTCATTGTCTTGTTGGAAGGTGAACCTTCAGCCCAGTCTGAGGTCTTGATCACTCTGGAGAAGGTTTTCGTCCAGGATTCAGTCGTGCTCTCCCTGCGGCTGAAAAACACCCCCACAGCATGATACTGCCACCACCATGCTTCACTGTTGGGACTGTATTGAACAGGTGATGAGCAGTGCCTGTTTTTTTCCACACATACTGCCTAGAATTAAGGCCAAAAAGTTTTATATTGGTCTCATCAGACCAGAGAATCTTATTTCTCACCATCTTGGAGTCCTTCAGGTGTTTTTTAGCAAACTCCATGCAGGCTTTCATAGGTCTTGCACTGAGGAGAGGTTTCCGTCGAGCCACTCTGCCATAAAGCCCCGACTGGGGGAGCGCTGCAGTGACTTTCTACAACTTTCTACCCATCTCCCGACTGCATCTCTGGAGCTCAGCCACAGTGATCTTTGGGTTCTTCTTTACCTCTCTCACCAAGGCTCTTCTCCCCCGATAGCTCAGTGTGGCCAGACGGCCAGCTCTAGGAAGGGTTCTGGTCATCCCAAACGTCTTCTATTTAAGGATTATGGAGGCCACTGTGCTATTAGGAACCTTAAGTGCAGCAGAATTTTTTTTGTAACCATGACCAGATCTGTGCCTTGCAACAATTCTGTCTCTGAGCTCTTCAGGCAGTTCCTTTGACCTCATGATTCTCAGCTCTGACATGCACTGTGAGCTGTAAGGTCTTATATAGACAGCTGTATGACTTTCCTAATCAAGTCCAATCAGTATAATCAAACACACCTGGACTCAAATGAAGGTGTAGAACCATCTCAAGGATGATCAGAAGAAATGGACAGCACCTGAGTTAAATATAAGTGTCACAGCAAAGGGTCTGAATACTTATGACCATGTGATATTTCAGTTTTTCTTTTTAATAAATCTGCAAAAATGTCAACAATTCTGTGTTTTTCTGTCAATATGGGGTGCTGTGTATACATTAATGAGAAAAAAGCAAATGGCTGCAATATAGCAAAGAGTGAAAAATTTAAGGGGGTCTGAATACTTTCCGTACCCATTGTATTGTGTAGTTTTAAATGTCTGTTATTTTAAATGATGCACTATTTTATATAATTTTAAATGCATGTCATTATTGATCAATTTAATGCACTCTTGCTGAATAAAAGTTTTCAATGGCACTTCTATGGATTACTTGAGACCCATATATTATTGTTTTAATGCTATAATCAAACTTTATGCCCTTTGTAAAAACCCTTTGTATGATGTCTCTCAATATTCTGGGTAAATACAATTTTTGTAACCTTTAGCCCGATTTTTAAATAAATCAGAAATCGATTTGTATATAGGAATTAATTAAAATGTACACGGGTCAATGCATTGTATTATGGCAATATTACACAATACATTACACCTCATATGCTGGAATGAACACAACAAAACATGCCTTATACTTATAGTAGCAGTCATACTGTAGCTGTTTTGAGTCATCTTTTAAATTGCTGGTGTTACCCTGTTTTCAGGAACATTTTATGAGGTGACAGTTAATATTTGTAATGAATTCGACTATGATGTTTATGATGATCTAATGTTTCGGGGAATAATTAACTCAAAAGGGATTGAATATTCATGAGTTTATGAATATAATTTGCTGGTCGTTTATTACAAATTTAAATTTTCCGATAAGGAAAATGTTTAATTAAGTACAAGTAACCTTTTTCGGAATTGCTTGAAATTATCTTACTACGTTTGTCCTGCAAATTAGTTATAGACTTTCAAATCAATTCTCATAAGGGATTACTGCTTTACGAGCACATAAGAAACATTAACTTCAGGACAAATTAATATTTCATATGTTTGTACAGTTTATATTACTAAAATAGTAACACAATACAGCTCTAGGTAACGTTTAAAATCGTAAATTTCATTGACTTTGTGTATGTGGAGACATAACAGATTCAATTCAAAAGTACCTTTATGGGATTTTAATAAACACAGACTAAGGATAACACTACAATTCACACAGAGAGTACATACTAAATATGCATAAAGATAGTAGAAATATATATGGTAAATGAAAGAAATATGGTACCTAAATGAAAATAATGAAACTTAATAAGAATAAGGAAAGAAAAAGGGGATCACAGCGTTCACTTTAGTTCGTTACAAGAGCCCTCAAGGAATTAAAATCATCCCGCAAAGGGAATAACTAGACAACCTGTCAACAGCAGTTTAGATTGTAAAATAAGAATACTTGCTTTTGTTTTTGGCTTCTCGTGTATGCGTGTATTCTGAGTTCAAATGTTCCGCACATTCAGTGGTCCTTTCCGAGGTCTGTTGGGTGTGGCTCTCGGCTGCGTAAAGCAAGGTTGCGGTTGCCAAGCGATAGTCAAACGGGTTCGTTTCTTTCTCGCGAAGATGCAGAACTTTTTGTAAACCTCCTAATTATTCAGGAACACATATAAAAAACACTCAAGCAGGAAAGTATACATTTAATATGTATGGGTTGGGGGTCGTTACTTTCGGGGCTCCGGTTGAGGATATGATGTCGGTTGCTGCATCGGGGGACGAGCTAATGGACTCCGGAGATGAGGACTCGGCTGCGGTGTGGTAGCGTTGTCCGAGCCTGATCCGGAGCTCACGGCTCTGCTTTCCCGGGCTGCCGTGAGTGTCGGGCTCGAATGGAACCCTCCACCGTGTCCCGAGCCCTCACGGCTGGACGATTGGTACTTCGGGACGGTCCGTGCTGGTTTTCAGCGCCCCGCCCCGATGCCTTTCTTTCCGGAAGTGCATCAGGAGCTCACAAAATCGTGGATGGCACCCTTCAGTGCCAGACATCGAGGCAGTGGCTCCTCCGTCCTCACCACCCTTGGCGTGGCGCGGCTAAGGGTTACATGGAGATCCCGCCACTCGAATGGTCGGTTGCGATACAACTGTGTCCAAAGACCGGTACCGGCTGGCGTAGAAATCTGCGTCTCCCCCCTCTCGGGCGTGTAAGTTCTCGTCCACTCTGTTGGGCAAGTCTTACGCCGCCTGTGGAGAGGCCGCGTCTGCCTTGCATGCCATGGCGTTGCTGCAGTTCCACCAGGCCAAGGCACTCAAGGACATGCACGAGGGTGGGCCTGACCCAGCAGTTCTACAGGAACTGCGTAAGGCGACGGACCTCGCCCTCCGGGCGACGAAAGTCACCGCACGCTCTCTGGGTCGGGCGATGTCCACTATGGTGGTCAAGGAACGCCACCTATGACTGAACCTGGCGGATATGCGTGAGACCGACAAGGTGCGGTTCCTCAACGCCCCTGTCTGCCAGGCCGGCCTCTTCGGCGACGCCATCGAGAGCTTCTCAGTGGCCCAGAAGCAGACGGAGGCGATCAGCATCCTGCCCCGACGGCTCGCTGCTGCCTCCACCCAGCCGTCGCTAGCAGCGCCTCCGCCAGCTCATCGCCGAGGGCGCCATCCTGCTTCTGCCTCCGCCCCTGCGAAGCCCAAGCAGCAGCCTCCACCTGGGCAGCAGGCGGCCGGGCGCAGGAGCAGCGCCCAACCCGCTCAGGGCCTTGCAAAGTCCGCTGGCAAGGCAGCCCAGGGAGAAGTGTGGCTGCTCTGGGGGAGATGGTGTCCACACTCTACCCCCGGAGGAGGACCGGGGGGAGAATATACCCAAGACCCTGTCGCTGGCTCTCCGGAGTCCAGTGTACCCACATTCTCAGAGCGGTTTCCTCCCTCCCGCCAAGAGGGCCAGGGGGCATATCAGTACAAGTTCCTGCCCTTCGGGCTGTCCCTGTCACCCCGCGTCTTCATGAAGGTCGCGGAGGCAGCCATTGTTCCGCTCAGAGAATGCAGCGTTCGGATTCTCAACTACCTTGACGACTGGCTGATACTGGCCCAGTCTCGGGAGCAGTTGTACGAACGCAGGTACATGGTGCTCCATCACCTCAGCCTGTTGGGCCTTCGGGTCAACCGAGAGAAGAGCAAACTCTGTCCCTCTCAGAGGATCTCTTATCTCGGTATGGAGCTGGATTCGGTCAACCGGACTGCGCGCCTCACAAAAGAGCGAGTCCAGGTGGTGCTGAACTGCTTGAATACGTTCAAGGGCAGGACCGCGGTCCCACTGAAATTTTTTCAGAGGCTCCTGGGGCATATGGCATCTGCAGCCGCGGTAACGCCGCTCGGATTGCTACATATGAGACCGCTTCAGCACTGGCTTCATGGCCGAGTCCCGAGATGGGCGTGGCAGAGTGGCAGGTACCGGGTCCCAGTCACCCCGTACTGCCACCAAACCTTCAGCCCGTGGTTGGACCCTTTGTTTCTATGGGCGGGAGTACCCTTAGAACAGGTGTCAAGGCATGCTGTGGTCTTCACTGATGCCTCGTCCACAGGTTGGGGGGCCACGTACAACGGGCACGCAGTTTCGGGTGTGTGGACGGGGCCCCAACTGCGTTGGCATATCAATTGCCTAGAGTTACTGGCAGTACGTCTGGCCCTGGCCCAGTTCAAGAAACCGCTTCGGGGCAAGCACGTACTGGTCTGTTCGGACAGCACTGCGGCCGTTGCGTACATCAACCATCAGGGTGGTCTACACTTCCGTTGCACGCTCCGGCTCACCCGCAATTTCCTCCTGTGGAGTCAGAAGTTTGTGAGGTCACTTCGTGCCATTCAAATCCCAGGTGCGCTGAACCAGACAGCCGACGAGCTCTCTCGCCAGGCGACTCCACCCCCGGAGCGTCCACCTGATATGGGACCACTTTGGGGAGGCACAGGTAGACCTGTTCGCCTCCTCGGACTCGACCCATTGCCAGTGGTACTACTCCCTGAACGGAGGTACCTTAAGCATAGATGCACTGGCGCACAGCTGGCCCCGGGACCTACGCAAGTATGCGTTTCCCCCAGTGAGCCTTCTCGCACAGACACTGTGCAAGGTCAGGGAGGACGAGGAGCAGGTCTTCTTAGTTGCGCCCTACTGGCCCAACCGGACCTGGTTCCCAGAACTCTCACTCCTTGGCCGATTCCCCTGAGGAGGGACCTTCTTTCTCAGGGGCGGGGCACTCTATGGCACCCGCGTCCAGACCTCTGGAAACTCCATGTCTGGTCCCTGGACGGGACGCGGAGGTTCTAGGTGGCCTACCACAAGCAGTGGTAGACACCATCGCTTCAGCTAGAGCCCCCTCTACGAGGCGCCTCTACTCTCTGAAGTGGAACCTGTTCGAGTGGTGCTCTTCCCGCCGGGAAGACCCCCGAAGGTGTTCGATTAACGTTGTGCTTTCCTTCCTGCAGGATGGGTTGGATCGAAGGCTGTCTCCATCCACCCTCAAAGTATACGTCGCAGCAATAGCGGCGTATCACGATGCAGTAGATGGTAAATCCTTAGGTAAGCACGACTTAATCGTCAGGTTCCTCAGAGGTGGGAGGAGACTAAATCCTCCTCGTTCTACCTCGATACCCTCTTGGGACTTAGCCCTGGTGCTCAGAGCACTTCAGGGTCCTCCATTCGAACCTTTGCAGTCCGTTGAGTTGAACATTTTGTCCATGAAGACAGTTATCCTGATTGCATTGGCTTCAATCAAGAGGGTAGGGGACCTGGATGCACTCTCGGTCGACGAATCGTGCCTAGAATTCGGGCCGGCCAACTCTCACGTTGTCCTGAGACCCCGGCCTGGATACGTGCCCAAGGTTCCTACCACTCCCTTTCAGGACCAGGTGGTGAACCTGAAAGCTCTGCCTTCGGAGGAGGCAGACCCAGCCCTAGCTTTGTTATGTCCCGTCCGCGCTCTTCGCGATTACGTTGACCGGACTCAGAGCTTCAGATCCTCACAGCAGCTCTTCATCTGTTACGGAGGCCAGCAGAAGGGAAAGGCTGTCTCCAAGCAGAGGTTAGCCCACTGGATAGTGGATGCTATCGTCTTGGCCTACCAGTCCCAAGACGTGCCTTGCCCGTTTGGGTTGCGAGCTCACTCAACAAGGAGTGTTGCCTCCTCCTGGGCGCTGGCTCAAGGCGCCTCGCTGACAGATATATGTAGAGCTGCGGGCTGGGCGACACCTAACACGTTCGCTAGATTGTGTAGCCTCTGTGTAGAGCCGGTATCTTCCCGTGTACTCGCCCCCAGTGGCCAGTAGCGCGAAGTGACCGTTCTAGTGTCGGTTTGCAACGCCACTCCCGCCCCAGGGGCCGGATACGTGCGTCTATACTATCCAGTTGTGTTCCCCTAGAAATGGCTAACCCTGTGAGCTCCTCCGCTACCCCTCGGGGTCAGACGTAGCGGCCGTCTGACGCCAGGCCTGCACCAATATGCTTGTGGAACGTGTGTGTAGGCTGGGTATCCATATGTAGTGGTTCCCTAACGGCAACCCTTATATGTGTATTCTCCACGGTACCAGCTACCCTAATTGTCTAGCCCCGTGTCTTTCCCTCGACAGAGCTCCCTCTGTCGTTCCTGGAGGTGCTCTTCCCCCTTGGAGCCAGGCTGGAACCACCCCAGGGACTGCCATATGTTGCACTACCCTGCTAGGTTAGTCCTTATGTGTATTCGTCACCTCTCCTTCCATTGAAGAACATGGCTCCGTAGTGTGCCATCACCCCAAGAAGGGCATGCTCTCCCAGCGTTATCCAATAGTCACGCTGAGTGGGTCTTGCAGGAACAGCAGTGACTGTCCTTCCCTGCCGGGAGCCCTGACTCCCACTCCAACTTAGGAGTGGTCTAGCGAGCTCAGGCAGGGCGCTGGAAGGGCCAGCATCCCTGGCGTGTTGGTAGGGATCCCAATTCGTCGGTCAGTTCTACATTTCAATACAATGTTCTACAGTGAAAGTAATCTGCTGAGAGGGGTCTGTAAACCAATGCAATGTAGAAACAGAAAATATTTATTAGGCCAAACATTACTGTTGTATACAGTAGCATACAATACAACCATAAACATATGTAAAAAAAAAAAAAGTGTATTCTTTAGAATACAGTAAAGAACGTGTGTGTGTGTTGGTATATTGTGGGGACATTTTTTGGTCCCCTTGAGGAAAACAGGTTATAAATCACACTAAGTGATGTTTTTTTTTAAATGTGTTTGTTTGTGTTTGTGTGTGTGTGTGTGTGTGTGTGTGTGTGTGTGTGTGTGTGTGTTTCTCCAACTCCCCTTACTCTGTCTGGATTGCTTGTATCCATTGTTCAAAACCTATAACTTGACCTTTGGCCTATACTTAAGCATGATTGGTTGGTGTTAAGTAAAGCAATGAGTGTTTGCACAAGTGAGGAGTTAGTGAGAGGCACTGATGAATTAGTGTAGCATTTTGATTGGTTGTGTTTGGAAAAGGAAAGCAAGTCACTTCCTGTTAGATTTTTGTGTTTTATGTAGAAAATTGTGTTTAGCGTTTTGAAAAAGTACTTTATACAATTGAAAGCGGAGTCAAAGGCTGAGAAATATCTTATATTTTTGGAGATTTGGTGTGTAGGTTTGCACTTTGAGTGAGGGGTTTCAAATATTGTGTCCAGGACAGGCTGGGGTGTAAGCAGTTGGAAAAAACTGTAATACAGTTAAGTGGAGTTGGGGTGAATTTCCCAAATTGTAGTTCAGTGAACAGTATAATTTCTTATTTGGCTCTTTGTGGTAAGGACTTTACTAAATGCCAAAATAATAAAAGAACATTATGAACTAAAACGGTTGACTGAAAACTGGTAGACTGGTTAATTCATCCCGATGTTAGTGGCAAATGTTGAGCACTGTAGATCCAATCTAATGGGCTGTATTGGGGAAGCTTACATCCCCAATGGCACCAAAATCTGATGCAAAAGCATGTTGTAATCACAGAACTAGTATTAAAACTAGTCCAGTCTGGGAAACCTACACCCTGCAGCAACAGTTCTGACTAGCAACAACAATCTGATACAGCAAGCATGTTGTAATTACAGAACTAGTATTGAACTAGTGGTTGTCTGCTTGGGGAAACACCCTGCAATAAGGGTTCCAAGTTAGATTCCACGTGCAGCTAGCAATAGATTGCTTCCTCATTCATGAGAATGATTCTGCTCCTGTTGGGTCATTCCATCGGCTGTGGAGGAGAAGACGATGACTTATATGGCTCCACACTCCTTCACGGGATCATCAAGCTAAATGTTGTTGTGCTGAATAAGAGACTTCTGCGGTGAAACGTACAGTACCTACTGTGTATTCAAGCACAAGCGTAATACAGATACTCTAGATAGTTAAGCCATAGTGTCACAGGTCGGGGCGGGCCAAACCAGGCTGCGCCCACCCCTGGAAACCCGGGAACCACCTCGAGGAACGTGTCAAGGACCAGACAGACAAGGGAATAAGATAATACAGTTTATTTATGATAGTTAAAAGGTCAATGAATTGGATAAGTCCTAATTAAAATCTTCTTCTTGCCACCAGGACAGTTCAAGAGTCTACCGACCTCCCGGACGGGAAGGAGGGACGCCGTGGCGGACCGGAGGCCCGCCGGAGGGGAATCAGGGGAATCTCGCCGCCCAGGTAGGTCACTGGATAAGTACTCCTCTACGGGACTCAAGAGGGGAGGCCTTGGTCATACGAACCCCATTCAGGCTGGAACCAGGTAAGTATGCAGATGCGGGGGCAAAGCGAGTCACTGGGGTTACTCCGGAGGAAGGTACTCGGAGGTGGAGGCAAGCCACTCTCCTCTTCTTCTGAGCAAGGTAAAGCTTCCAAATAGGGCGTGTGGGACCACCAGGCGGGGACGCTGAGCTGGGCGCCACGCCAGCGGAACACTGGGACAGGCACAGCACAGTTTCGGCAGTTCAACAGTATGTGAAGCTTTTCAACTGATATACCTTCTCTCCTTTCGAGCAGGGTCAAGGCTTCCAATAGGGCGTGGAGACCACCCGGTGGGGATGACACTTTGGACAGACGCTCCACTTCAGCTGAGCACTGGAACAGTACAGTAAGGTCTCAACAGTTCAACAGGGGGTGAGCTTTTCAACTGATATACCTTCTCTCCTTTGAACAGGATCAAGGCTTCCAATAAGGGCGTATAGAGACCATCAGGCGGGGATGACACTTTGGACAGAACGCTCCACTTCAGCTGGGCACTGGAACAGTACAGCAAGATCTCAACGGTTCATCAGTATGTGAAGCTTTTAACTGATATACCTTTCCTTCTTCTGAACAGGGCAAAGACTTCCAATAGGGCGTGTGGGGACCACCAGGCGGGGAGGACACTTTGAGCGGGACGCTCACTTCGGCTGAACACTGGGATAGACACAGCACAGTTTCAGCGGCTCAACAGTACATGAAGCTTGCAACTGATATACCTTTCCTTCTGAACAGGGCAAAGACTTCCAATAGGGCGTGTGGGGACCATCAGGCGGGAGGACACTTTGAGCGGACGCTCACTCGGCTGAACACTGGGATAGACACAGCACAGTTTCAGCGGCTCAACAGTACATGAAGCTTTTAACTGATATACCTTTCCTTCTTCTGAACAGGGCAAAGGCTTCCAATAGGGCGTGTGGGGACCACCAGGCGGGGAGGACACTTTGAGCGGGACGCTCACTTCGGCTGAACACTGGGATAGACACAGCACAGTTTCAGCGACTCAACAGTACATGAAGCTTGCAACTGATATACCTTTCCTTCTTCTGAACAGGGCAAAGACTTCCAATAGGGCGTGTGGGGACCACCAGGCGGGGAGGAAACTTTGAGCGGGACGCTCACTTCGGCTGAACACTGGGATAGACACAGCACAATTTCAACAGTACATGATATATAAAGCACTCAGCATTAACAAGGCCGGGTCTTTTCAAGCAAGAAGTTTGGGCGGTACTTTATCAAAGCCCTTCGCTAGAGGTAGCGGGAGGCAGACTGTAGGAGGAGAGTGCACGGCAGACTTCTATTGCTTCTCCACACACAACTTTCACTTCACAGCACAAAACGTGTAAATCTCACTTCAGACACTGCAATTCCACTCGCACACCGTGCATTCGGGCCAGCACTCACCCACCGGTCTTTCCTCCCACCAGATCGAATCTGCCTCGATCAGGGCTTGACTTTGTTCCGGAGAAGCAGATGCAGCGATCACCACATTCAGCAAGGAGAGGACAGAAGTTGGAGACAGATCATTAATTCACTCGGTGTAATAGTTCACTCGTGCCAAACGTTTTCCAAACTCTCCACACCACTTCAGTGTTAGTGCATATAAACAACGGATCAAATACTCATCACTTGCGTCTTTCTCACTACGGACGATATTCCTCAAGTCTTCGCTGCCAAATACTTCACTCCTTCCTTCCTCTTCCACAGCTCCAATCTTCCCCACTCCACAGCCCAGCCTCAATAAAAGAGCAACCCGCTGGCAAGCACAACATCATTCCGGAGGGAGAGCCACACACAGTCTGTTTTCTCTCTGTTTTTAAAGCCTCATTTCCATAGGTGTCCCTCTCACAGCGTTTTCTATAATTGCCTCACACCTGCTGTCACTCAGGCAATCAGCCCCGCTGCCATGGCAACAGATTCACAGGGCATAGACCGGAGGTTCACTGGAAAATCCTGAACACTGTATTCACCAGGATCTTAGTCCCGTTAGGTTCGTTTGTCACCCCGTGACAATAGCATGTTGCTAACGTCAACACAGCATGTTGCAATGTAGCTTACAGCAACTGTAGCTTAAGATGAGCATGTTTCCAACAGCAACTATAGCAAAAAGTGATTCCAATAGCACTACAGTTTAAAACAAGGTATTCCAATAGCACTACAGCTTAAGAACAAGCGTGTTTCCAATAACACTTCAGGTTTAAGAACAAGCGTGTTTCCGATAACACTTCAGCTTTAAGAACAAGCGTGTTTCCGATAACACTTCAGCTTTAACTCTTTTCCCGCCAAAACTGAATTTTCAGTTATTTGTGAGAAAACGCTTCACTGCCAAACACGGAATTTTCTGTGTTTCCGTGTTTTCACTGTTAGACGCTAGGGGGCACTATTACACATCTCCTGAATGAGTACTGAATCTCCAGATCAAAACACACGCGAGTAAGATGGAGAAAAACAAGCGATTGCATGTAAACAGATGCATATGTAAAATAACGTGATTGTCAATATTAAACATCATATAAATCAAAACTATGTAATGTTACTGAATGAAATGTGGACCCAGGATGAGCTACAGGAGTGTGCAAGCATTAGAGGTGTTGATGAACTCGAATTTCTCCATCTGTGTTTGATCATCGCTATGAAACTGATCTAAATGTAGTCTTTCACAAAAACGTGATTTTCTCAGCTTTTTGTTTAAAATGTTGCTTTTTTCTTGAAACTTGGATGAAAAAAAAAATGCATGAAGCTACAATAAAATGTTTTTTTTTTTTTTTTGTTTAAAAGAAGTGTGTCAGCTCTTTATTTTGATATATTGCATTCTCAGATATTCATAAAACAAAATATTCTATGGGCTATTACATTTTGGTGAAAATGGTCAAAAACCCTGACGGTGGCTGACAACTTTTTTTAAAAACACTGGCGGGAAAGAGTTAAGAACAAGCGTGTTTCCAATAACACTACGGCTTAAGAACAAGCGTGTTTCCGATAACAGTAACGTTACTGCTTTAAGAACAGTGCGTTTTTTTCCTTTGTTCCTTGCCACGTCGCCTCTGTTGCCTTCGGCATTTGGCTTGCTGAGTTGGGGACACTAAATATTCAACTATATTACTGATTTTCCCGCATTGACACTATATGATAATTGAACTGAGCTGGATGACGTCACTGTTTTCTATAACAAAACAAAAAAATATATATATATATACAGGTCTGTAAGGATCGGTTTTGGTGCTAAGACAAAAGCTGAGATACAAACCCCAGCAATAGAACAATAGAAGTCACTAATCTTGAGAGAAGATCTCACAGAAACTGTGGGACACCACCCTGATGAAACATTTCTCCCCCCTCCCCATTTTGCCCTCTCCTTGCCCTGTTTTCAAGTCACCAAATCCAGATATACCAGTGATGATGTATCTTGTAAATCTATGGTTTTATACCTTTCATGTTTGATGTCTTTTTAAAGGTCTTGGTGCGAATGGTAAATTGGTCTAAACTTCACTGTAGTCACTAGTAGAATGAGATATGAGAATTCGGCTATCCCTTTTTGAGTGGTCTCTGAAAGATATCTAAAACCTCTCCCCCGAAACCAGGTGTTGTGTTACAAATATTTACAATCCTTTGTTCTGGTCTGGGTATTTAAGCAAGGGTAGCAGAACTACCAAGGGGGAACATTCTGTAGCCAGAACCCCCATGCCGTGTTGTGTGTGTGTCTTAGAGGCACTCACACACACTGCATGTACTATGCCAGACACTATGACTCTTTGAAACTATTTTCATATTACTTTGTAATTATATTTTATATTTTATGCTGAAAGTTGTGTACCATGGATTCATGTTTAATTATGTTTACTTAAGTTATGTCTGGCCAAAATAAATGTTAACCTTGATTTATCTTGTATTATTCTGAAATCATTATTTCTAGTATGGATCAAAGTGGAGTCCTTTATTACCGCAACTCTTTGGACCAGGATAGATCAAACCGAGGACTCAATGACTGGAGCATGGGGCACTGCATTTTGAGATAATCTGATTTCTGACTATCGCTGTATTAGCAAGTTGCAGCTCGTGATTATTATTAAAATTACACTTTTGTTGAGTAAGCAGGTGCGACCACTTAAAGGTAAAATATTCACTCTGCAATCCTCTGACTAATATCAGAACTGGACAGGTTGTGATCGTGAGCGGCGGAACCGACGCCACGCCTCTGTGCGATATCGGGTCCCTTGATGAACGAATATTTGAAAATAAGAGATACTTAGAGAAATCAAAGATCTAAATGAAATCACAACTCAAATTATGATCAGCTGTTAAGTTACAAACGTAACAAATTTAACGAAACCACATTAAATTAGAGTCAGATTAAATTATTCATGGAGTCAGATTTAAAATTCGATAACAATAAATTAAGTGAAAGTAACAGAAATGCTGAAAAGGCTTACACGCAGAAGTCCTTCGACCAGGCCGTTAGATTCCGTCTTTGGGCTAACGGATGGACCTTACAGGTCCTTCTCAAAAATTAGCATATTGTAATAAAAGTTCATTAGTTTCCATAATGTAATGATAAAATTAAAATTTCATATATCTTAGATTCATTGCACACCAACTGAAATATTTCAGGTCTTTTATTGTTTTAATACTGATGATTTTGGCATACAGCTCATGAAAACCCAAAATTCCTATCTCAAAAAATTAGCATATTTCATCCGACCAATAAAAGAAAAGTGTTTTTACAGTTTTTTTGGATTGCTTACACACTAAAATTAAAAGTAGTACACTATTAGCAAAACCTTACACTCAAGAAGCAAAACATCAGCCCATATTTGCACAACTATAAGCACATTGTCAACCTCACACTGTAAAACTTTGTCAACCTCCTGTAAAATTACTGTACTATTGTATGGATTTGTTTTTATATATAGGATTGAGGGTCAGGAGCGACAAGGGGGAAGGCCTCCTATGTTCACAGAACAGCAAGAAAGGGAGATTGTAAACATGGTTCCCTTCGCTCAGTCACTACGACGCAACGTTAGTGACTAACGAATGGGGTTTCGCCAGAAGCCTATCATCTTCGAAGCTTAGAGAAAACGCCCAATGGCGTGCCACTGCCATGGGCATGCGGAATTTGCATACGTAACTCCGCCTCACCGTGTGAGTATATAAGGAGGTACGTAGCAACATCGCATTATGTTTCTGCTTTCGGAGCCAAGAGGACCTACCTCTTCACTCCTACAGCCTTCTGAGACTCTGTCAGCTTCTTCGAGACGAGCAGCTTTCCAGTCGGTGTTGGTGTAACGGCGCGCTCCAGTGATCGCATACTTCCTGCCTGCTGATCTCTGCAGTGGTCTGTTGACAGCTGGTGTGTGTTTCCCTGGGCGCTTCGGCATCGACTACGAGGCTTCCTCTCACAAAAAGAGCTTGCGCGTGGCACGTCTTTTTCAAGACGGTTCGCCTGCACTTCCGGTGCGATCGATATCCATTGCTGTCTATGGGCACTTTCACTGCTCGATGTGTTTGGGCTTCAGCACGCTCGGGCAGTGTTTGTGGATGTGTCATGTTCCCACTGCGGGAATGTGACCATCGCGATGTTGTGGTCGAGACTCAGTGATCTCCGGAGGAGAGTCCTCTGCCACACCCCAATCTACCGCCTCCGAGAGAGGTGGTACTTTGGCTGGTGGCCAGGGTGACCTGAGGGCTGTGCTGTGGTTTAAGACCCCCGACGTTCATTCCTCGGGCCACACCCCCCTCTCGCACATCGCTTCCCGCGAGTGCTGGACTGAAACAGCGGCCCGCCTCTGACGCCTCGCTCAGTTCACACTCCAGATAGCAGTGAGATTTAGATCGCCGCATCCCAAGGTGGGCTAGAGTCCTTTGGGGATGACGATTAGGCAGTGCTCCGCCTCCGGGTGTGTCAGCGCAGCCTGATCTGACCCAGAGTTGACAGCCATGTTATCTCGGCAGCCGCGAGCCTCGGGCTGGTGTGAACTCCGCCCTGTCACGAGTGCTCGTGGTTGCGCGATTGGTTTTTGGGGACGGCACCCGACAGCAGTTGGGCCCCGCCCCCAATGCCTTTCGTCCCGAGGTGCATGAGGAGGTCACGCGGTCCGGGAGTCCCCGTGCTTCCCGTGGCCGCTCGGCCTCCTCCGCCTTCTCTGCCCTCGATGGGGCCGTGGCCTAGGGTACACTGGGGTCCCCCCCACTGTTGAGCACTCTGTTGCGCACTACGGTGTCCACAGAGTGCTTCGACGTGGCGTGGCTATCCTAAGCACCCTCCCAGAGCCTCAGGGCCCGCCTACTTCGGTGGCGTGGTCCTGCAGAGCCACGGGCAGGCCGCCGCCTTTGCACATGCACGAGTGGAGCCGACCCAGGGCTCTTCAATGAGCTGCGTGTCGCCACTGATCCCGCCTCTGGGCGGTGAAGGTGGCCACACGCTCCTGGGCCGGGCGATGTCCACAGTTGTGGTCCGGGAGAAACACCTGGCCTTACCTGGTGATGTGGAGGTAGTTGAGTGAGCCACCTCCTCAACTTGCCCATATCCCAGGCTGGCCTCTTCGGCGGCGCGGCTGAGAACTGCGCCCAACGGTTCTCGGCCGCCCGAGAGCAGACTGAGGCTGTAACACGCACTGCCCCGGGCGGCCAGCTGCTGCACCAGCCGCCCAGTCGCCTCAGTCCGCTCGCCGCCGAGGGCGCCCTCCCCTACCCGGCCCCAGCAGCAGCCTTCACCGGGCCGTGTCATGGAGGAGGTTGCAGGATGACGCCCAGTCCGCTGCACAGCCTGACTAAACGCCAGGCTGGAGGTGGACAACTCAGAGATGGGTTCCAGTTCTTTCCAGGAGATGGTAGCAGGGCCTCTCCTTCCCGGTGGAGGGCCGGGGAAAATCCTTCGCTGCCGGCCTCCGGCTGGCGGCGCTTGAGAGAACTGGTGTCCCCATCCCTGAGGACACAGAGACTGGTGATGGCAGTGTGCACCGCCTCGGGCCGCGCCGCCTCGTCCCTCTCTCTCGCCAGCCTCTCAGAGCAGACCCCAGTGGAACGCGCGCCCTTCCCTGGTCTCCTCTGCTGGCTGTGCCCCACACCGGGACGCCACGCCTCCCACGCCTGGGCCAGTCACGCTGCCTCGCTGCCCCACCCGGGTACGCCTGTGGTTCGAGTGACCCCGTGGTCAGTTCCTGGGAGTCTGACTACAGCTTCCAGGACTGTCCGCAGGGCCGCAAAAACCATCAGGCTCGCCACGCGATTCACCCGCGCAGGCTCCTCCTCGCTGGGAGTCCGCTCACCATGGTGGGGCCCAATGTCCCAGTCATGCGCGCGGAGGTTGCCACCCTACTGGCGAAGGGTGCGATCGAGCCTGTCCTCCAGCCGAAATGAAGTCCGGGCCTCGGCCTTTACTTCATTGTACCCTAGAGAACCGGTGGGTTATGGCCAATCCTGGATCTGCCCGCCCTGAGCCGATCCTTACAGGCTTCCGCTCAGGATGTTGGCAGCTAACGCCTTCGAATGCGTCGCCCAGTTGATTGGTTGCAGCGATTGACCTGAAGAACGCCTACTTCTTTGTCTCCTACCTCGACGCGGACCGTTCCTACAGGTCTGCTTCAGGGGCGGACATTCAGTACGCGCCTCTCCCATTCGGCTAGCTCTGTCCTCGTGACTCCACGAAGTCTGTCGAGGCAGCCCTTGCGCCACTCAGGCAGCACGGGTTCGCATCCTGAACTGCCTCGGCGACTGGCTCAGACTGAGTCACTCTCGAGAACAGGGTGCGAACACAGAGTTCTAGTGCTCCAGCACGTAGCCTGTCTGGGCCTTCAGGCAACTGGGAGAAGAGCAACTCTGCTCCGTGCAGGGATCTCTTTTCCGGTATGGTTTTCAACTCGTCGCAATGCTGACTTGCCTCCGTTACCAAGCAAGAGTGCGGTTCCACTGAAGTGTTTCAGAGGCTCCTGGCCCCACCGCCTCCTGCATGTCAATTGCCTTGAGTTGCTGGCAGTACGGTTCGCCCTGCACCGCCTTCCGAGCGTTGCTGAAGGGTCAACATGTGCTTGTCCGACAGACAACACGGCCGTAGTAGCGCACATCAACCACCAGGGCGGCCCACGCCCCGCCGTATGTCTCAACTCGCCCGCCATCTCGGTTTATGGAGTCAGAAGCGCCTGAGGTCCCTTCGTGCTGTCCATATTCTGGGAGTCCTGAACCTCGCAGCCGACGAGCTCTCGCGGTTTCAGCCTCTCCCGGGAGAATGGAGACTCCATCCCCAGTCGGTCCAGCTGATTTGGGAACAGTTCGGGGACGCGCAGGTAGATCTGTTGCCTCCCACGACTCTTCCCACTGCAGCCTGTTCTTTCCTGTCCGAGGGCACGCTGCACGGATGCACTGCGCACAGCTGGCTGCGGGCCTACGCAGGTATGCGCTTTCCCCAGTGAGCCTACTCGCACAACTTTTGTGCAAGATCAGGAGGACAAGGAGCAGGTCCTTGGTCGCCTGCACTGGCACGGCCGACCTGGGTCCCGAACTCGCACTCCTTGCGACAGCCCTCCTGGCCTATTCCTCTGAGACCTCCTCACTCAGAGACGGGCACTATTTGGCACCTGCGTCCCGATCGGTGGACCCTCCACGTGTGGCTCCTGGATGAGACGCGGCAGGTTTGAGTGGCCTGCCACCTTCGGTGGTCGCCACCATCACTTCCGCTAGGGCAGAGTCCACTCGGCATGCCTATGCGTTGAAGTGGAACCTCTTCGTCACCTGGTGCTCTTCCGCCAAGAAGACCCTGGAAATGCCCGATCGGGTCCGTGCTCGCTCCTCCAAGAAGGGTTGGAGCGAAGGCTGTCTCCTCCACCCTCAAAGTTTATGTGGCCGCTATATCTGCCCACCACGATCTCTTGGAGAACAGAAAGGTAAGTCAGCACGACCTGATCATCAGGTTCCTGAGGGGGCGAGGAGACTGAATCCTCCTTGCTCTCCTCTCGTTCCCTCTGGGACCTCTCAGTAGTTTTAAGATGCTCTGCAGAGGCCTCCCTTGAGCCTTTGCGGTCGGCTGATATTAAGTTCCTGTCGATGAAGACGGCTCTGCTGACCGCATTGGCCTCCAAGAGGGTCGGGACCTGCAGGCATTTTCAGTTGACGGCGTGCCTGGAGTTCGGGCCGCTAACTCTCACGTGATCCTGAGACCCCGGCCTGGATATGTGCCCAAGGTTCCCACCACCCGCTCAGAGACCAGGTGGTGAACCTGCAAGCGCTGCCCGTGGAGGGGCAGACCCAGCCTTGGCACTGCTCTGGCGCTCCGCGCCACGAGATGTGACACAGTGTTTCAGGACCTCAGACCAGCTCTTTGTCTGTTATGGTGGAGAGCGGAAGGGAAGTGCTCTCTCAAAGCAAAGGCTGTCTCACTGGATAGTGGACACCATTGTTTTGGCTTACCAGCAGCAAGGTCGACCATGTCCCCTTGGGGTGCGGGCTCACTCCACTCGGAGTGTCGCCTCCTCTTGGGCTTTAGCGCATGGCGCCGCTAACAGACATCTGCAGAGCTGCAGGCTGGGCGACACCTAACACATTCGCCAGATTCTACAATCTCCGAGTGGAGCCAGTGTCCGACTATGTACTCGCCCGAGGCCGGTAATGGGCCAGGCTCAGGTGTCTCGCTGCTCGCCATTCCACTCCTCGGACTGGATACGCGCGATATTCCTCAGGTGAGCTCCCGAGAGCCCTGAGTTCCTCCAGCACTGCTTACGCCGATGCCTGTGTGTCTGCTCTAGCGAGCCCAGACCTCGTGTCCGGCCAGGTGCCCGTGTGCATGGTTCCTCCGCGACCCCCACACGTGTATTTCACCGTAAGCCTCCGCAGTGAGCGGGTTTCTTCCTTGGCATGTCCCGGCCATCCCTAGGGTTAAAAATCCACCTTCGGCTGGTACCCTAGAGTTTTCCATATGCAACCCTTGCGGGTCATATGTGTACTCTAAGTCCTCCCTACGGGTAGGCATCTTGGCATTTCCTCACTGGGATATGCTTCCCAGTGTACCTTGGTATTCCTGTGATAAGTGGGAGTCCTTCGTCTGCATACTAGTCTTACGACAGGAACTCGTGACTTACGCAGGGCACTGGAAGACAGCTGAGTGGCGGGATTAGATTGGACCCCATTCGCTAGTCACTAACGCTACGTCAGAGTGACTGAACGAAGGGAACGCCTCGGTTACGGATGTAACCTCGCTTCCCGAGGAGGAACGGAGACGTAACGCCCCGCTGCCACATCAGCTGTGCTACCTGGAACGCAGGAGTTCAGTCTTGGCTCTCAAGCAGGTAACATAATGCGATGTTGCTACGCACTCTATATACTCACACGGTGAGGCGGAGTTACGTATGCAAATTCCGCATGCCCATGGCATTGGCACGCCATTGGGCGCTTTTCTAAGCTCAAGATGATAGGCTTCTGCGAAACCCCATTCGTTAGTCACTAACGTTACGCCTCCGCCCTCCTCAGGGAACGAGGGTTACATCCGTAATCGAGACGTTTTGGCCAACAATGCCATAACACTCAAGCAGCTCCAAGCTAACATTGTCAATAACCATGCCACTTTCAACGATATCCATCAGGTCTCAACATCAACACTGGCACGCATCCTAAAAAAAACCCATATTCAAATGAAGCAAATTTATCGAGTGCCTTTCGAGCGCAATTCCGAAAGGGTGAAGCGACTGCGGCATGATTATGCAGAGGTATGTATTCACTATAGCAGTGTGATCTTGCATACTGTCTCATATTCTTTTACTGTACTGTACTATGTATACTAGATCTACACTGAACTATACAATTTTGCCTGACACTGTTCTTCAGAGAGTTTTACGAATGGATGGAGAGGAGATCCTGCATGAGTTCATTTACGTAGATGAGGCTGGTTTTAACCTGGCGACGTTAAAATTTCCCCGGGCAACGTGGGGGTAATATAACACTCTGTGCAGCCATTACACAGAATGGGGTCCTCCACCGCCATGCCCATATGGGCCCTTACAACACAGCACTCATACTTACATTATTGGACCAATTGCACAACATAACAGCAGCTAATCAAATTGATTATATGCAATACATTGTTGTCTGGGACAATGTGTCTTTCCACCGCTCTGCTCTGGTTCAGAACTGGTTTCAGCAACATCCACATTTCACTATCCTATATCTTCCACCATATTCTCCATTCCTCAACCCTATAGAAGAGTTTTTCTCGGCATGGCGGTGGAAGGTATATGATCTCCGTCTCCAGGCTGAGGTACCCCCTCATCCAAGCCATGGAGGAGGCCTGTGACCAGATGGAGGTTGCAACAATGCAAGGATGGATTCATCATTCAAGACGTTTCTTTTCCAAGGTGTCTTGCAAATGACAACATTGCCTGCGATGTTGATGAAATTCTCTGGCCAGATCCAGTTAGGCGAAGAGACGATGTATAGTTTTTTTTGTTCCTTGAACTTACAGTACAATATGTGAAGTGACATTTTGTTACAGTATTCTGGATCTCCATGTCAACATTTTGGGCGTGTTGACAAATAAATTAGTTTTTTCAGTCTGCAACATTGGTCTTGTGTGGTGTTTGGTGACTTTACATTATATTTGTACTTTGTTGATGGTAGCCTACTCTAATCATAGGGAAGTAGAAGTGCTAAAAGTGTTTTAGGTTTATCACAGCAGAGTGTAACTCGTGCAAACAGAGTATGTTAATGTGAAACGTGTGTGTTTCATATGGTAACAAAGTGTGGTTTTGAAACCGAAGTGTATAGTTTTTACAAGAGTGTTTAATTGTGCGAAGGATCTGTAGTGTTTTGCTATTTGGGTGTGTGGTTGTGCTAATTGTGTGTAGTGTTTTGAAAACACGGGCCTGTTTTCAAAATTGTGCTTAAGCAATCCAAAAAACTGTAATACAAAAAAAGTCAACCTTCAAATAATTATGTTCAGTTATGCACTCAATACTTGGTCGGGAATCCTTTTGCAGAAATGACTGCTTCAATGCGGCGTGGAATGGAGGCAATCAGCCTGTGGCACTGCTGAGGTGTTATGGAGGCCCAGGATGCTTCGATAGCGGCCTTAAGCTCATCCAGAGTGTTGGGTCTTGCATCTCTCTTAACTTTCTCTTCACAATATCCCACAGATTCTCTATGGAGTTCAGGTCAGGAGAGTTGGCAGGCTAATTGAGCACAGTAATACCATGGTCAGTAAACCATTTACCAGTGGTTTTGGCACTGTGAGCAGGTGCCAGGTCGTGCTGAAAAACAAAATCTTCATCTCCATAAAGCTTTTCAGCAGATGGAAGCATTACGTGCTCCAAAATCTCCTGATAGCTAGCTGCATTGACCCTGCCCTTGATAAAACACAGTGGACCAACACCAGCAGCTGACATGGCACCCCAGACCATCACTGACTGTGGGTACTTGACACTGGACTTCAGGCATTTTGGCATTTCCTTCTCCCCAGTCTTCCTCCAGACTCTGGCACCTTGATTTCCCAATGACATGCAAAATTTGAGCGACAGTCCAGTGCTGCTTCTCTGTAGCCCAGGTCAGGCGCTTCTGCCGCTGTTTCTGGTTCAAAAGTGGCTTGACCTGGGGAATGCGGCACCTGTAGCCCATTTCCTGCACACGCCTGTGCACAGTGGCTCTGGATGTTTCTACTCCAGACTCAGTCCACTTTTTCCGCAGGTCCCCCAAGGTCTGGAATCAGTCCTTCTTCACAATCTTCCTCCGGTCACCTCTTCTCATTGTGCAGCGTTTTTGCCACACTTTTTCCTTCCCACAGACTTCCCACTGAGGTGCCTTGATACAGCACTCTGGGAACAGCCTATTCGTTCAGAAATGTCTTTCTGTGTCTTACCCTCTCGCTTGAGGGTGTCAATGATGGCCTTCTGGACAGCAATCAGGTCGGCAGTCTTACCCATGATTGTGGTTTTGAGTAATGAACCAGGCTGGGAGTTTTTAAAAGCCTCAGGAATCTTGCAGGTGTTTAGAGTTAATTAGTTGTTTCAGATGATTAGGTTAATAGCTCGTTTAGAGAACCTTTTCATGATATGCTAATTTTTTGAGGGTTTTCATGAGCTGTATGCCAAAATCATCAGTATTAAAACAATAAAAGACCTGAAATATTTCAGTTGGTGTGCAATTTATCTAAAATATATGAAAGTTTAATTTTTATCATTACATTATGGAAAATAATGAACTTTTATTACAATATGCTATTTTTTTGAGAAGGACCTGTATATATATATATATATATATATATATATATATATATATATATATATATATATATATATATATATATATATATATATATATATATATATATATATAATTTTGACAACAGCAAAGATATGGTGAACATTTAGAGATTTATATTGACATATTACATGATTCTGGCACAAAGGTCTTTTTTTCAGAAAAGCTATTTCCTGTCTATTTGCTCCCTTCTTATTCTTTTTGAGAGTCAGGGTGAACTCAGGAATAATAAATTACTGTGGTGTAAAACATAATTTGCCCTCAACGTGCCACCAAGTTCATATTGCTCAGGTCAGGAGTAAAAGCATTATCATTAATTGTAGACACAGAGGAGTTCGTGATGGAAGTAATGGGAATGGAGAGGGACCCAAACCCCTGGTAGCTCTGTCTAAAAGCCTGAGCGATAATTTCTTATTGGGGGAGCAGCCGATAAAGGTGGGGGAGTGGGGCTCAAATGAACCGTTGATCTCACCTCTGCAATTTGGAGTAAATGTCAGGGGTGCGATGATTTATGGAGCAAAGGATGTGAGATGCACCATCTGTTTTCTGGCCGATCTCGGCCCTATCGTGATCCAAAGCTGATGCCTGCACTGCAGTTCTCATGCCGTTCCGTTTTACTACATTACCATAGCAGTTAGTAATACTGGGACACTAAAAAGAAAAGAGGATTGATGGAGATGGCCAAGGAGTGAAAGCCATAAGGAATAACTTGAACTTGAAAACATGCAAAGACGTTTTTTTTTTTAATTTTCAACTTACATTTTTACCTCCTTCACAACCAGAGCATAACCTGTATGTTACCTAGGTCTACTATCTGCATCTTAAATGCAAGTACAGGTTTTGCCTATTGCTTGCATACTTTTTGAAGAATTTGGCTCATTATGTCAAAACTCTACACACAAGCCAATCAGATATAGCACTCAGAGATTAACATCTCACATCTATGCCAAAATGAAACACTGCAATCAAAACTTAACACTCCTTTATAAAAAATGAAATTCTTGTAACAAAACCATACACACAAGTACCATTTGAATTACACTTTCATATCAACAGCAACACACTGATAGGCTTTTTATATAAAACACTGCAGTCTTTGGGTTTCTATTTTTATTGTCATTTTCTCAGACACAGTCTTCTGTAAAATTCAAAGGAAAAATTTCTGCAGTAATCAAACAAGAGTTTTAACAACAACAACAAAAAAAAATCATTCTTACAGAAATAAAGAAAAATTTGAGTCACAAATCATCACATTTAGCAACAAAATAAAAGTAAAAAAAAACAAAACAATTACTGGATAAATTGCTATTGGGGGAAAAAAGCTACTTCATTCTGAAGTTATGTATCATGTGACATGTACAGTCTGGAGTATAAACTTGAAGATTTACCTGTTCCTTTTCATCCAGTCACTCCGAGTAGCACCAGTGACTGACAAATGGGGGTTTCCCTTAGAAGTCAATCATCTTCGAGATCTTAGAAAACGCCCAATGGCAGTGCCAATGCCATGGGCTTGCGGAATTTGCATGCGTAACTCCGCCCCACCATGTGGGTATTACAGTTTTTGCCCGTTGCAAAAAAACACATTTAGCAAAACTTCGCTCATTGTGCCAAAACTCTACACACAAGTAAACATGACACAACACTGGGAAATATACCATTCACATCTGTGTCAAATTGAAACTCTACTATCAAAACCTAAACTCTGCTATCAAAAACATTCCTTTGTCAAAATGTAACTCTGATGACAAAATGAAACATACTTGCACCATATGCATACACTTTTAGATCAGGGGGAACAAACTAGTCTGCTTTATATAAAACACTGCAGTCTTTGATTTTCACTGTTTATTCAGGAGGCACATTTTCAAACAACCAAAAAAAGCAAATAGATCTACTCAATATTGTACATTGCAGTTACATGAATTCAGATAAAGTACAAATAAAATAAAATAAAACAATTATAGAAACAAATGGGACCCTGTAGAGTTGCTTCATGGTGATGTTGTGTTTTCCCAAGATGCGTCTGATGGTGGTGATGCTCACATGGTTTATGTTGTTGAACACTTGCCTGTGTGCAAGTATTTTCTGTCGTAGCTGGTGGAGAGGGATGGCATTGTCTGCCCTCACTCAGTCCACACAGGCAAGTTCCTGCTGTTGTGTGAACAGGCATGGGCATCCTCCCTCAGAAGGTCTTCTAGTCATTCTAGAGAAATACAACCACAAATTGTCATCGGTTTGCCTTTTTCTTACAGTACTTTACTGTATATACTGTATCGTCCACTGTACTGAAACATCTCAATATAAGTTATCATGATATGTTCCACAAAAACTACCATGTTGGCTGCAAAAGGAGCATTAGCACCCTGTAAAACCCTGTACACATGATGTGGTAATGTGATAGTACAGTGCTGTAAATACCCTCTTGAGTAGAGTAGAAGGTAGAGAGGTGAAAACACACCTGTTTTCTAGTCGGAATGTTCTTACAGATGCCACTGTGAAGCGGCTTAGATGTGGGTGGACTCTCTGCCCAGCTTCCCTCATAGTCAGACCATGGTTGATGACATGGTCCACCAAAGTTGCTCTTATATCATCAGAAATAGGGGTCCGTGCATAACGTCATCCTCCTCTTTCTCCATCCATGCTTGCAAAGTTCTTGAAATGGCTAAACTAATGGCTTTTTGTAGCTGGCTGATTGGTGTTCAGTTTTGCAAGTAAGTGCCTTCATGTGTGTATATGAGTGGTTGCAATTACCCGATGTGTGTTGTATTTTGAATACATGTGTTTTCCAAATGGCACCCTGAGATTTCATTTTTGAACGAAGTGTCGTAAGTATGAAATAGAGTGTAGTATGCAGGACCAAGTGTGTTGCAGAATTGCAACTAGAGTGCAAACCAGCGCTTTTGTTTAAGCTATGGGTACATGTGTTTGAGGTATGGTAACAAAAGCTTCAAGTTGTGTTACTTTAGTCTAAGCATGGGTCTATAGTGTTCAAGTGATCTGACACCCCAATCTACCGTCTCCGAGAGAGGTGGTACTTTGTCTGGTGGCCAGAGTGACCTGAGGGCTGTGCTGCGGTATTAAGACCCCTGACATTCATTCCTCGGGCCACGCCCCCCTCTCGCACATCGCTTCCCACGAGTGCTGGACTGAAACAGTGGCCCGTCTCTGACGCCTCGTTCGTTCAGTTCACACTCCAGATAGCAGTGAGATTTAGATCGCCGCATCTCAAGGTGGGCTAGAGTCCTTTGGGGATGACGATTAGGCTGTGCTCCACCTTCGAGTGTGCCAGTGCTGCCTGATCTGACCCAGAGTTGACAGCCATGTTATCTTGAACAGCTGCGAGCCTCGGGCTGGTGTGGAACTCCACCCTGTCACGAGTGCTCGTGGTTGCGCGATTGGTTTTTGGGGACGGCACCAGACAGCTGTTGGGCCCCGCCCCCAATGCCTTTCGCCCCCGAGGTGCATGAGGAGGTCACGCAGTCCCGGAAGTCCCCGTGCTTCCCGTGACCGCTCGGCCTCCTCCGCCTTCTCTGCCCTCGATGGGGCCGCGCCTAGGGTACACTGGGGTCCCCCCCAACTGAGCACTCTGTTGCGCACTACGGTGTCCACGGAGTGCTTCGGCGTGGCGTGGCTATCCTAAGCACCCGAAGCCTCAGGGCCCATCTACTACTGGTCCTGCAGAGCTACGGGGCAGGCCGCCGCCCCTTTGGACATGCACGAGGGTGGCATGGACACAGGGCTCTTCAATGAGCTGTGTGCCGCCACTGATCCCACCCTCTGGGCGGTGAAGGTGGCCACACGCTCCCTGGGTCGGCGATGTCCACAGCTGTGGTCCATTGGAACTGCGCCCAATGGTTCTCGGCCGCCTGAGAGCAGACTAAGGCTGTAGCACGTAGCTCAGTCACCTCAGTCCGCTCGCCGCCGAGGGCGCCCTCCGAGTGCCGTGATTATATTGGGACCCCATTCGTCAGTCACTGACGTTACTCTGAGTGACTGAATGAAAGGGAACGTCTTGGTTACGTATGTAACCCTTGTTCCCTGAGGAGGGAACGGAGACGTAACGTCCCTCTGCCACATCCGCTGTACCGCTGAAGCGGCCGGGAGTTCAGTCTTGGCTCCTCAGCAGGTAAACATAATGCGATGTTGCCAGCGTACTGCCTTTTATACCCACATGGTGGGGCGGAGTTACGCTTGCAAATTCCGCATGCCCATGGCATTGGCACTGCCATTGGGCATTTTCTAAGATCTCGAAGATGATTGGCTTCTAAGCGAAACCCCCATTCGTCAGTCACTGACATTACGTCTCCGTTCCCTCCTCAGGGAACGAGGGTTACATACGTAACCGAGACGTACTCCTGTAAGAATGTCCTTATTATCGATGCTACTGCGTAGCTACTGCAGTTAGGGTGGACTCTTTTCCCAGCCTCCAGACGATTTATTACATGGTCCACCAAAGTGGCCCTGATGCCATCTGATACACGTCTCCGCACTGGTCCTCGTCTTTGTCCTCGTCCTCTTCCTCTGACTCTCATTGCCTCCATGCTTGCAAAGTTCTTACAGTTTTTTGTTTTTTTTATGATTGCTTAAGCACAATTTTAAAAACAAGGCTTGTTTTGTCAAAACACTACACAAATTCCCACATGCACACACACAACTAGCAGAACACCCCATATCTTTCAACCTTTTACAATAATTTACAGTTTTTTTTCCAAACTATGTCTCCTTTTTTCAAAACTCAATATACAATTCCCAAAACTGCACACACAAAATGCAAAATGCCTAACATCTCCTTCAAAATGTAACACTGCATTCAAAATGCCATAAATACATGTCAGAATGAAGCATTTGCATCAAATGGCAAACACTTCTTTCATAATAGTAAACTTTTGGATATACCATGTAAACACTGTTTTTCTATCTCTAAAGCTCTTTCGTCTTTCATAGGCTTATATCTACATTTCAATACAATGTTCTACAGTGAAAGTTTTCTGCTGAGAGGTCTAACAAATACACAGTAAACCAATGCATTGTAGTAACAGAGAATATTTACCGTATATACCCGAATATAAGACAAGGTTTTTGTCTTAAAAATAGGCTGAAAAATGGGGGGTTGTCTTATATTTTTAAGGTTAATGCGTTTACATGCCGCGAAATCGGGATAAGAGGCAAAAAACGACCTGTCCCGACAGGTTTATGCTTAAGCCGTTTATGACCTTACTCCGGTAAAAGAAAACGGGTTACCGCGTTTAGATGAGCATGTTCATTGTCGGCTTATTAGGCATAAAGAATGTGCATGTAAACCCACACATTGTTATGAATGAAATAAACAGTAAAGTGCCGCCAGCATAAAGGCCCATTTGCACTGCTGTTCTTATTGCAACCCCACAGTTTGGTTTGTTTCAAGACTTTAATGTCAGATGCTTTTAGTGATTACAGTTTTTTCAACTGCTTACACACATTTTCCAAAGGTTTCCTCTTTTTTTCAAAACTTAACACACAAATTCAAGAATTCCACACACAAGATGCAAAATGCCTCACATCTCTTTCAAGATGAAACAACACAGTCAAAATATCACAAACATATTTCAAAAGCAAACATTTGTCTTACGTTGTAAACACCTTTACCATAATGTTATATTTTTGATTATGTCATATACACACTGTTATTCAAAACCTAAAGCTCTTCTTTTAAAAGCTCATATGTACATGAATGAACGTAATTGGGAGAGAGCTGTTGAATATATAAAGTAAAAACAAAAGCAAAATTGAAACCAAACTTTTTATTTATGTTTTTATTTTTTTTGCTCTTTGTGGTTGTAAATGTAGTATTAGTGTACACAGTTTGAAAAGAAAAAAACACATCAAAAATATGTAGTGTTGTAGCATGTACTGTAAAACCAAACATAATGTGTGTGCTTGCATGTGGAGATGGTTGGGTGTATCTAGGCTCCATCTCTCCTCCGGGCTGGGTCCGGCCACAATACTTCATCCACGTCACATGCTATATTCTCTCTTGCCAGACACCGTGGAAAGAACCTTCTTGTATGGCGTATCCAACCTTGGATGGAGGCAGCATCAATGTCTCCACATGCCTCCTCCATTGCCTGGAGAAGTGTTATGTTAACATAGGGACGACGATCGTACACTTTCCAGCGCCATGTGGAGAAAAATTCCTCAATAGGATTTAGAAATGGTGAATATGGAGGCAGGTAGACAACAGAAAAATGGGGATGCATAGCAAACCAGTTTTGGACCTGATGGGCATGATGAAACCTGCCATTATCCCAGATGATGACAAATCTTGCCTGGTCTTCATTCTGCAGACCCTGAACAAGCATGTCATGAATAGTTTCCAGAAATTGTATGGTGTGATCAGTGTTATAGGGGCCAAGTGTGGCGTGATGGTGCAGGACACCATTTTGTGAAATTGCAGCACACATTGTAATGTTTCCGCCACGTTGTCCAGGGACATTGACAATGGCCCTTTGTCCAATGACATTCCTTCCCCTTCTTCTGGTTTTACTTAGATTAAAGCCCACCTCATCCACATAAATGTATTCATGGACAATGGCATGGGCATCCATCTCCAAAACTCTCTGTAAAAGACAAATGAATCTGTAGATCAGTATATGGACAACCGAGTAGCCTGGTTTTGTAGGTGCAAGTCTGATATATTGGAGAAATGCATACATTCACAAAGTCCTGTCGAAGATTCTTGACTCTGTCAAAGTTCCTTTCAAAAGGGACCCTGTAAAGCTGTTTTATTCTCATTTGATTTTTCTGGAGGACGCGTGTATTGTTGAGGCACTCACAGCATTTATGTTCGCAAAAATTGTGGCATCATAACAGTTTTTCTCGATTGCTTAAACACGTTTCTTGAAACTATGCCTCGTATTCTCAAAACTATAAACACAAATCCATAACGTCTCACCCAATTTCCCAAACAACCTATTTTCAGGTCAAAATGAAGCTCTACACTCAAAACCATTCACTCTTGCTGAAAAACCAAACTTTGCCCTCAGACAGGACACACAAGCCCTCAAAATCACACACACTACAACATAGTCTTACACACTGGTGCAATAAATTCAAAACAACATTTCCAAAACTGGTAAGTTATGTTACTTGTGGTTCCCTTCCTCACAAACCTTTTCACATGATGAACAAAAGACACAACCAATGGATACATTGGCACATTTTTATTCATTCATGTACTACACAGTACAACAACAACAAAAAAACAACAAAAAAATGAAAAAAAGATTATTCCGCCTCATCCTCCTGTCTTTGGTCTGAGTCAGGCTAGAGAATCTCATCCACATCACAGGCTATATTAGCCCTAGCCAGGCAGCGGGGGTAAAATCCTCTTGCATGCCTGATCCACCCCTGGCACGCATCTACTGACACATCTTGGCAGGCTTCTTCCATGGCCTGGACAAGGTGAACACACATACTGTATAAGGTTCTCGATCATACACTTTCCACCTCCATGCCGAAAAAAACTCCTCTATTGGGTTTAGAAAGGGAGAGTATGCAGGCAGAAAGATGTTTGAAAATCTCGGGTTATTGGTAAACCAGTCTCGAACCAGAGCAGCGCGATGGAAGCTGACGTTATCCCAAACAACAACTTAGTGAGGGTGCTCTGGTTGTGCTGGTTCCCTGTGGTCCAACTGGAACATTTGCTCTCTTAGACCGTCAAGGAAAGCAAGGAGGAGCATAGTGTTATAGGGTCCTAAAATGGCATGGCGGTGGAGTACCCCTCGTTGGCTGATGGCTGTGCACATAGTGACATTCCCTCCGCGCTGACCAGTGACATTTACAATAGCCCGATGGCCAATTATGTTCCTCCCCCTTCTCCTTCTTTTGGTCAGGTTGAAACCAGCCTCATCTACAAAGATATTTCATGGGGAACAGGCCAGCCTTCAATCTCAAAGATTCTCTGCAAAACAAATGAAACACAGTAGAGTAAATCACTATGCTGAAGCACAGTTCAAGAGGGCACAAATGGCAGCATAAACTGCTATACTCTGATGGTACACAATACTTCATGCGATATCAAAATTCATACCTGAACACATTCCACTTGTTGGTCTTTCACTCTGTCAGAGTTTTGTTCAAAAGGGACGCGGTATACCTGTTTCATCCGGAACTGGTGCTTTCGGAGGATGCGGTCAATTGTGGAGAGGCTGATGGCATTTATTCCTTAAAAATGATTATTATCCTCAATCACTCTCCTTTGAATCTCTCGCAGGCAGATTACATTATTGGCAATGACCATGTTTACAAGCTCCCTCTCTTGCTCCTCCGACAAAAGCCTTAGCCTGCCTCCACCAGGTGGTCGTCTCTGTGTCCTAAAAAAATAGAAGCACTAATGTAAGCAGTGCTGGTGCTCAGTGCTGGGACCTCTTCTCTTCTCCATTTACACTATGTCACTGGGACCCATCATACAGGCACATGGCTTCTCATACCATTGCTATGCTGATGACACTCAACTCTATCTTTCATTTAAACCAGATGACCCCACAGTAGATGGACGCATCTCAAGCTGTCTGGCAGACATCTCGGCATGAATGAAAGAACACCACCTTCAACTCAACCTGGCAAAGACTGAGCTTCTCGTCTTCCCTGCCAATCCGACTGTACAACACAACTTCACCATCCAGCAAGGTTCATCTCTGATTACCCCTCAGGGTCGGTCAGAAATCTTGGAGTAATCTTTGACCAGCTGTCCTTCAAAGACCACATTTCAAAGACAGCTCGATCATGCAGGTTTGCTCTGCACAACATCAGCAAGATCAGACCGTTCCTTACAGAGCATGCAACACAACTTCTCGTCCAGGCCCTTGTCATTTCTAGGCTTGACTACTGCAATGCACTTCTGGCTGGTCTTCCATCGTGTGCAATCAAAACTCTTCAATTTATTCAGAATGCTGCAGCACGTCTTGTATTCAATGAGCCCAAAAGGGCCCATGTCACACCTCTCTTCATCTCTCTGCACTGGCTGCCACTTGATGCCCGCATCAAGTTCAAGGCCTTGACACTCGCCTGGATCCACCACAGGCTCGGCACCAGCATATTTCACTCGCTCCTCGAGTCTACACTACCAGAAGCCTTCGCTCAGGTAAGGAGCGTAGGCTTATGGTACCATCACAGAGAGGCATGAAATCCCTCTCCAGAACTTTTTCATTCACCGTTCCTGGCTGGTGGAACAATCTTCCTACCTCCATCCGGATGGCAGAATCACTGTCATCATTCAAAAGACAGCTAAAAACTCATCTCTTCCGTGAACACTTATCATAAAAAAAAAAAAAAATACTCTTCTCTTTTATTCCTTCCTTATTCTAGCTTAAGCTTATTCTATGTAATGTCCAAAACTTGGTATTTGGCACTTTTTGCATTTTGCGCCTATTCATGACCGATCGCTTCCTGTACTCCTATGTTGTAAGTCGCTTTGGATAAAAGCGTCTGCTAAATGCCTAAATGTTGTAAGTCGCTTTGGATAAAAGCGTCTGCTAAATGCCTAAATGTAAATGTAAGCATTACTGTAACTCTCACACATCCTTTTTACAGGAAAAAATGGAAACATACTGAAACTATCTGTATGCGAGGCAATTTGATGCATTTCTTTATTACAGTAGTACATATTACATAGTGCAACAGTAGATGTGATGTCAAAGCACAGAGTACAGCACAAGTTACTGTACAGAGCAGTCTTACTGTAAGTACACCTACCTGTTTTCCTCCCTGAAAGTTCTGATGCTGGAGGCGACGGTGATGCGACTTAAATTAGGCTGTACTCGTTTCCCAGCCTCCTCATAGTCATGCCATGGACAAGGACATGATCAACTAAAGTGGCTCTAATTTCATCCGAGACTTCTTGTCTTCTTGCCCTTCCTCCTCCTCCTCCACCTCCACCTCCACCTCCACTTCGTCTACCTTGTCCTTCACCACATCCTCGTCTTCCTCTTCTTACTCCTCTTCCTCCTCCTTCACCACGTCCTCTTCCTCCTCCTTCACCACGTCCTCTCCGTCCTCCTTCACCATGTCCTCTTCCTCCTCCTTCACCACGTCCTCTCCGTCCTCCTTCACCATCTCCTCTTCCTCCTCCTTCACCACATCCTCTCCCTCCTCCTTCACCATGTCCTCTTCCTCCTCCTTCACCACGTCCTCTTCCTCTCCCTCCTCCTTCACCACGTCCTCTTCCTCTCCCTCCTCCTTCACCATGTCCTCTTCCTCCTTCACCACATCCTCTTCCTCTCCCTCCTCGACCTCTTCCTTCATTTCTTTGTGGATCCATTGTTCCAAAGCTCAAATGAACTGACTGAAATGCACTTTGATGTATCTTGAAAGTTCTGATTGATGTGTGTTAAATTTTGACTCTTAGTGTTTTCACCTGGGTAATTGTGTGCTAACTGAGCTGAAACTATGCTGACTTGAGTGAACAATATTGAATGCTAGTGCTTTCTAAATGACCACATGGTCTAGGCAATGAGAAATTAAGGGATTTGTGTGTAGAATTTTGCAGTGACAGTTCAACAAATCTGACTCATGTGTCAAAACAGGGAATAGTGTTTATAGTTGAGTGAAATGGGTGTGCTTTTTGATAAATGGCGTTATGGTTTTGAAATTTTAGTTCAAAAGCCTGGTTATAGTGTTTAAGCAATCGAGAAAAACTGTAATGTTTAACAATATGGTCAGATTGTCTTAAAGTTGGCTGTTTTATTGTACAGTTTGATACCTTACCAAACTGTGACCAATGCAATGCACTGTAGTAAATGAATGCAAGGGTACTACAGTAAAATATATGTATTATAGTATAGGCCTACTGTTTGTTATGGTAAAAAAGCTATTATGTGTACATTAGAACATGTGTACATTACATTAGATTGTTACATACCTGTTCTCATTTCTAAAGGTTCGAATTATACCGCCACAGTAAATCTACTCAAATTACGCTGGACTCTCAGTCCAGCCTCTCTCATTGTTAAACCATGGTTTATCACATGATCGACTACTGTAGCCCTAATCTCATTTGAGACAACTCTTCTCGTTCCTTGTCCTCCTCCATTTCTGACTCATCCTCTTCCTCCCCTTGCCTCCCCTTCCAACTCCTCTTAGTCAAACTCGTCCTCTGGCTCTCCCTCCAACTCCTCTTACTCTGTCTGCATTGTTTGCATCCATTGTCCAAAAGCTATTACTTGACCTTTGGCCTATTTATAGGCCACTACTAAAGTTATGATTGGTTGTTGTTAAGTAAAGTAACAAGTGTTTGCACATGTGAGGAGTTAGTGTGGGGCACTGATGAATTAGTGTGGCATTTTGTTTGGTTTTGTTTATAAAAGGAAATCAAGAAACTTCCTGTCAGATTTTTGTGTGTTGCATAGAAAATTGTGTGTTGTGTTTTGCAAAAAGTGTTTAAAGAAATTGAAAACTGAGTAAAAGGCCAAAAATTAGTGTATGGTTTTGCAGATTTAGTGTGTGGTTCTGGTGTTTGAGTGTCAGGTTTTAAAAATTGTGTGACAAGTAACAATTTTGTGTGTAAGCAGTTGAAAAAACTGTACAAACAGATGGTTATTTTCTATCTTCACAGTAGGCTACCACAATTACATACAAACACAATTATTGTATTTTTGTGAAAAGGTTATTCCTTTTTGTCACTCATTCATTCATTTCTGAACTCATTGACAGAGTGCACTTTATTTTGTGACAAATTATTCCAAGTATTTAATAAATGGTGTTAAAATGTTTTTTCCAATGAATTAGTAGAATTTTCAAAAAAAAAAAAAATTATTTTGAAAACCAGATTTTTCCCACAAAAATCTATCCCCCCCCAAAAAAAACAAGTCTGGAAAATGGGGGGTCTTATATTCGGGTATATACGGTATTAGGCCAAACATTACTGTTGTATACAGTAGCATACAATACAACCATAAACATATGTAAACCAAAAGTATATTCTTTAAAATACAGTAAATAACACAGTTTTGTGTGTGTGTGTCCAACTCCCCATTGCTTGCATCCATTGTTCAAAACCTATAACTTGACCTTTGGCCTATACTAAAGCCATGATTGGTTGGTCTTAAGTAAAGCAATGAGTGTTTGCACAAGTGAGGAGTTAGTGTGAGGCACTGATGAATTATGCTGCCTTCACCTGCTATCGGAATTATTGTAAATACTAGAACTCCTAGTTAAAAGATGGGACACGAACGCCCTCAGAATTACAATACATTTGAATCTAAGAATACAAAGAAAGAGAAGAAGAATAATACAATAAATAATAATACAAAATAATACAAATAATGAGTGGTTTTATTCACATTTCCAGATCAAAGGGTAAAGATACAAGGGAAGAATGAATCAAAATAGGAAGGCAGAATAAGCTTTTAATTAAAGTTTTTTCACTAGGCAATGTACCAGAAAAGTTTACTGAATTAACCATCTATTGAGGGACATAGATTGTCTTTGGAGTAGTTTATCAGATTTGTCTGGAAGAAGAGTAATAGAGACTATTACTGATTCAATTAGGTATTCTAACCTGACATAGAATAATATGACTGTGTGTGTGTGTGTGTGTGTGTGTGTGTGTGTGTGTGTGTGTGTGTGTGTGTGTGTGTGTGTGTGTGTGTGTGTGTGTGTGTGTGTGTGTGTGTGTGTGTGTGTGTGTGTGTGTGTGTGTGTGTGCGAGAGAGAGAAGGAGAGAGATGGAAAAAAAAAACTAGATGAGTAATTCCTGGTTTGTCAGAATTGTAAAGAAAGTAGATGGGAATACAGCCAGTTATTTTCCACAGTAGGAAAAAAACTTTTAAGTATGCTTATGCATATTGTTAAAAAAGTTTTTCAAAATGTGTGTGTGCATGTTTTTCTATCCTGGTGGTGACTTCAACCTGAATGCACACAGACTTGAATCACTGTAGGGACTTAAATTGAGGTCACCAGGAGGAAACAAACTTATAAATCATACAGAATCAATGTTTGTTTGTTTGTTTGTTTGTTTGTTTGTTTGTTTGTTTTTTGTTTTTTGTTGCAATTACGCTTAAATGATGCAGTGGCCAAATGCAGAACGTTTTGTGTAGGTTTAGGGGTAGGGTTAGTGGATAGAATATACCGTTTGTACAGTATAAAAGCCATTATGTCTATGGAGAAAGTTAGTGAACCAGAGTGTGTGTGTGTGTGTGTGTGTGTGTGTGTGTGTGTGTGTGTGTGTGTGTGTGTGTGTGTGTGTGTGTGTGTGTGTGTGTGTGTGTGTGTGTGTGTGTGTGTGTGTGTGTGTGTGTGTGTTCTTTAATATATGGTTTATGTTGACATAAATGTGTATAATGATGTGGGCATTACAAAGCAAACATGGTTTATGAGAAAACATACAAAACTATGTTTTTTGAAATTCAAAAAAAACCCAAATGTTTTTTTCTCTGATGGGTAGGTTTAGGGGTAGAGCTAGTGTAGGGGGATATAATATACTTTTTTCAAAAGTAATTATTATTTTAAAGCAAAAATTATGCAAGTAATTGAGCAAAAGGATGTGTAGGAACATAAGTCTAAGACCATGTCCTCTTTAATGTATTTATTGTATTATGTTTATTTACAAAATAAAAGGTTAATAGATTAGTGCAGTTTTTGAATTAATTCAATTTGATGAGTGTTGTCACAGACCAAAGAAGTTTACTTATTAAGGACAATTATTGTATTTTAGATTAATGTTTTATTGATATACAACCAGAACAAAAATGTTTTGGAAAAAGTGACATTAAGGTCAGAATAATCACAAACGAATGTACAGAAGAACCTCACCATGCGACTCATGGCTGGGTATAAAGAGAGTAGTGATTAATAATGCAGGGCTTTTCATAGTGTGTGGAAATCCCTTCCAGCTGTTGACTATAACTGCGATACTCAGTCAGAGCCAGTTGTCTGAGCTGTGCTGATGAGGATGATTATGGCCTGATTGAAGAAGGCACTGGGAGAATAGCAGTCTGTGCTATATAACACTTGTTTGCTCTAACAGTGAAGCATGTTCCAATTCCCACCCTTCCCTCTTAGCGCAAGAGAATTAATCAATCAATCCACATTGCACAGTGCTGAGATGAGGTTAAATGAAAGAAACTCCATTACTTTACAGATGATGTCTATAAAAATTTACAAGCAGTATGTATAAGTATATGGAAAGTGAGTTATAGAGAGTGACATACTTAAATGATGAACTTTCTGCCAAACAGCCCATCAAATCAAGGCCAAGTAACCAGTATCAGGTCAGCTTTAAACTCCAGACCAATAAGGTCATCTGCAAATAGCAACTAGATCTCTTTAAGAAACGTTCACCCTGTGGAGAGGAGCTCCCTAGATACTGTATGCCACAGTATAGGGAATATTTCCTTTTGGCCCATCAGGAACGTAATGGGGAGCCTCATAGGCGTTCTTTGAGGAGCTTATAAACATACTGGGTCAGATTATTTTATTTTGAGGGGAAAAGTAAGGTTACCTACAGAGCTCAACGTGCTGCAACTGAAGAAAACACATTGAAATAGAAAAAAAAAACTTCAGCAAATTAAGAAAACATAATCAGTTTGATAACACATGTGCTGCAACAATGCAACCAAATACAGAAATGTGCTAGACATGTTTTACTTTGCTGATGCGTTTTCTAATGCGTTCTTTGTTCAGTTCTTTGTTAAGGAGGCGGGAACCGGCAAACTTTCACCAACTGTAATAAATAAATAAACACAAAACGGTTTATGCACACAAACATAAACAAAACACAAAAAGTCCAGGCCTGGTCCTTTCCTGTCCTTCACTGTCTTCACTCCACCTTTTATGCTTCTGTAGCTCCTCCGTGAGAGGATAAGAGACTGGTGTGTAACGCGCAGGTGACGCTCATTTGCAATCAAGTCACCATCCTCGAAATTAAAAATAAATTACATTTTTTAATTTTATTCCATGGACTACATACTCCATACAAATTTCTCACCACAATGCTTCCCCGCCATTAACAAGATTTTCCGGAAAGATATTTGAACTGTTATACAGTAGGGCTATTATGCGCTATTACACATTTTCTGAAAGAGTACAGAATCTCCGGATCAAAAAAACAAGCAAATAAGCAGAAACATGCATGTACTGTGATCAACAAACATTAAACAGCATATAAATCAAAACTGCCTAACATCGACCCAGGAAGAGGTAAAGGACTGTGAAGTTTTGGGGGGTGTTGATAGACTCAATCTACTCCATCTGTGTTTTATCATTATTGTAAATCATATCAAGATGATGTCTTTGTCAAAAAAAAAAAAAAAAATTCACAGCTTTATGTTCAAAATGCAGCTTTTTTTTAAAATAAAATTTAAAAAAGATAAAACATAAACGTTTATGTTCTTTCTTTTGATATATTGTTTCTTTCTTTCTTTCTTTCTTTCTTTCTTTCTTTCTTTCTTAAAGAGTTTGACAACAAACACATTGCTAAACACAGCTATACAGCATAGTTAAAAACATAATAATAAATAATTTCTGAACATTGACTCTCAGTCATTATTCACCCTTTTCTCATGGTTTCTCAAAATAATTCATAGAAGTATAGAATATAATAGTGTAGTTCTAACAGGGGCTCATTGTAACGCTGTGTTCCAACGCACCCACAGTCTGCGCAACTTGGATTTAAAGCCGCTCGCGTCTTCTGCTGGTTAGATCAGCATTAAAGAATGATCTCTTTGCACCAAAATAAAAAAATAAAAATTGGCGCACATTTTTTCTCTAAATAATGTTTATGGCAACTAGTAAACTGACACAGCAAATGTGTTAACTGCTTTGCTGAAGGAGCTTTTAATGCTTAGCATTTAAGATGCTAATGTGTGCTATTGCTAGCTAAAAGCTTGTCAAATAGCTAGTGCAGTATTATAATTCAGTTATGTGACATAAAGAATTGTGACAATGATTTGGATGAATGAATATATGTCGGAATCATGCCAAGAAGCCATATAAAATTCTCTTTAAAGCTACTTAATTGGGTCACTGGTTAAAATAGTCATTACATGATGTTGAAGTTACATGAAAATATTATGTTTGTTTAACTTAATTGATTCATGTGGGACCAATGTACAAGATCATGCAAATCCAACACACTTTTTCAGTGTAGTAATAATTACATGTTCACTTTAGTTTTAGACCAAGTTATGCAAACAGACTGTAAATGGCTGGGAATTTGAAATACAATCACTCATATTTGTATTCATTAGAACAAGCTGGAGCTGTCTGTGATAAGATGATAATGTCTTTTGTAATGGCAGCTAAACCGACATCCTGTCGAGTGCACAGCACATCAGCTTTCTGTATCGTGTATCCAGACTTTCAGACTGATGGCAGAAGGTCTGGACTCCATTGCAGCTTTCATTGGCCACAGACTGCCCAATGGTAAACAATCAATCACAGTTCGTTTTGTTCAGTGTCATTTTTAGAGGCATGCAAATGTAAAGTCAATATCCCACAACAACAAGCCGGCGTGCAATTCATTCAAGAACGTTGTGCAAGTTTACTGCAACAACTGGTAGCATTACTATGTAGCATTTAGTTGATAAGCACTCATCACAGTTGTAAACATGATGGCTTTCTTCTTCCATCGAGATGGCTTTTGTTGCCAGGCACACCGTAAACTCTTTCCCCTCCAGCGTTAAAAAAAAAAAAAAAAAGTTGCCAGCCACCGCCAGGGTTTTTGATCATTTTCACAAAAATGTAATGACCCATAGAATATTTTGTTGAATGAATATCTGAACATGCAATATATCAAAAGAAAGAATAGACCCTCTGCTTGTAAACCACTTTTTTCTTTCTTTTTTTCTTTTATAGCTTCATGCATTCCTTTTTTTATCAACACTTGAATATGGGTAAGAGTCATTAAAAATTGTAAAATTGCAAAATTTTAAACAAAAAGCTGAGAAAATCATCCAGATTAGATTCAGATTGCGATGATCAAACACAGATGGAGTAGAGTCCATCAACACCCCTAATGCTTGCACAGTCCTATATCTCATCATGGGTCGACATTTCATTCAGTGACATTAGTTAATTTTGATTTAAATGCTGTTTAATGTTGATGATCTTGCTATTTTACATATTTATCTACTTACATATGATTGCTTGTTTTTTTTTTGTGTCTCCTTCGCCTGTGTTTTGATCAGGAGATTCTGTACTCATTCAGGAGATACTTAATAGCTCCCCCTAGCATCTGTCAGTGAAAACATAGAAACCCGGAAAATTCTGTGTTTGGCAGGGAAGCGTTTTCTCACAAATAACGGAAAATTACTTGTTTGGGGAAAGAGTTAAATAAGACAAGACCCACTTCTCCAGAAAATCCTGGAGAATTCAACCATTCAGATGCACCAATCAGCATCAGACATTCAGCTACAGTAACTGTATATGGGTGTGACGTCTGAGGCCGAGACTATTCTGACTATGTCTTGTTAAGGTCTATAATTTTTGCAAGGCTTAAAGATTTGATGGGCGACTATATTATTGTAATGCCATTTTGGGTGGCTGTCCCCCAGGCTCTATAAATAAGTTTCAGTTGGTTCAAAATGCTGCAGCAAGAGTGCTTTATGTTCACATCAGCCCGATTTTATCTAGCGGCTCACAGGCTGTTGCTAAACCTATCTGCCACACAATAATTGATACTTGCCATGATAATAATCCAATCTGTAAAGCTGCTTTAAAACTATGTGTATTGTGAAAAGCACTAATAAACCTGACTTGACCTGACTTGGTGTGTGCATTCTGATATGGAATGAGCAAAAGTTCAATGCAGCATGAAAATGTTGCAATTACGCTTAAATGATGCAGTGGCCAAATGCTTAAATGACTAATGACTAATCACTTGCTAGCAGAGAACAACTGAATAGGCAAGTTTTTGTTATTGTGGCTTTGCAGACAGTTGAGAATGTGTTTGATTGCTACTCTGCCTCGACCCCTGGTGTGTTGAAGTAATTATATCCTTCAGAATAATGCAGTCTATGTCACATCAACACAAAAGATAAACTGGTGCGAGGACTCAAGTGCAGAAAATAAGGATTTATTACAAAAGTAAACAAAAATACGAAACAAACACCCACGAGGGGACAAAACACATGAACAATAGGACAAAACACATACCAAACGGGTCACGGGGAAACGGGAGACGTAGACAAAACAACAATCCAACAAGGACTGACCAACACAAGGAGTATATAAAGGGAACAAATCAAGCAGGGAATCGGGGAACACAGGTGGGGCAAATTAAACCAATAATGAGATCGCAAGGGGGGAGGGATCAAACAATGACAGAAGCACATGGCCACAATAACTAAACCCACATGTGCACTCAAGACAGGACAGGCATGTGACAGTCTAATAATGGCCACAACTATATCTAGAAGATGTCAAGGAGAAAAGGCAGAACTATGTATAATCTCTTTTGGTAAAAACTGAGTGAGGGAGGAAGAGACAGCGTGAAAAGGAGAGATATAGCCTACTGAAGCAAAAAGACATTTTTTTGTTGTTGGTATTTCATGGTCGTTTTCTCAGTGGAGTCAAGGGATGCAGTGCCTCTTCAGCATTCAGAGAAAATAAAACCATAGTGTGAAATAGACCACATTATGAAATATAAAATGAGATTGTGTATACAGAACAAATTTTGGTAACGCTTTAGATTACGGCCCGGAAAGTACCACGTAATTAAAGTGAATTTACAGGGTAATTTTCGGTAATTATAGTGTAACTATAAAGTAAGTAGGTGTAGGTATAAGGGAACAATATGTAATATTGGGAGAATAAAGGTAACTAGCCGGAAAGTACTGCGTAATGAAATCGTATTTACAGGGTAATTTTTTTGTAATTATACTGTAATGTTGTATGTGTATAGGCAAAAAAACATGTCAAGTTTGGGTAATAAAGGGGTAACAACATGGAAAATTACAAATAAGTATACTGTAAGTATTTTATAACTAAGGGCTAACTATTCTAATATTACATGGTACTTATGGCATACTATACCTAACAACATGGAAATTTACAAATAACTATACTGTAAGTTTGCATAATTGTATAAGTATTGACACTTCCAGATGAGAACACAAAAACATTTTTAAATATTACTTTTATATTTGTTTATTATTGTGAAGCTACTTTCAAACAATATGTAGCCTATAGTTTAAAGCACTATTTAAATATGTTTTAACTTGACATGATGGAGATATTGCATGCTAAGCAATCATTTGGGAGCAATTTAGAAAGCACATCCACTACATAACTTTTTTGTAATAATAAGTGTCATATAAAAGTTTTTTTTTAGTAAGGTCGTAAGATTCATAAGGTTTTTGCTATGATTTGATTTAGAATCAAGGTTACTTACCTGAGTGTTACAGATAATTGGTCTGCTATTCTGTTTGAAAGGCATTGGAGTCGTTGAAATGTAGTGGAAAAATGCTTACCTCTTTTCAGCTTATCCCAGAAAATAAAATATTCATATAACACGATAAAACACACTTGCAATTTACTACTTATATACAGTAGCCTATAATTTATATGATTTGATATACATGTTTCAAGGCAAATAAGACTAAATTAATTAATTACTGGCAAAGATACCCACTTGTTACATGTAGTTACAGGGTAACTACATCATCTACGGGCTGTAAATTAAAGTAGTGCTTGTTACCCCCTTGTTACACGTAGTTACAGGGTAACTACATCATCTACATGCTGTAAATTAAAGTGGTGCTTGTTACACGTAGTTAGAGGGTAACTACATCATCTGCGGGCTGTAAATTAAAGTGGTGCTTGTTACCCCCTTGTTACACGTAGTTACAGGGTAACTACATCATCATCATCATCATTTAAAAATGTTTTTGTGTTCTCATCTGGAAGTGTCAATACTTATACAATTATGCAATACTTACAGTGTATAGTTATTTGTAATTTTCCATGTTGTTAGGTATAGTATGCCATAAGTACCATGTAATATTAGAATAGTTAGCCCTTAGTTATAAAATACTTACAGTATACTTATTAGTAATTTTCCATGTTGTTACCCCTTTATTCCCCAAACTTGACATGTTTTTTTGCCTAAACACATACAACATTACAGTATAATTACAAAAAAATTACCCTGTAAATTAGATTTCATTACGCAGTACTTTCCGAGCTAGTTACCCCTTTATTCTCACAATATTACATATTGTTCCCTTATACCTACACCTACTTACTTTATAGTTACACTATAATTACCGAAAATTACCCTGTAAATTTGTTTTCATTACACAGTACTTTCCAAGCTAGTTACCCCTTTATTCTCACAATATTACATATTGTTCCCTTATACCTACACCTACTTACTTTATAGTTACACTATAATTACAAAAAAATTACCCTGTAAATACGATTTCATTACGCAGTACTTTCCGGGCTAGTTACCCCTTTATTCTCCCAATATTACATATTGTTCCCTTATACCTACACCTACTTACTTTATAGTTACACTATAATTACCGAAAATTACCCTGTAAATTCACTTTAATTACGTGGTACTTTCCGGGCCGTAATCTAAAGCGTTACCCAAATTTTTCAAGAGCGACACAAGCTAAAGAATAGTTTCAGAGTAATGAATCATCTTTTGATTAATTTGTCATGAGCTCATTATGTTTGAATGTGAGAAAAGTCGGTGCCTTTAACCCATTCTTGTGCCGATTTGTACCTTCGTTTTAGCCAGTTGGTGGGTAATTTGTTTGAAGCGTACAATCTCATTCTTTTTTTCATTCCTACAATCTGCTTTTTACATTGTACAAATTCATACGAAATCACCAATACATTATTAACATTCATTAACAATATCTTTCCCAAATGATTGCAATCAGTCCGCAAATTGTTGAGTGGGTCGGTTTGATGGGGCATGGGCAAATTACAACACATACATATAAACTTTGGTCACAGCTGAATAAAAATGAACTTGAAATTATATTTATCTATACATATTGAATAACACTTGGCCTTAACGGTCAAAATTACATGAATTTAAATGGTGTCACATTACACTGTGTGAGAGTTAGGACTGTTTACACCAATGATGCATTTACAATGTTCGCATGACACAATACAACCAGAAAACCTCAGGCTGTTAAAAGCAGTCCATAACATACCCTAAAACAGTCTGAATCCCAGTGTTTTGATAGTCCTTGTGAAAGTATCCAATATGCAATCCAAGTGATAGTGAATCCAAATTCTTGTAACTGGAAAGGTGAGTAAGATTAAAACTCCACAGTCCAGGTTCGGTCACCAACACATTTGTTAGTGAGCCTGTTGGTTTGCCATGCTTCCTCCATTATGCTGGTCTTCTTCATGCAGACCAATACACATTTAAAGATGTAAACATATATATGTATATATATATATGTATATATATATAGAGCAGTAAAACAGTAAAAAATAGAGCAGTAAAACATATTTTATGTGACAGGCAAAAGGTGAGGGAACAGCATTAACCCTTGTGGTGTTCGGGTCTGTTGGACCCGTTTTCATTTTTTATCAAAAGACTCATTGGCCTTGGCTCATTTTCTGTGAGGAATATATATCAGAACACATTTTCAATGAGTTCGAGTCCACTGGACCCGGGGCTAATAAAAGTGTGGAAATTGTAGGTCCTGTGTACCTTTACTCTGTCCTCCTCCTGTCAGGGCCTGCTGTTAGTGTGTGTATGTTCATGCATATGAATTATGAGGACACAAATGTGTATAATGACATCGGTATTACATCGTAAACATGGTTTATGAGGACATCTGTGCCCTCATACTAAAACATACTAAATGGTGTTTTTTGAAATTCAAAAAATGCCAAAAGTTTATTGTGATTGGTATAGGTTTAGATGTAGGGTTAGTGTAGGGGGATAGATTATACAGTTTGTACATTAGAAAAACCATTCTGCCTATGGAGTGTAACCATACACCACATATCCAAGTGAGTGTGTGTGTGTGTGTGTGTGTGTGTGTGTGTGTGTGTGTGGACTGGTAATCCCTACGTTATGGGGACAAAATGTCCCCACAAAGATGGCAATATCCAAATTTTTGTCCTTGTGGGGACATTTTTTTGGTCCACATGAGGAAAACATCTTATAAATCACACTAAGTGATGTTTTTTGAAAATGTAAAAATGCAGCATGTCTCCTGTGATGGGTAGGTTTAGGGGCAGGGGCAGTGTAGGGGGATAGAAAATATGGTTTGTACAGTGTAGTGTGTGTGTGTGTGTGTGTGTGTGTGTGTGTGTGCGTGCATATGTGTAGTGTTTGGGTGCGTGTGAGAGAGAGATTGTTTGTAAGTGTGAGAGAGTGCAAGAGTGAGTTTTGTTTCTACCCCTGCCATGACAAGAGATGACAAGAATTGATATAACGTACATTTCATAAATTGTTTGATTATCTGTTGAGTATATTTGTTTTTCTATCTCAGCTAATTGTAAGTCTTTAGTTTGAAATGGATTTTGCGACACTATCAGAAACAAGAAAGCCTTACCACACCAAAATATTGCTTATTTTCTTCATTCTATTGCTTTTTTTTTTTTAAGTTTTGCTGCTTAATTTATTTACGTATATTATTGTTGTTGCTTATTTCATTAATTATATTTACTTTATTGCTATTTTGTTAATCTTGAAGCTTATTTAGTTCCTTGTTATTTTATTTTTGATACTGCAGATGTGTGTTGTTGTTTTTATCATTTTTTTACAGTTGCACAGTTTTTTAACCTCCTGAAATAAATATATCTATGTTCTAACCCTCTGCATTGTTCATTTCCTTTTTCTGTTCAGAAGAGAACTGACCCTTTAAATCTCCTTTCTAAACGCTTTACAAGGCATACATAGTCCTCACTTTAGATGAGCTCACAAAAATAGTTAACTGACAACTACTAAATGTTTTATAACTACCTGAATTAATCATAAACTACAATAGGAATACATGTTAATAAAGCATTTATTAACACACTGAGTAACTATTACTATATGTCTAAATAATAAGATGTACAAATGTACATTTAGATAGTTTTTTAATCATTTACTTACACTTTCTAAATTATCTTATGAACCGCTGACAACTCCTAAATAACTGGTTTGTAAGTAATCAAATACTTAATTTAGAAATTATAAATTGATCATTAATAAAGTATGACAATACAATTATTAAACACATTATAGATATGCTTATAAATCAAGAACAAAGCATTTACAACTGTAAGTATAAACCGCTTACTAATGTCTACTAATGCTTTATTAATGAGGAATTGACTATTTACTAATGCCTAACTAATGCTTCATAGCGTGTAGTTATTATAAAGTGTTACCGAAAATATTAACCATATATGCTGTTTATGTTGATTTTAATTGGGAGGAAGTAAACATCTGTTGAGTATTTTAACATAACATTTTGGATTGTGTTGAATTAAAAACCCCAAAATGCAGCGGGTCCACCAGACCCACGAACACTGGCTGAATAACAAAAATATGAACACCACACAAGGGTTAAAGGATTAGTTCACATCAAAATTAAAATATCCTGATATTTTACTCACCCTCATCTCATCTTTTTTTTAGGAAAACCTTCCAGAATTTTTCTCCCCACCACAGACTTCCATTGCAACCAAAATGTTGAAGGTCCAAATCAATGCAGTTTCAAAGGGCTTTGAAGGGCTTCGGAGGCTCTGCACGATCCCAGATGAGGAATAGGGTCTTATCTAGCGAAATGATCGCTAGATAAGATTTAAAAGATTGAAAAAATTTAAATGAATGTACAGTTTTGAACCTAAATTGCTCATCTTGCGCTGCTCTGTGCTGGCCAGTGATTGCGCAATCACGTCAAAAACGTCACACTAGACGTAGGTGGAAGTACCACCCCAAGCGAATATGCAAGGACCAATACAAACACCCCTTTACAAAGAAACTCTCTATCTTCAACTTTAAAATTATCTGACATCGGTGGTTTACCTTTTTTTTGCTACAGGGCGTTTGTATTAGTCTTCACATGTGCGCTTTGTAAACACGGGGCGGTACTTCCACCTACATCTAGTGTGACGTTTTTGACGTGATTGCACATCACTGGTGAGCGCAGAGCACCACAAGATGAGCAATTTCGGTTAAAAGTATATTAATTTGATTTTTTTAATTTTTTATTGCTGATCGTTTCGCTAGATAAGACCCTATTCCTTGTCTGGAATCGATTGAAGCTCTGAAGCCCTTTGAAGCCCTTTGAACCTGCATTGATTTAGACCTTCAACATTTTGGTTGCAATGGAAGTCAATGGTGGTGTAAGATCACTGAATTTGCTCCAATGGGGGTAGCGAAGAGTGGGTGAAGGTATTTGTGGTGTTCTCAGCTGGGCAAAATTAATTTTATTCCAATTCCTCTTTATCTGACTACATTTTATCATAATTTCGAATTTAGACTAGAATTCATAACCTCCTAGAGATCGTTAATAATTCCAGAGGTAGTCAGAATAAATCAAAGTGTAACAATTTATTAACAGTCAGGTAAATATATAATGCCAATTACAAAATCAATTCAAAGGTAATCCATACATAATATAAAATACTCTGAAGTAAAGAGTGTGAGATGCATTCCTGACTTTCAATACCTAATGCTGGGTATTTGGACACACAACGTTACGGGCGAATCTGATTTACAGTATTGCGCCTCGAATATTCTGCCACGCCGTCTTAAGTATTCAGACTAGACAGTAACTTCTTTCAAATGGAAACATATGTTAACAAAGGGAATTTACATGCAATCACTGTCTCAGACCTGTATTGACAAAAGACCGAATGGTTGAAAGCCACACCCACCATACTAGGCAAGATGTCTCTAAACTCTTAAAACCTTTAATATGTTCTTGTTTGCTTCTGTGGAGATGAGATATCTGTACCAGTCGCACTGAGACATTTCCAATGATATCAAACACATATAATACTGTATAGTGACAATTGTCATTTAAATCAAATCGATTTTGGGCATGTTTTTCAGATGATCTCAACATGAGAAGAAAGTAAGATGGGGGACATGGAGGTGAAGGAAATACATGTAAATTAGAGCCATTCTCAATTGATTCACTCAGCGTGATGTCGTCTCGGACAGAGGTGCCAACTGTATGAATGAGCTCAGATGCTAATTGCTTTTAATTTTCTCAGATAGTTTTTGTTCCTCAATCAGACATCCGGGCATTTTGCAAGTTTTTACATTCTCTTACATTGAGGAGAAAAATCATGGAAGGTTTTCCTAAAAAGGTATTTTCTTTTCGACTGAAGAAAGTCATCAACATCTTGGATGAGATGGGGGTGAGTAAAATATCAGAAAATGTTCATTTTGAAGTGAACTAATCCTTTAACTTTGAATTACAATACAGATTGCACCAAATTAGTTTATTCACTTTATTATAATTTACCAATTTATGCTAGACATCTGGTACATGTACAATTAATGTGTATCGGTCTGATATTGATCTTTCTATGGTTGGTTCTTGGTTCATTCTGGGAATGTAGTCAAGTGTCTCAGAGACAAGGGTGGTGTAGACCAACCGGAAAACAGCACGTTCCTCCATTGCTGAGATGCACTGTAGCATTGTCTAGGTATTCTGAATCAGTGTTTCTTGCGTTCTTCTTTGTTCTATCAGGTCCGCATGTTCCGGGGTGCCAAAGGTCTCAGTTCTGAGGAAAGGCTATTACTAATGTATGAGAGATTTGGCATTCTGTTAAGATACAGTGTCAGAATGCTTTCTAAGATTTGAAAATCTGATAGTTGCAACTTCTTATTAAACATACTTTATCTCTATAAAAAGGGAAGATATATATATAAAAAAAAGACAAGAAAGAAAAACATTACACTGAGCTATTTGATGTTAAAAGAGATGTTTCGATCTTTCACCTTGTCTCGGTAGAGGATTCTACACTGCAGATAGTAATTACACCTTCCAGACGAGCGTGTCATCAGCAGTAGGACAAATTATTATTCTGATGTATGACAAAATCAAAATATCAAGTGTCACACATAAATACTGGAGTATAGATGTTGCAGTGGTTCAGGCATAGACCTACATAATAGCTGTCATATATGAAGGACCTATCGTCTTCACTTAATTTCTGAATCTGCTTAGCTGTGACATGCTATTAAATTTCAAAATGAGAACAGAACATTAATTTGCCCTTCAGCTCCTTTAACTGAAAACATTTGAATAGGGCTGGAGGCTTTTATTTTTAGCCTGTCAGAAAAATCTGTCTGTAAAATCATGTAACTATGTAAAGTAGAATTGTAGATTTCTCTAGCATGATAAATAGCAATATGTCCTTGAATTGGTCTATATTGAGCAATTATCAATGAATTCAGTCTTACCGCCTTCATGTTTTGTGAGTCTACATTCAGTGCAGCCCCATCTGCTATTCAGGCAACATACCCCTCCAAAACTTACTGAGGGCAGAAATCAGAACAGATAGCACAGAATAAGCCATTCAAACATGACACATTTGAGCAAGATAGAGCAGAAATGAATGGAACAGAATCCAGGAGTCGATTTTTAACCACCCAAGATGGTTGTCCTTCATATGTACATCGACCAATAATTAAGAAATAGTGCAGATGGAATGCAAGAACATGTGAATGGCCTCCAGCTCTACCACAAAAATTGACAAAATGGATCGTAAAATGGATTGCTGTAGACTGTTGACCAGTAGTATGATTAATGGTCTAGAAATAAAACAAACACTATATTGACTTCTAAAGCTATCTGCATTTGATCTGCATTTGGGATTATATATATATATATATATGTATATATATATATATATATATATATATATATATATATATATATATATATATATATATATATATATATATATATATATATATATATATATATATATAGAGTGTGTGTGTGTGTGTGTGTGTGTGTGTGTGTGTGTGTGTGTGTGTGTGTGTGTGTGTGTATAACTGTGATTCATTTGATAAATCAACATGACATACAGTATGTGTCAGTCTTATTCTCTCACAAAGTCATTTTAAAAAGCTAAAGATCTCTGGTACATATTAAAAAAGAGAATCTTCTTTACTTTTTTTCTTTTTTCTTTTTTTCATTTTCTTTAATGTTTTTACTGCGATTAAACTTTAGTGCATGTGCCAGCATAACAACAAACAGAATAGCTAACAAGCTACCTTAAGAGCAAATTTGCAGGACCTACTTTATATCAGGTGGCCTTAACTACAATGTACTAACATTTTACTTAATAATTTGTTACAATGCACTTATTGTGTACATAGATGTTTATCCTTTATACTTACATTTTAAAAATTACCTGCATGTAATTACATTACACAGGTGGCACTATGACTGTAACTGAATATTGGCATGTGGATGTGTTCAGGCCAGGACTCAAACATGTGAAGTTTGGGGCAGATCGGACATTGTATGCCTGAGTTAAAACAACTTCCTGTGTCATGGCGAAACATCGAACTTTGTGAGGTGGCCACAGACACGCACTTCAGGGAAAACTCAAGATCTTCGCAATTTAACATCACCAAGGCCTTCATATTAGACTGTAAAAAATATGATGATGATCTCATTAAATCTCAAAAACTGCAACATTTTTGTAATTCTGAAACCCATATCAGATGTAAATTTTCACCACTTTTGACACCTGTGCAAAGTTTTGTGAGTTTTAAAGCATGTTTAGGCCCTAAAAAATGCAATTAATTTGGGAGAAGAAGAATAATAGGCTGAGCAATTAAAATAGGGTCCTCACACCATCGGTGCTCGGGCCCTAATTACACTGTTGATACTTCCCACTGTTTATCCCGAGGTTTACTGCAGTCAGCCGGAACCGGGCTGTATCCAGATCAGATGGTGGACCTGCGCCTGGACATGACCAATTAATGCATCCCTGAAATGTCTGCAGAGAGCATGTCAATTAAACTCTGTCCTGTAAATGCCACATCGACACGACATCCTTAATAATCCCCGTCTCCGGCACAACGACTCCAATCTATCGAATAATCTTACGAATATCTATTTATCCAATATGACTTCTGACCTGTAATGTTGCCAGAATTATAATCTGTTTTTTCTGGCACACCAACTGAGCCTGTTTTCTCCCAAGGTTTTTTTTTCTCCATTCTGGCCCTGAAGGAGTTTTGGTTCCTTGCCACCGTTGCCTTTGGCTTTTGGTTTGCTCAGTTGGGGACACCTATATTTCTATATATAACTATATTACCGATCTGCCCGCATTGACACTATATGATAATTGAAATTAGCTGGATAAAATCACCGTTTTCTCCAGAGTGGCTGTACAAATTATGTTGCATTATTTTCCTGTTAACCCTGTGAAGCTGCTTTCAATTGGACTTGTTAAAAGCGCTATATAAATAAAGATGATTTGATTTGATTTTCCCTTACACCTAACACTACCCTTAAATTAACCCATACCACCACACCTGTCCCTAACCTACCTGTATCCCACCTCAATATCAGCAAAATTGTTTTGCAATACAATATGAACACAATCAGTACATTGTACTTATTTTTTTATTTAAGTACATAGTACTTAAGGCCACCTAATATAAAGTGGGACCAATTTACATATCATGCAATCTTAACATTCTAGACTGAACGACAGAGTTAGGAATTGTACTTATATGATATTCAACACCAGAAGGTTTTGCAATCTGTTTTATTGGCTCACCTTTCTCTGTTTTAATGTTCTGTTTATTAGGACTCTGTGACATTCCCAGAAGGGATTTAAGCAGAGAGAAAAAAAAGAAAGAAAAAAAACAATTATGGCCCAGAAATTCTTCTATGTATTTCATTCAGGACTTTTATCATGGAGTCCATTAATCACTGACACAGACTGTACTTAATCTTTTCCAGCGGTGAATACAACCAATATAAAACATGCTTATGGCTTGTTTCCAGGCACCTCCCAGAGAGAAAGAGTAATACTTTCCTCTAGTTTTACGGAATGTTAATTAGCTATAAGGGATGTGCCATGAATGCCTATAATTGTCAGGAAACACATGCACTGAACAGGATGGTAAAGGAATCCAGATAAAAACTTTTTATATGACTCAGTGGGCACAGGAGAGCAGGTGAGTAATAAATAACTGAAATAGTTTGTGGGTGGTGATATGATGATAATGAAAGTCCTGCTGGCTGATGGAAAGGTGGCAGATGAAGCACACACCTCAGTCGACAGACACTGGAGCAATGAGCATGTGTGAGCAATAGACATTGGGAACTAGGAATCGTGAGAAGGTGATCAACGATTGACAGTTGCTGTTGATTAGTACTCCAGTGACACGGATCGTTGCGTGGTGGTGAGAGAGCCTGGTAATCCTGTGACGGTAACGAAGTTGGGAGTTGATTAATCTCAGTGCTAGTGCTCCCAATCTGCAAAGTACGCAAGTTTGGTATGACCCCCGGACCACTCAAGGTTGATTTAGATCTGTGTTTTAGTTTTGTTTTGGATTTTGGCTTCCAACGATAAAAAAATAAATATTGGCCCCACTTTATATAAGGTGGCCTTAACTACTATGTACTTACATAAAAAATTAAGTACAATGTACTTACTGCGTTCATATTGTATTGCAAAACACCTTTGCTGATATGAGGTGGGATTTTGGTATGGTTAGGGACAGGTGTGGTGGTATGGGTAAGTTTAAGGGTAGGGTTAGGTACAAGGGAAGTGTCAATAGTGTAATTACAAATGTAACTACAGAAATTAATTACAGATGTAATTACATTAAGGTATTTTGAAAAATGTAAGTACAATGTAAAAACATGTATGTACACAATAAGTGCAATGTATCAAATTATTAATTAAAATGTCAGTACATATAAGTTAAGGCCACCTAATATAAAGTGGGTCCAAAATAATAATAATAATAATAATAATAATAATAATAATAATAATAATAATAATAATAATAATAATAATGCCATTTTCCTTTCCTTAAAAGCGCTAGTTCACCCAAAAATACTTAACTCATCTTCAGATATTTTTGATTAAATCAGAGAGTTCTCTGACCCCTCCATAGACAGCAATTGAATTACCACTTTTAAGAACCAGAAAGGTAGTAAAGAGATAATTAAAATAGTCCATGTGACTCCAGTGGTTCGAACTTAATTTTATAAAGCGACAAGAATACTTTTTGTGTGCAGAAAAACCCTCCAAAATAATGACTTTATTCAACAATCTCTTCACGTCTGTGCCAGTCCTACGCTGTTGACGTAGTTAACACAGTGTTCAAAAATAAGTTCTTTTACTTCTTTGTGTGCTTCCATAAAGTTTATGCTTTTCATATAAGGAGAATAAGCACTATGAATCGTTCTTCACACACAGTAACTGAAATTGAAAACTGTTAAAGAAAAATGCTAAATAAACTGCTCCACAGGAGCACTGCTGTGTGATTCTGTGTTGCTTCAAGCGCATCATTCTTTGTGTGCTTTGAGCCTTTCATATTATAATACTTTTGCAGATTACAGATTCTTACAGAATGAAATGATATTAATAGCATATCTTGTTCTGTGCAAACTATAATATGTTGTTGCTTCATTAAAAAATCTGTGCTATACATTTAAAATATTTTTAGAGATTACATTGCTCTGTACAGATGACAACATTATTGGAATTATTGGAAACGACTAAAAACGCTGTATTATGCAATGCAGAGTATGCAAAGTAATTTGGCAGTCATTTTGTAAAGAAAAACCTCACACCTGTGCACATGTGTATTCAGACGTGCTTGCCTATAGATTAAAAATGTAATACTTATGTGCATGCGATCACCTTTCTCACAGATTCACGTTTTTGAAGTTTACATGAAGATCATAACTGTATCACTAAAAAGCTATTTCAAAACCTGTTTCGGGGTTTGTATTCTCTAGCAGCTGGGCGCTGTTGCCATGCAGATGAGCGGCCGGAACACAACGAGAGTTTTCTGTTTTGGCTGAAAATGGTGTCATGCAAGTCTCCCAAAGTAAATAACTTATGATCATTTACATTGGAAATGAACAAATCAAAAACATAGCTTAACAATAAATTTGTGTAAAGCTGATGTGCAGACAAAACATTTTCTCTTCCGTTCCTATTATCATTGTAAAGCTGTTTTGAAACAATCTATATTGTGAAAAGCTTTATATAAATTAAGGTAACTTGACTTGACTTGACTATTACATTATAATGTTTCAACTCACTGTTGGCAGTGAAACTGCTCTGAAAGAACAGATTAAGGGGTTGGGAGTCATTTGTTTTTTTTATGATTGCAGTGACAGGGGCCTCCAGACAAAGTTTTGCCCCCAGAAGTCTAGGACTGTCACTGATTAGACTTGTAAGAGCCCTGAAAAGTGTGTTCGTGACTTCACCAATGCTGGTCTGGGCACTTGGACTCTGATGGTATTTGTCTTATGTGTAACCAATTCTCTGCTTCAAGATGCTGCGATAGGAACACTGCAACTGATTCCGTATAACAGTGTCTTGTCCTTCATAAAAAGGACATTTGATGAAAGCATGCTTTGAAGTGTTTAGGCCTAACCAGGAACCGCCATGCCTATTAGGATCTGAACCTGGAAAAATCAAGGCTTCTAGAGTGATGACATCATTTGGTAAACCATAAATTCCTCATTTGCCTGCTGACTGCTTGTTTACTTGTATAGAGTATTTATATATAAATATATATCGCCATCATCTTCACATTAAAGGGATGAGCGAAACTCACTAGAAGGCAGTGGTTATGTTCTGGAAGGCCAAATAAAAAATCTCATGTAAAATGTGCCACACTGCTTTCAAAAGACCTTTATTGATCAAACTGGGTTTGCAATCTCAAATGTAACAACTTTGGATTTAAATTGTCACACCTAACAAAGATAAATATTGTAAAATAATACACTTCAATTCATAACTTCTAAACAATCAAATGATTCACTGCACAAAGGTCATAGCAGTCAGTTTTCAACCAAAGTGATGTTTGGAATTTTATAAATTAATAATATACACATTTTTACATATTGTTTTGTACATATTCCTTTCATATTATTATTGATTTCACAAGGTAGAATTTTAATACAAATAAAATTTAAAAAACACAAGTCTTTAACAGTCAGGTTTGCACTTGATTTGCAGGTCCTCCACATTTATTTACCTGCCAGTAGTCCTTTTTACATTCATTGAGATACTACTGTTATGGCAACAATACTGCTAACTACGGAGTTCTTTTTATGCATTATTCTGGTATTTGTTATTACTGCATTATTGTATCAAACATAAATCAAATCCGACTCCAGCATCTCTGGGTGAATGAACATAACACAGGTCATGCACAACTAATTATGTTCATTTATATAAGCCATACACTGAGCACAAATATGCAGAACTGATTAAAATGCTTAAAGGAGCTTTTAAAAACAGCTTTCTCTTAAAATATCACAGAGCCTTGATGTTCTGCCCATCTAGAACATCTTAAATTTCAGACGTGTGTGTCCAAATGGAATGTGTTTGGAGCATAATTAATGTAATGTTAACTGAATGATAAAGCCGGAGTTCTTCAACACCACATGAATGTCTAGACTGACACACACACACACACACACACACACACACACACACACACACACACACACACACACACACACACACACACACACACACACACACACACACACACACATGTTGTGTTTCCATGTTTTGTGGGGACATTCCATAGGCGTAATGCATTTTATACTGTACAAACCGTATTTTCTATCCCCCTACACTGCCCCTGCCCCTAAACCTACCCATCACAGGAGACATGCTGCATTTTTACTTTTTCAAAAAACAGCACTTAGTGTGATTTATAAGATGTTTTCCTCATGGGGACCAAAACAATGTCCCCACAAGGACAAAAATTTGGATATTGCCATCTTTGTGGGGACATTTTGTCCCCATACCGTAGGGATTACCAGTCCACACACACACACACACACACACACACACACACACACACACACACACACACACACACACACACACACACACACACACACACACACACACACACACACACACACAGTCAATTATAATAACTATAACTATACAACTATATAACTATAAAAATTCAGAAGATGCTTCCAACTTGGAGAACTAATGGTGGAGAACAGATTCAGATTAGACATTTTCTGTAGAAGTAAAAGCACACACACACACACACACACACACACACACACACACACACACACACACACACACACACACACACAGTCAATTATAATAACTATAACTATACAACTATATAACTATAAAAATTCAGAAGATGCTTCCAACTTGGAGAACTAATGGTCGGAGAACAGATTCAGATTAGACATTTTCTGTAGAAGTAAAAGAATGTTACATTTCTAAATTTCTATATTTTAGATGAAGAATTAAATTATATATTTTTTTAAATATATATATTTAAAATAACGCAATTTGTGAAGTATGCTTAAATATAAAGTGCTAATGTATGGGTTTGCTATACAGTAAAGGTAAATGTCCTAACATGATAGTGTAGTGTAGTTTTTCTTTTCCTTTTTTTTCTCTCTGTTTGATCACAAAATTTTAACATAAACTGACAAATACTTTTTTTAATGGCATAGACTTCTAATATAATATGTTACATATGATATAACTGTAATTAGCCTTGTACATTGATCATAAAAAATAAATAAAAAAAACATAGAAACAGTAACTTACATTCACTGTATACAGGCCACACAGGTTTAAAAGCCTTTGGAAAAAATCGTCATACCCAGCATACACATTTTTTTTTTTTTTTTTTCTGTATATGTAGAAAAACCCTTTTGTTTTAATACCATTCAAAAAATGAACAAGTTGTACATTGTTACAAATATTGTTTTCGCTTCAGCACTATAAAAAAAAAAAAGAAAAAAAGGAGACATTTAAGAGCTGTTGTTTACTGTATGTACTTTTCTCAGCAGATGTTTTGGACAGGTCTACAAAAATAGCAAAATCTGCAGATTCTGAGAGAAAATTAAGAACTGCTATCTACATATTACTACTAGAATATAACACCCTGTTGTTGGACAGCAGACATGTATTGAACACAAAAATAAACTCCACAAAATCACCCTCCCTCAGGATTATTTCCTTTTCTCATTTTTCATAATATTTATACGCCATATGCCTGTAAAAAATTTCCCTAATTTTGTGTGAAAACTTTCTTTAAGTGTTGCCATTTTTGAAACAGAATAACTCTCAACGATTATAATGGGCCACAAGGGAGACCACTGCAGGTTTGGCATTATCTGTTGATTGAGGGCCATCCTCCACTGGGTTTGTCTTATTGGGGACAACTGTGGGTCCCACTGAAGCGACCACAAAGGTAAAGTTGTCTGTGCGGCGTCCAGGCCGAAAAGGTTTATTTGCCTTTGAAGAACTTTTCAGACTGGAACCTCGCTGGGGTTTGTCACAGTTGAGAAGAGCTCTGAAACACCTGTAGAACTAACACACACACACCCAGACAAACAAGTAAAGGGCATTAGAGAACAACAACGATGAAATATGTACGTGCACTTATCAGTCTGTAGGTACCATACACCTGCTTCTTTATGCTTTCATTTACATGTTCACATGCATGTCAAATGTGGTTCACAAACCAAAAAAATCTTGCTTCCCATCTCTGAAGTCATAATTACTTTTTTTTTTTTTGCGTTCAAGTGCTTTGTTGTTGGAAAGAACATTTACAACAAAGTAAAAAAACAGGGTGTAATGGTTAAAGTTAATGCTTGTTTGAAACAATCACTTTAGCAAATTTTGTACTATTTTGGATTTATTTTGATAAATAAAAGAGTTAAAGGTGGACTAGAATGAAAAATGTAATTAACCATGGCATAATTGAGTACAGTGAGTCTCAAATACCATTGCTTCCTCCTTCATATGTAAATCTCGTTTGTGAAAAACAACACAGAAAAACAGGAGAAACTCAACATAACACCGACCGTGATGCAACAGTCCCGATTGTTAATATGTATGCCCCCAACATTTGCATATGCCAGAACATGTAAGGCCAGGCAGAACTGCGCAGCCGAATCGGGAGTCCTACAGGTATTGTGAAGAAACGCGAGGATAGCGAAAATGGCAGTTGATGGAAATAAATGTTACGTTCCAGGCTTTGCAGGGAATGTGAAGACTTTTCATACCCTTCCCACAGAACAAAACTGTCAACAGGCATGGTTGATGTTTATCTATAACCAGATACTGCAACAATTTAATTCAAAGTTGTTGGTTTGCTCTGCCCATTTCACCACGGACAGTATCAGACGTTGAGTGAAGCCTGCAAAATGAAGCAGGCTTCACTCAGCGTCTGATCATTTAACGTTAACTTTGATATCCCATGTGTTGTCTAGATCCAATGCAAGATGCTAGTACAGTAACAATATAGGAAACTCCAAGTAGCACACATAACAGTATGACAAATGTCAAATGACAAAGGTTAATATTATGTCCTGCTGTTGTCATATAAATCTACAAAATACAACCGTAGATTTATAACCGATAGAATTATTAACCGATAGAATTATAATTTAGCCCATATAATTTATCAACACCACATAACTCAGGAGTTAACTATGTCAGTTTAGATGCTTATAGCTCACTCGATCCTTCTAGCTAACGTCACCTTCTTCACCACTTGAGTATATAAATCGATAGTCATCTGACAAGGCATCTAGTCAATTTAAAAAAACCTTTACTGTACTGTATAAACAACATATTTATACGCTACCCAGTTCACTGTTTAGAGTTTGTGACTCAAAGAGAAGCTATCATTGTAAAATCATACAGTGATGGGTTGCAATGATTAAAATGTTTTTACAATGCTAAAAACTACTTTGTGACTGCTGACATTATGAGTTAACGTGTAAAGTTAATGTTATATGCTAGTTCACATGTAGGCTGAAGTTATACTGTAGTACTGACGTTACGTTTTGCAGGTTCTTACTGAAAATAAAGACTAAACTTACCACTCAAAAGCATCCATTTCCAATCTCAAAACAATTGGTTGTTCCTCAAAATCTTTATCTTCGTCAGAAACAGGATCACACATAAGGTTGGATCCATAATCTCTCCATTGCCATGACGGACAGTATAACGTAGATGTGTTTGGTGTCACTGAAGCTACTGATATTAGCCACACAGTGAAACAGCCAATCAGAGCAGAACTCCACATTAATATTCATGACCCTTCCAAATAAGGCAAAAACAGACCATTTCATTCAAGGGACAATTTCTAGGGTTGTAAATTGACCTGTAAACCCATTTCTGGACAATGTTTGCCCTTAAATCAGTCACATACCCTCTATGTAGATATCAGAGAACAATTTAAAATATTGTTTCAACTCATTCTAGGGCACCTTTAATTTTTTCCATAAATATACTGTTATTAGAATGTTAGTATAAAAATACAGGAAAATCATGGTTCTGAAAGCATTGAAGGAGATCCAATAATAATTTAATATAGATTTAGGGATCGCAACATATGGCACATATCTCAGCAGGGGGGGCAGGACTGGGGTGCGCTTACGCTACTGGGCCTGGCTTCAGATGCTCCGCCACATCTGACAGCCATATGGTGGTGGAGGAACTCAACAGGGTTTACCTAGCTAGGGAACTTACTGGAGCAATAAAGCACACTTATCCGGTCCATGCAGAGGGGAATGGCGCAGCAAGCCGACACTTAGAACCAGCCCGCAGCTCTGCATATACCGGTCAGTGAGGCGACCGTATTCGTCGACCGAAAATGCCTGCAGGTCCCCTACCCTCTTAATGGAAGCCAATGCACTCAGGAGGACTGTCTTCCAAGACAAGATTTTCAACTCTGCTGACTGCAGTGGTTCAAATTGGGCGCTCTCTGCAATGCCATTAGCCAGTGGCGGCATTTCACAAAAACCTAGGGTATGGCATGAGTCCGTTTGGCCATACAACAACGACATTCCCAAATAATCACATTAAATCCCAACAAAAATCCACTAAAAGAACTTAACAACAGGCTTAACAACATTACAAAATCCATGCAAATACTGAAACAGCCCTATAATTCACTTTCCTAACCACGTGAGAAAATTTAATTTTCCATGTTTATCTGAGTTTTTTGTACTAACCAGCCAAAATGGTGATTCACAACGATTCTATTTTATAAACAGTTTTTTTTTCGTTGTGGCTGGAACAATATACAAATTATGACAATTGTAGATTATGTGCTTTAGTTAATATAAAAAATATTTAAAGTGAGTTTGAATATCATTTTTGAGACCTTTTATAGCCTTACTGAAAGCAACAATGGATAATTCACCTCAGATCTTGAAAATAAATTAAACAAAACAACTATGTTAAAACTGTCAACTTAAGGTGAGCAAACAACGGCAATCTATGATAAAAAAAAAAAAATTCAGTAACGCAGTATTTTTAATCATGCTAAAATGGTGTTCGATTTAGGAATTCGATATTGTACTTATTAATGTCTTTGCTAATGCAGTCAGTGCGCTTGCAGAGAGAGCAACCCAAACTCTCTTCAGATGGCCTGTGATTTCTGATTGATCTCGGGTCGAGTCTGGTTTGCCGCTGAAAACCTTGTCACATCATGCCTGTTTAGGACACGGCATTAGACTCAGGCTGTTTAAATTAGCTTTTTTTTAACTAACGAGCGATATCATGAGCTGTTTATTTTCCCTGCTTGTCTGAATGCCAGGGTATGGCAAATTCCATACTCTGCCATACGTAAATGCTGCCATTAGCACCAGAGACAAGTCCCAAGAGGGTATAGAGTGAGAGTGAGGCGGATTTAGTCTCTTCGCTCCCCTCAGGCACCTGATGATAAGAACATGCTTCCCCAAGGACTTACCATCAACTGCATCATGATGTGCAGCGACGACAGCCTTTGCTCCAACCCATCTTGCAGGAAGGAAAGCACAGAACTGAACATCTCCGGGGGTCTTCTTGTCGAGAAGAGCACCACTCAACAAACAGGTTCCACTTAAAAGCATAGAGGCGCCTCGTAGAAGGGGCTCTAGCTGCAGTGATGGTGTCTACCACTGTTATGGAAGATAACCTAGAACCTCTGCATCCCGTCCAGGGACCAGACATGGAGTTTCCAGAGGTCTGGATGTGGGTGCCATAGGGTGCCCCGTCTCTGAGTTAGAAGGTCCTTCCTCAGAAGAATGGGCCAATGAGGTGCTGTCAAAAGGAGCACTAGTTCCGGGAACCATGTCCGGTTGGGCCAATACGGTGCCACTAACAAGACCTGCTCCTCATCCTCTCTGACTTTGCACAGTGTCTGTGCTAGAAGGCTCACTGGGGGAAATGCATACTTGGACACAGGCAGCATGCCTGGACACTTGTTCTAGGGGAACACCTTACCGTAGAAACAAAGGTTCTGACTACGGGCTGAAAGTTTGGCGGCAATTCGGTGTGATTGCTACATGAAATGAACCGCTCTGCCACGCCCATCTCGGGACTCAGTCATGGAGCAAGTGTTGAAGCAGCCTCATATGAAGCAACCTATGCGGCGTTACTGAGGATGCCATATGCCCCAGGAGCCTCTGAAAATGTTTCAGTGTGGCCGCTGATCTGCATTTTAAAAAAATTCAAGCTGTTTAACACCGACTGGACACGCTCCTCTGTGAGGCACACTTTCAGATTGACCGATTCCAACTCCATACAGAGAAGATCAATCTGGCCGAGGTGACTGAGCACCATGTCCCTGTGTTTGCACAACTGCTCTCTCGACTGGGCCAGAATCAGCCAGTCGTCAAGGTAGTTGAGAATGCGAACACCACACTCTCTTGTGGAAGCAATGGCCACCTCCGCGACCTTCATAAAGACACGGGGCAACAGGGACAGCCTGAAGGGTAGGACTCTGTACTGATGTGCCTGCCCCTCTAACGCAAAGTGTAGGAACGGTCTGTCGAGGGAGAACCGTGATTGGTCAATTGCTGCAAACCAATCTTGGGGACGGATGCACCCTAAGATGCGTTTCTGCATTACCATCTTGAACGGAAACGTGTGCAGGTCCACAGGTCTAAGATTGGCTGTAACCCACCACCTTTCTTGGGTACAATAAAGTACGAGCTGTAGAATCCTGTCTTCATATCAGCTGGAGGGACCGGCTCTATCGTGTCCCTCGCCAGTAGGACTTCGATCTCCGCCTGTAAAAAAAGAGCACCCTCCTTCAGCATGGAGGTGAAGTGGACGCCCCTGAACTTGGGGAGCCACCAGGCAAACTGAATCGTAGCTGAGTCTGATAGTATGGATGAGCCAGTGAGGCTTCCATCAACAGAGCAAGCGGGACCAATGGCACCACAGACATACCCACAGTGGGGCAGCAAGGCCCGACTCGGACGGTGTAGCGGCCTGAAGTGGGGTCTGAGTGTGTAGTTCAGCACTTACCTGCTTCCACTGAGGGGGGGCATGGGGTGTGTGGAGGCCTCTTGAGTGGTCCTGGGCACAGTCGGCGCCACCCCGTTCTAGAGCTATTCCTACTGGACAGCAGAATAGAGTTACTTCGGTGAATAGCCAGGGTCACCTGAGGATTACAGTAAGGGCTTCCCCGCCGAGGCAATCTCCATGGGCCCATAATCCCTCTGACGCACTGCAGCCAGTTGAGTTACTGAGAGCAGGCATGCCCCTCCCATGGGCGTCCAGTGGTGAATTTTCAAGCTCCAGCAGATCATAGGATGTCGATCGCTGCATCAGAAGGGGAGCTTCAGTCACCTGGGGATGAAGACTCGGCTGCGTTGCCTCCCTCTTTGATAGTGCTGTTGCCTGAGATGGACCCAGAATTGACAGCTATGCTTGCAGTCCTCGCTGTCGCTCCAAACTCGCTGTCGCTCGTTCTTTTTCTCTTGCTGTATAAACAGGAACACTTTTCAGCAGCACATAATCGGCTCCACAGTGAATGACAAATGTGTGATGCTTGCGCTTCCATATTTATACCCGCACTGCGGGACGGAGCACGAGACGCAAATCTCGGACGCCAATGGCCATTGGCCCGTTCTCTAAGCTGATAGGGCTCCAAGAAGTGATTCCAATTCGTCTGTGACGTCCAACGTACGTGACTGACTGAAGGGGAACTGCTGCTTTAATTACCTTGAACATAACAACAAAACTGAATATCATGAAGAAGACTGTTGTCTCAAAATACATACTCATTTGCTACTAAAGGAATAGTTCACCCTAAAATGAAAATTCTGTCATTATTTACTCTCCCTCAACTTGTATGTCCCTCCAAACCTGTATGAGTTTCTTTCTTCTGCTGAACACAAAACAAGATATTTTGAAGAGTGTCAGTAACCAAACAATTGAAGGTTGACTTCCATAGTATTGTTTTTTCCTACTATGGAAGTCATTGGGGACCGCACTTGTTGACCACACTTAAGAATAGCAGTCACAGCAGCAATCGTTCAGTACGCCCAACTCAGAAACTTGGGAATCGAAATGATCTAATAGGATAATTCCGATAGCACATGAAGGCAGCATAAGCTTGTAGAATTCTAAAGTTCTTTAGTATTGTTGATTTTATTATTTAAATGTAATACTAACCTTTATAATTTGTGCTTTGTAATAAAGTAATACTTCAGAGAGCATAATTAAACACTACTACAGTAAGTTTGTGGTTGGTGATTTTTTCTGATTCTCTCAATATGACCTTGCAAATGAAAACATCCACATTCATACAGTTCATAAGAGCCACATACTGCTATGAGTCATTCCCCCCTGCTAGCAACTAAAAATAAGCCCATCAAGAATGGCTGGGCTAAGACAACAATTACAGCTCATTTAGGAATTCTGATTAGAAAAGGGCTCTTTTCTTATCCAAACATCCCCATTATCAAAGCTGCTATTTGCAAAGAGACTGCTATCCTTTTCACATTCATCATCAGTACCATTTCTAAATGATATATCAAATTCTCCCTTAATGACATTTACTTTTACCTCTAAACAGAACAATTATGCAATTTGTAACTGAATAATTGCTGATAATGTACACTGGCTCAATCATTTTCATGGCTGTAATTAAATGTCTGCAAGTAATATGAAGTAATTGTGTCCGTTCCATTTAGAGTGGAGAAGAAAAAGAAAGAAGGAAAAAGGGTCATTGGTAATGCAACAAAAGTAAATGACATTAATATCAGCAAAATTACATAATAATAACTGGTCAGGCATAAGAAAGCACAAAGCCAGAATTGTCATTTAATGGCTTTATCAATTAATGAATCTGTTGTATATAACATAAATTATACAATTATTCTTGCAGACTGGAGAAATCAAAACATACATATTAAATTTTAATTAAAATGACAAAGAAGATTAATTTGTCAACTTTGGAAATTACAGGACCAAAGTTTCAAACATTGAAGCATTGTACAAAAAGGAAAAACAAACCTCTTTTAAATGGAACCTTCTTAACAAGATTATTCTTTAGACAAGTGAGAAGTTACTGGTCTTGACTACCATAGTGCTCTTTCAAATGCAAGACACAGCCAGATTTGTGAAGTCACTTCCCTTAAGAAAACGTAGTGTACTTAGTATACGCTCTCTGCTAAGTATACTTATAGTCAACTACATTTCCTCAAGAAATAGAAAGGTGCAATGTTTACACATGATGATCATTCACTGTACGTTTGTCACGGGTAGTCGAGGAAGAAGATGAAGAGCAAGTGTTTTAATAAAACAACAAATGAGTCAAAGTAGCAGTGTGCACAAGAACGGACAACACTATGACAAACTAAATACAAATAGGTGGGATCTAATTACAAAAAAAAAACTAGTTGTGAGAAACTGAGAACAAAGGGAAAACTAACTAGATAAAGGCAGACACAACAAACTGAATACAATTATAACTATTACAGGTAACACTTTAGAATAATGGTCACTAATTAATTAATGTATTAACTATCATGAACTAACAATGAGCAGTTAATTCGTTACTGTATTTGTTAATCTTTGTTAACGTTATAGTTAATAAAATACAGCTGTTCATGGTTTGTTCATGTTAGTTCACAGCATTAACTAATGTTAACAAGATTTTACTAATGTATTAACAAGTGTTGAAATTAACATTAACAAAGATAAGTAAGTGCTTTATATAAGTGCAGTTAATTATTAGCTCATGTTAACTAATGTAGTTTACTAATGTTAACTAATGACCATTATTCTAAAGTGTTACCGTATTACAACTTGATTAAGGAGAATCCTGCTTAACCAGACAAGAGTATGGAAAGATATAAACATCTACTAGAATTGCACTTCCTTAGTAAGAAGAGCATGAGATAAAACAATTTAAAATGTTTGGGGGAAAAGCCCCTGTAAAAAAAGCTTATATCACCTTTCTGTGTCTGTAATAATAATGATCAGCCTCTGTTGTTTTCTCTCTGTGAGGAAGAAGACTGACAGGTACGTTGCTTGGTGTGTTATGATCTCGCAAGAATCTGACCCAGCCCATTCATTTTTAAAGTGGAATGGGAAATCACTGAACATCACTGATTCATAACACTTCTGATTGGGTCATGGACTCTTCATTTATCTTGCTCTGGTCAGAAAAGCCAGAGGCCTGTTTCACACCACATGCGTGAATAACAGCAGGCTCGAGATGTCCTTTCACACTGACAGCGTTTCTGCTGCAGAACAGAAGTATGGCCTGGTATGATGTTGCAAAACTATGCAACATCATACAGAAAGTACATAAAAAAGGGAAATGAAGACGATTGTGACTTGCAATGTACATTTATTTCTTAATTTATACTTAATCTTACACTTTTTTATTTTTTACTCTGAGGCAGAAATGGGCTTCCAATCAGAAAATTAAAATCAACATGAAACAAAAATTGCAATCATCTTCCCTATACTGTTACTTCAGAGTGAAACAGCTTCTCAAATGAGATTAAAAACTTGTCATAAACTTTAATTTTTATATGTGGACAGTGACAGGAACCCAAACACCAAACAGCTGAGATTCATTCAGATTTACTGAATGGAAACTGCTGTTTGTGTGCTCAAAATACGTATTTTTTCTAACTAAGATGTTTTCCACTTCATTATTTGGATTTTGTTTGATATGATTATTATGTTATCCATAATTACAGTGCGTTATTGACAAATAGGTTTTGTGGAGCATTTTTCCTTTATAATTTCAGCGCAGAAACTGCTGCTAGCACCATTCTGCTTATGCAAACAGTATAAATAATGCAGCTTATTTTTTTGGTCAGAAATCAATCAAGTATAAATGATATCATGCTTAGTAGTTGGCATTTCAGGGGGGGAAAAAAGAGAGAATTTACACATGCAATCATGCATTATGAAATCTTCCATTTACAATTTTAATATAGCTTACATCACTTAATACAATGAGTTAAGAGGCAATATAGCTTTCCTCTCCAGCAAAGCTGTCATCCACCAATTAATATGACAGCAATACTACTTAATTGGGTCTAATAAAATCTTAGATGTTGAAAACTATTGCACAACTGTGCAAAAGTGATATTAAATATTGATGGCTCACCCTTTCCAAGAATATTTTGCTCTCTCATAAATGTTATGACTCATACAAGTCCTAAATGGAATGCAAATGTTATGTCAGAAGCATAGTTTTGCAACATCATACTGTACATATCCCAGTATTCAAATTAATTCTGCTTTTCATTGGTTTGATACTGAAGATTATAGTAATTCAACAGTTATTGAAAACCATGTGAAAATCCATTTCTCAAGTCCTATCAAGTTTCATATCTAACAGATGTTCGAGTCACAATTATCAAATACTATATGGGAGAAAACACAGGCCCAGACTCACCGGAGATGTTCTGTTCCCGCATTATCTGATGGACGTTGCTGGCCAAGAAATGTTACTTGTATCTGTACAGCATTTTTAGTCTTCAACTCGCCTCAACTCACAGTTTCCATAGTTACGGGCTGGGAGGAATTGAAGACTGAAAATGACATACAGGAGAATCTTTCTTCATCGACTGGAGTGTGATGAATATCCGGAAACATCACTCAATCCTTCATATGGATTTGTACCAATAAGAATTTGTATGATATGGAACACAGAGCTTGACAAATCCTTCACTCAAAAAAATTAAGAAAAAAAGGTTTATATCCATCTTTGGATATCATTATTTTGAATGCAGATTGTTTCCAAATGGATTCCTGAATATTCAGTGACCTTCTGAAAAACAACTCTACTGTAGAAGCTTGTTCTCAACAACAATAAAATAAAAATAATAATAATAACAAACAAACAAACAAACAAACAAACAAACAGATAAATAAATACATATTTGTATTTGTTTATTTTAATGTATGCAATGTATTTATCTGCTATTTGTTGTATTTTATAGAACAATTAGCTCTGGTCTAGAATGTCCACCAGACTTAGCCACTGAAGTAAAGTTCATGTATTACACTCTCAGCTTCCAGAATCACTGGACTGCCCGCTGTGAACTTGCAAAATGAATGACAGGCAGAAAGCTTCTCAATAGCCTTCTGACTGGCTAAACCCAGTTTCCCAAACTGTGGTTTGCGAGAGAACTACATGGGGTTTGAGAGTTGATGGAAAGCTAAAAATTAATTAAATCATTAAAAACTTGTAAAATAAAACCAATCAAACGAAGTATGTTATTTGGTTACCAGCATGTGAACATTAACCAATATCAGAGATCCATGAACATGTGAATGTGCTATTAAATTATTGAAATATTGACTGATATAAAAGTTTGGGAATCCCTGGGCTGACAAAGAATCTGGCCATGGATTGCATGTTTTATATAATATATTATATAATATATAATAATTATTACGAGGCAGAACACTCAAGCTCTCTCATATTACTCCCTGTTCTCGGTTCATTTTCAGCCAGACAAGAACAAATCAGTCACTTAAGACATGAGGCTCACTCTGACCATATAATTAAATTATATAAGTTAACTGCTGCAATCAGATGTCAAATTCACAACATTGAACCATTCAATGTGATAAAAAAAAAGTATTAAAGTATTAAATGGTTTACATAACTGATGCATATTCAACCTATTGTTGTTGAGTTGTGATATTAAGCACAACAGCACTCTTAATCATGTGACATTGCTTACATGGAATCTGGTCTGGACAGTTTAAACCCACTATAAGTACACTGCTCATTGAGGCTAACCTATCAGAATTTGCAATTCTTCAGACAGCAGATGAAAGCTGTGCAACAAAGCAGGACAGAAGTTCTGACATGATATTGTATTTGACAAGGGTGACTGATCCATCTTGAGAGATCTGTTTCAACGACAGACGCACATTTACATGCTTCTCTGCAGGTTCTTTGTTGTCTGTGCTTTTTGGTCAGTCTGTATGCAACTGTCGTGACATCTTTTCTGAACTATTCGGAAGTTTGTTCAACTTGGATTAAAGCAGCTTGCAGTAGATCTGTTCCTTCTACATTGATGCACACAGCCAAAGCCAGAGCACTGTGTCCACAGTGGAGAAACTGTGCTGACATTGTTGCTTTATAATTTATTTCAATAATGTTAAAACAGCAACGTTTTTGGACGAAGCATATCAAAACAATGAGGTAATTAATCAAGCAGGACTAATGCTGTGTTCCTCTTTTCCTCAGTCCTTGAAATACTATAAAGAAGTGAGAGCAGGATGCTTAGACACAAAATTAATTAACCTCAGCTGAACGAAATGCATTGATATAGTGTCTAAACATAAGTTGAGACAGCACAATCTGCATTTCTGCTGGATCACCATTTCAACAACCATAAAAGGATGGTTTTGGGATTTTGCTGATTCAGAATCAGAATGAGACTGGGCAAAAGAGACAGGATCAAATAACCAATTGCAGTCAGCATATTCTAACTGTTACATTCAGGAGAGTGATAACAGCATGTTTTAAAGGGTGAAGAGTGGTATAGGTATAGGTATTGGTTTCCATTTGGTAGGTGACTTCAAGTGTCCACCCCAAGACCAAGGACATCAGCTAGCACCTTTTTTGGGGGAGATGTAGCGCCCCTGTTGTTTATTTCAGCTCAATTAAATATATGCAACAGACTCCTTTAACCCCTTTAAAAATCTGTGAAAACAGCAACTGCAGTAAATTATAATAGGCAATTTCACTCAAAATCATTCCCTTAGCAGCAGTTAAAAATGTAATTACAAGTTTGTTACATTTTTGTCCTTCCCTCTGTGGGTCATTCCTCATCTTTCATTCAAGGTTAAATCAGCTAGGTTAACCTCTTAACCAGCCCCCCACTTTTGAAAATATTTTGAAAACGACTTACCCAAATGAAAATGTCTGCAGCTCTTAAACCCTATGGTCTATATTCATAAATCTGGTCTTATTTTAAACTAACACTTCAAATAGTGTTACCCAAGAGTCAAATAGCTTAAAGTTGTATATGAACAGAGTAATATACATGTAAATATACATGTAAGTGACTCACGTTTTTTATTATTATTATTCACTTTTTTTATTATTATTCAAAAATTATGAGATTTTAATGTTAAGGTCCTGAAATTAACCCTAATATAAAACTTAATGTCTGATCATGTTTTGATTTAAATTTGAGGATGATTCTCTCAAAAATGTAGCTTCTGTAAGCTTTTATATCAAGAAAAGACTAGACGTCCTTTCCAAAAGGCCTTTTATTTTAGAACATTTGTAATTGTAAAGAGTAGTTTTTTATTTAAATAAATCTACAATAAACTGCTGATTATGATTAATTTACAGTTACTAAAAAACTAAATTAACTATTTACAGAATTTTTAAAGTGTAAAAAACTCATTTAGTTGATAAAAACAGTCTGTCATAGAGCCTGCACGCTCCACTGCAGTGTTGCGCAATCTGACAGGCAGGCGCCCGGCTGCTATGGAGACGGTGACTAGAGGCATATTCACCAATAATGCTTACAAACACAACGTAAGATAATGCCTTGTGATTAGTTACTACGTCCGTCAATCAAACCTTTGCTGGCAAGGCATTGGCTAGGCATTGATTGCCTTTATCCAACGAAAACCATGCGTGCTTTGATTGACAGATGGCGGAGCGTGTAATGCGCCAACTGTGTGTAATGACTCGTCAGAGAGCCTGTGATTGAAGCAGAGAGACCTGGGAGGGTTTAACGTGACAGGAAGAGTCCACAGCACAGGGGGAGATCGCCAGAAACGGATTAGAATCGATATTTCATTGAAATTGGACACGATTGATTACTCTAACTCAAAACGCTCATGCAAACAAAGGAGGATTTTTTGTTTTTTTCCTTATTTTTTCGTTGTTTTGGATTAAAAAGTGGGATGCATTATGAAGAGTGGACTCTTACACGGACATGTATGCGGTTGTTTTTTGGATTCGTCCGATCTGATCTGCACGATAGGAGATGAAAGATGAGTACTGCGTTCATTATGCTAATGCTTAAATAGCTAGTGTTTCAGCGTTTCATTTAACCCTTTCCTCTCTGGTGTATTTATTGCAAAAAACGAGTTCAGAACATGAATCTCGGGTGTTTTAGCTTTCAAATGATGCATAGTTTGTGATGGTTGATTGAATAGTTTGTATAAAACAAAAGTGAATAAAAGTAGAGACACGCCCACTTCCGGCAACCCCGCCCCCCGCCCACGATCCGGTGCGGGTTAAGAAGTTAAAGTATTCTAGGTTAAAGCATCCACAGTCTAGACACAATGATAATGCCTAAAAATTGAAATCTAAATTAAATATAGTAGGGTTATACTTAGGTTGAGTTCATACTTGGCAGCTTTGGTTCAACTGCTTTGTTAGTACAGTTCATTTGAAAAAAACCTAGTACATTTACATTTAGGCATTTAGCAGACGCTTTTATCCAAAGCGACTTACAACATAGGAGTACATGAAGCGATCGGTCATGAATAGGCGAAAAACGCAAAAAGTGCCTTAAATACCAAGTTTCGGACATTACATAGAATAAGCTTAAGCTAGAATAAGGAAGGAATAAAAGAGAAATAGAGGAAGAGTTTTTTTTTTTATTATTATTATTTTTATTTTTTTATTATTTATTTATTTTTATGATAAGGTTAAGTGCTCACGGAAGAGATGAGTTTTTAGCTGTCTTTTGAATGATGACAGTGATTCTGCCATCCGGATGGAGGTAGGAAGATCGTTCCACCAGCCAGGAACGGTGAATAAAAAAGTTCTGGAGAGGGATTTCATGCCTCTCTGTGATTTTACCATAAGCCTACGCTCCTTACCTGAGCGAAGGCTTCTGGTAGGGATGTAGACTCGTAAGCGAGTGTCAGGGCCTTGAACTTGATGCGGGCATCAAGTGGCAGCCAGTGCAGAGAGATGAAGAGAGGTGTGACATGGGCCCTTTTGGGCTCATTGAATACAAGACGTGCCGCAGCGTTCTGAATCATTTGAAGAGTTTTGATTGCACACGATGGAAGACCAGCCAGAAGCGCATTGCAGTAGTCAAGCCTAGAAATGACAAGGGCCTGGATGAGTGTTGCATGCTCTGTAAGGAACGGTCTGGTCTTCCTGATGTTGTGCAGAGCAAACCTGCATGATCGAGCTGTCATTGAAATGTGGTCTTTGAAGGACAGCTGGTCGTCAAAGATTACACCAAGATTTCTGACCGACCCTGAGGGGGTAATCAGAGATGAACATTGCTGGATGGTGAAGTTGTGTTGTAGAGTGGGATTGGCAGGGAAGACGAGAAGCTCAGTCTTTGCCAGGTTGAGCTGAAGGTGGTGTTCTTTCATCCATGCCGAGATGTCTGCCAGACAGCTTGATATTCGTTCATCTACTGTGGGGTCATCTGGTTTAAATGAAAGATAGAGTTGAGTGTCATCAGCATAGCAATGGTATGAGAAGCCATGTGCCTGTATGATGGGTCCCAGTGATGTAGTGTAAATGGAGAAGAGGTCCCAGCACTGAGCCCTGAGGAACCCCTGTGGTCAGTTTATGTGCTCACCTCTCCAGGCAACCTTGAAAGACCTACCTGTGAGGTAAGACTCAAACCAGTGGAGTGGAGTCCCTGTGATGCCCAGTGATGAGAGGGTGGACAGAAGAATCTGGTGATTCACTGTGTCAAATGCAGCAGATAGATCGAGCAGGATTAGGACTGATGATCTGGAAGCAGCTTTTGCCATCCGCAGGGCTTCAGTGACCGACAGTAATGCAGTCTCTGTTGAGTGGCCCTTTTTGAAACCTGACTGGTTAACGTCCAGCTGATTTGACTGTGAGAGGAAAAATGAAACCTGGTAGGAATGGGCCACAGTCAAGGCGGTGGGATTCATTAATGGTGACCCGACAGAATTAGGTAATGGAGGTGGGTTGAGACTTTTACATTTATTCATTTAAGCGGATGCTTTTATCCAAAGCAACTTACGACTGAAGCGATCCATCATCAAGAGGTGAATGATCACAAAAGACATTGCTTAGAGTAGCATAAGTTAGCATTGCAATGAACAGTGACCAAAAAGTTCTGGAAGGATATGTGATGCCTCCTTTGCTGAGCGAAGGCTTCTGGTGGGGATGTAGACTCATAGGAGTGAGTCGAAGTATGCAGGTGCTAAGCTTGTGATGGATTAGTAAAGAAGCGTTAACGCCTTGAACTTGATGCAAGCAGCGAGTGGCAGCCAGTGCAGAGAGATGAAGAGAGGTGAGACGTGTGCCCTTTTGTGCTTGTTGGAGACAAGGCGTTCAGCTATGATCTGAATCATTTGAAGCGTTTTGATCGCACACAGTGGAAGTCCCGCAAGAAGTGCATTGCAGTAGTCAAGCCTAGAGTTGACCAGAGCCTTGATGAGAAGCTGGTCATCAAAGGTTATTCCAAGATTGGAGTGGAGTGGAGTCCCTGTGATGCCCAGTGATGAGAGGGTGGACAGAAGAATCTGGTGATTCACTGTGTCAAATGCAGCAGATAGATCGAGCAGGATTAGGACTGATGATCTGGAAGCAGCTTTTGCCATCCGCAGGGCTTCAGTGACCGACAGTAATGCAGTCTCTGTTGAGTGGCCCTTTTTGAAACCTGACTGGTTAACGTCCAGCTGATTTGACTGTGAGAGGAAAAATGAAACCTGGTTGAAAACAACCCGCTCAAGTGTTTTTGCTATGTATGGCAGAAGAGAAATAGGTCTGTAGTTCTCTACAAGTGATGTGTCTAGAGTGGGTTTCTTAAGCAGTGCGGTGACCCGGGCCTGCTTGAATGTGGTAGGGAAAAAGCCAGTGCTGAGAGATGTGTTGATGATGTGTGTGAGTGCTGGTAGAAGTGTGGGAGAGATGGCTTGTAGAAGGTGTGAGGGGATAGGATCTAGAGGGCAGGTGGTGGGATGGCTGGAGAGGAGAAGTTTAGATACTTCTGCCTCAGTGAGTGTAGAGAAGGAGGAGAGAAGATGTTTGTGGCTGATCTAAAGTCCTGTGTGTGCGGGGGTGGGAACTGACTGCTGATGGTTGTAGTTTTAGTACGCACCAAACAAGCTTAACCTTCAGAAAGCCTCTGAAAAGGTTGGCTTTGGTCTGTTACCAAACTCTGGTGCGGTTTCACTGAAATATAAACAAAATATGTCAATATGTAAAATATGTAAAAATGTGTAAAAAAACCCAAAACAAAACAAAAAAAATATTAACCCCTTGCCTGTTCATTTCAAATCATAACAAGTGACGTGCAACAGGAAGTAAACAGACAGAGATCGCTCTGAATGTCATTCAGCTCTTCAGATCAACATAATACAGTGAGACATGAATAGAAATGTCATTCTCTATAACTATTTTGCAAACATGTGATATTACATCTAAATTTGTCCAAATATGCACATGTTTGGACTAAGAGCCCGAAAGGATGCGGTTTAGTGCATATATGTGATCACAAATAAAATGGTGAAGATGTGACTGATTTTTGATTGTTGTTGATATTCCATTCAAAATATTGTTCATTACAGATCGATTATTTTGCACTCCTGACACAAATTAAGATATTAATGTTACTGCAACCTCATTTTATCATGAACAGTGGTCAAATAACGAAGCTGGAGGCTTTAATCTTTGTAATTATACTTAATTTTTCCAGATGAAGTTAGAGTGTGATGTTTTAAAGAGCGAATGAATGTTGACAACAGTATGTTTTAAAGAGCGAGTGAATGTTGACAACAGTAATCTGGGGATGTCACTGATCCTTGACTGCAAAGGGGTTAATGGCTACGTTCACTGGAAAGTGAACTGAAAGTACACAAACTGGAAAGTCTTATCGCATTTAATACAACAAGATTCCGTCAAGGCGCAGGTTCATCCATCAGATCTTAATTAACTGACAGCAGCTTGACAGAGCACTTGAGTTGTGTGCAGACCACAAACCTGACAAGTAGTTGTGTAGACAACTAGTTGTCCAGAGGTGTGTTTAACAAATTTGTTTGCCCATATAATCTTAAAATATTTAGGTTAAACTTATTTGGCTTGCTGTCTACTAATGAGGAGTTCGATGAAGCAGTTTCAACTCAAGCTCTGATATACGCCCAAAGTGATTATGTAGAGCAAGGTACCTAAGATAAAGGTGGCATTTGGGGAGTGGTGGGATGCTGGAACATCTGAGAATGAGGAGATGTATGCAGCTGTTTATATACTCTAGTTGTTGGCTGTTGATTGGAAGATTAGATGGGCTCGCTCTTCCCTAAATTACGTTTGGAACTTCACTTAACAAATTTGTTTGCCCATATAATCTTAAGATATTAATATTAAGCTTATTTGGCTTGCTGTCTACTGATGAGGGGCTTGAAGAAGCAGTTTCAACTCGAGCTCTGATATTATTGTTTATATACAATAAATTTGAGACAGCAAGTTGGCTTTAGCATGATAAATGCTTAAAGATTTAAAGTATACAGAAAACAAATTTATTGCTGCTGTTGCAAACAACTAATTTGTTGAAGACTGAATAGGATGCATCTCGCAGTGACTTTCTAAATTTACTCCTGCAAGAGTATCTTGGGGCTGGAGTTTTGAGTACATGGCTGGAGTACACCCTGCCAGAATGTACGTGACATGATGGCCAGTGAAGTCAAAAAGTACACGGAAGCCTCCAACTGTCAACAGACCGGGAGAGGTCCTCGTCCCTAACGGGAAAACGGACCACTGATATCCAAAGGGAAACTCCCTACCACAGAAAGGAGCAGCATTCAATATATAGATAGACGCAGAGCTACCGTCTTTCTGATAGAGGGTTTAGTTCACGTAAGGACATGAGGGCCCACTGCGTCCGATGGACTTATGATCCTTGGTACCTCCAGTCCGCTTGTTCAGATAGGAGGGCCAACACTGCAGTCCGAATGGAAGAGCCTTCATGGTTAAGAACATGAAGGATCACATAGCGATTCAGAAAGGGAGAGCCCCCATGGCGCCCGAACGGAAGCTCCTGCTGCATATTGAAGGAGAGATCCCTGATATGCATGAACAGGATACTCACTCTGCAAGTCAAATGCGAGAGCCCACACTGCAAGTCGAACGGGAGAACCTGTACAGTATCTGGACGGGGGAGCCCACACTGCGATTTGAATGGAAGAGCCCACTCAATAAGTGGTAGCTCACACATCTGAAAAGGGAGAGCTCTAACTGCATCCAGATGAAAACAAGCCCTGCGGGGCTTGGCAAGTGGGCAGATGCAAAAATAGTAGGGAGAAGCGGTCCAGACTCAGCAAGATACTATCATTTGGTGTGTTTTTTTAATGTGGTGTATATCCGATCAAACGTATGCTGTGTCGAAAGCATGAGACGGCAATCAACCTGAGAGACTGAGCTCTGATGGAGAGGTAGTCATTTGATTCCTTGTGTCTGGTAGGAATGGGCCACAGTCAAGGGGCAGTGGGATTCATTAATGGTGACCTGACAGAATTAGGTAATGGAGGTGGGTTGAGACTTTTACATTTTTTCATTTAAGCGGATGCTTTTATCCAAAGCAACTTACGGCTGAAGCGATCCATCATCAAGAGGTGAATGATCACAAAAGACATTGCTTAGAGTAGCATAAGTTAGCATTGCAATGAACAGTGACCAAAAAGTTCTGGAAGGATATGTGATGCCTCCTTTGCTGAGCGAAGGCTTCCGGTGGGGATGTAGACTCATAGGAGTGAGTCGAAGTATGCAGGTGCTAAGCTTGTGATGGATTAGTAAAGAAGCGTTAACGCCTTGAACTTGATGCAAGCAGCGAGTGGCAGCGAGTGCAGAGAGATGAAGAGAGGTGAGACGTGTGCCCTTTTGTGCTTGTTGGAGACAAGGGGTTCAGCTATGATCTGAATCATTTGAAGCGTTTTGATCGCACACAGTGGAAGTCCCGCAAGAAGTGCATTGCAGTAGTCAAGCCTAGAGTTGACCAGAGCCTTGATGAGAAGCTGGTCATCAAAGGTTATTCCAAGATTTCTGACAAACCTTGAAGGGGTAATCAGAGATGAAACTAGCTGGTTGGTAAAATCATGCTGTAGAGTCGGATTGGCAGAAGGCGAGAAGCTGATGTTCTTTCATTCATGCCGAGATGTCCGCCAAACAGCTTGAGATTCGTGCAGCTACTGTGGGATCCTCTATGAGATAGGACTCAAACCAGTGGAGTGGAATCCCTGAGATGCCCAGTAATGAGAGGGTGGATGGAAGAATCTGATGATTGACAGTGTCAAAGGCAGCAGATAGATCGAGGATGAGGACTGATGATTTGGAATCAGCTTTCATTATCCGCAAGGCTTAAGTGACCGACAGTACTGCAGTCTCTGTTGAGTGGCCTTTTTTGACACCTAATTGGTTGACATCCAGCTGGTTGTATAGGGTCAGACAAGTTGTTTGATTTGCCATTACTGACTAGTGTCCAAGATAATTGGAATGGGCTGAAGCAAGAGGAAGGGAAAAGTTGGTGGGCAAAAAAAGAGAGATAATTTGCGGAGGCAGCCTCATTCTAGGATCTATGCTGAGATGAATGTTAGAAGAAACTGGGGGACAGAATGGAGAAAAGAGGATTGAGATGAATTGGGAATGGGTTTATAATCTCATTTAAATGATACACTACTCCACATAGGAAGAACATGCCACCAGTTACTGACCTGACACAGACACATAGCTGAAGTAAACTGATATCGAGTTTGGAGCGAGGTTTGCGAAAATAAGTAGGTCAGCTAGAAATCTGCCACAGTAGCTCTCTAGGAGAGCGTGCGGTAGTTCCATTTTTCACCACAGAATTACATTGGAAATTTGTTGGGATCTTGTAGAGCCAGGGAGGGCTGCCCACCCCCACTAATATCATAAAAACATGCCTGCAAATCCATGCACTACATGTTCATGTATCTTGTTCTAGAATATCAGAAAAATATTTGTTGCAGAACGATGAACACATTATAATGTATTATCAATTAATTGTATTTAGAGGTCTATGTTTGGATGAATGTTTTGGTGGGGCTCATACAGACGAGCCACGGCTGGAAGGAAGAACGGTAGAGAAAGTTAGAATAGTTGGTTCTAGCCTGTGGAGAGGTTGGAGTTAACTGCATATGGAAACTCATGAGAGCTGGGGAAGCAGTGAATCAGTTATTTCACGGCCACTGTTGTTGGCCGGGTGGAAAGAACTGGCAGACGAGGAAGTGCCTCTGGATTAGCACGCTGAATCGTTAAATGTTTACGTCCAGAACGACGGGCCGGAAGAGAAACAGAAGTGGATGAGAGCTGAGTCTTGCATTAATGAGATGTTGACGTGTTTGTTTGGGATGCTGGAACTGTTAAAACAGATGAAGAGATCGTATAGTTGAGCCTTGATGATCTGTGGGAGAAATGGATTTGATGTAGGCTGTTGACTGACCGGAGTGTTGGACATTGTTCAGTACGGCACTACCGGATGCTGGAACATCTGAGACTGAGGAGAGGTAAGCAGCTGTTTATATACTCTGGCTGTTGGCTGTTGGTTGTTGGCTGTTGATTGGAAGTTTAGATGGGCTCGCTCCTCCCTAAATTACGTTTGGAACTTCACTTCATGGAAGCATTGTTTGCCAACTATGGTTGCAAATTCCATTATTTACCAATACAGTTAAATAATTTATTGTTTCTCAAAACCACAGTTCCAACAAACAGCAATAAACTTCTAGTTAGAAGCATAGTCACGTTTAGGTTCAGATGAAGGGAAGATGAAAAACTAGAATAATCCAAAGGTAAGAAGCAGGCAACATACAAGCAGGTAACAATGACAATACTGGAACACTTTTCCATGAAAGTGAAACTAAACACACAGATTGTGACAGAATGCCCCCTCCTGGGAATGTGCACACTCTAAAAAATGCAGCGTAAAAAACAAACCAATGTTGGACTAATATGGACTAACGCAGCAATTGGGTTGTTTTGACCCCGCGATTGGGTTGTCTTAAGCAAACATTTAACCCAACCCCAGGGTTAAAACAACCCAGCTGCTGGGTTAGTCCATATTTGACCCAACATTGGGTTAAAACAACCCAGCATTTTTTAGAGTGCAGCCTTACCCCATGATGGATGGCTCAAAGGAAGAAGTGTAACATGCAGTTCATTATATCCTTAATTCCATTTAAATATACAGTACATTTTAATCGATATATTGTATAGCAGATGTTACATGCAAAAGTATACTGTACATGTAAAAATGCCAAAAGAATCTGAAAAATCTGAAAATACCTTTGCAATTAGCCTACCACTAAGGATAACAATTTACAAGCAAGGTTAGTTTTCATGGCTATATATATATATATATATATATATATATATATATATATATATATATATATATATATATATATATATATATATATATATATATATATATATATATATATATATATTAGGGCTGTAAATAGATTAACCTGTGTTGTGCAATTAATCGTGATTAATCATTAATTTTGTCATAATTTGCCATAACCAACGTAAACAATCAGATTGAAGGGTGAGTCTCACAAAACTTTATTTTCTTCAAACTTCAAGGATCATTGGAGACTCCAAAAGGAAACCAAATAACCAAGTATAAGGAATTTATATTTATAAATTTATACAAACCTAAGCACCCATGAAAAAAAAAAAAAACATTACTAAAGAACCTTTACAGAATTCACCACAGTCTAATAGTATGTGTACAGAGCAACAACAACGAGATTGTTTTCATTTAAATGTAGACCTCTCAAGCTGCGATACCAAACAGAACCACATGGAGACGCCAAAAACCCTCCTTAATCAACCGGTTTGACTGCAAAATCCTATGATTACTAAACAGAACAACGTCGCGATTCGTTCGCGAACCGGTCATCACTAACTTTCACACATTACAAATCAATGTGTGTTTTAAAGCAAAGCCCACACTGAAATTAATAATTCACTAAAAACGCGCTGTGAGTCTCTGTTCTCTCTGTTGTGTCTGATGTAGCCTTATCAGCCTGGCCTTCTTTACATTAGTGCTGTTTTTTGGACTGTTTGAATGAATTAGATTACTTGATCACTGAACACTTTCCCAGAGTTTAATGGCTTGAAATCACAAATAGAGACGCAGAATCGGGTTAAATAGTTAGAATGGAAATTTCCTCCTACCAGGGTTACAGGTGCAGATGCTCAGTGGGATTGTGATAGAAGTCGGGAGTTTATGACCGACTGTGTGATGCAAATTACATTCATGTCGCAGCTTCATGTACGTCTGTAATTTATTTGCGGTAATTGTGTTAAATTATTTTAAATTAATGGCATGCAACGTTAACGTTGACAGCCCTAGTACATATATTTCAGTGAGTGAGTGTGTACAAGCGTTTCATTCAGTAGCAACATGGAATGTGCATAAATGCATGTTGTGCTCTTTGGTTCATACACAACACTAGACAGGACAAATGACAAGCTCCATCAATCAAACCAGAGTTTGGTGCCTAGAGTGAAACATATCTGGGATTTAGAGGAAGGTAAGCATCTCTCAGACTGCAGAGTTGACAGACCGTTTATGACCTTTGCATGGCATTCCATTTTACTCCAGTGAGACCAGCTTTCCTGCATTGAGACAACCCAGTGGTATACTCCACAAGAGGAAAAAAAACAAACTTGACCTAAAAACCATCTCTCAGAGCCAAACAGAGTCAACTTTATTGAGTTAGAGAAGTGTTAACATAGTCTACCTTCTCCTTAGTTGGCAGAAGCTTGAACTGCCTGCATAAATAGTAGGTCCCTAACCACATGTGGAAGGGACAGGCGCTATTTACCCTCCTCATCAGTGCCACATGGCACAGCTGACACTTTGACGGATGGTGCAACAAACACAATGAATTGGATTGTTTCACATGAGAGTAGGCCAGTAAACCAGTCACATCACTTTTATCAAGCTGACAGTGTAGATGGATTGGAACACAACATCCCTGGCACCCATTTTCTGGAGACTCGGAAAACATCAATGAATGGTTCAGCATTCTCAGTTTTGATGGAGATACTTTCTGTTTGTATGTACACATCTGGAAAAAATTTAAGAAAGCCCACACAGAATGTTTACACAAAAATATCAGCATAGTCCACAAGGATTTTAATCTTCAGTGTGCTACAAATGGTTGTGGAGCAATCATAATTGAATCGAGAAAACATGATTCAGAATTGTAAGCTGATGTAGATATGTATAATTACAACGGAATGAAATTAAAAGAAATTGAAAGTGGAGCTTTTAATAACACAGTTTATCGTTAATTGGTGTATGGTGACAGACATTTACGGGGCTCACAACTGCGCTGGAAATCATGTCCCCCATATGGAAATGGACCATGCAAGCCAAATTATGAAAACATACATTTTTTGAGAATTCCTATAAATGGCCCTGCACAATGCCTTTTTTACAATTGTGCGCATCTGGCTGCCGCTTAACGCTGTGAACACCAATAGTTGTTTTGCCCATCATACCTTGAAACAGAGGCTGTCCAATGTTCAAAACAATGCATTGTGCATTTATATATTTGAACAAACCTTGCACTTGCAGAAAATTTGATTTAAACAACTAATTTAAATTAATAACACAATATACCAATATTTTTCCTTGTTGTTTGTACAGTTATTGAATATTGTAGTAGAAAATATGTGATACATGCTGTATTTCATTATGGTGCTTCATTATGTAAAAACATCATTACAAAAAGACTAGTAGAGAGAATACTGCTTCTAAAAACCCTTATAATACTGTAATTCTAAAAACAATTACAGTATTGATCAAAGGTTTCAACAGGTTTCTTTAGTGGTAATTAGCCACAAACAAACAAAAAATACATTACTAAAAAAATCTTACATTGCATATGCAACCCTGTTCCCTGAGAAGGGAACGAGATGCTGCTTTTGATAAAGACGCTATGGGGGAAGGCCCTCAGTGTGATCAGTTTCTGAATATGTGTAACAAACACATCCACAAGCCGAGTGCCTGTGAGTATAAGAGGGTGCCTGCAAGACACGTCGTCAACTCTTTTGTCAGAAGGAGACATGCAGGCAAACACAATGCATGGCAACACAAATTAGCACATTGTTCCCCTTCTCAGAGAACCAGGTTGTATGCGCAGCATAAGACTTCTCTTTCGAAGTGCAACTTAAATGCTGCGTCTAATAATGACACTATGGGTAGTACCCACTAAGCCACAATGTGGATATGCACAGTTTTTCTCTAACAGCAAGAGAAGGTATCCAAGCTTCTATGCTCTATTGCAAGGGAATCCCTGGCCTTTACAACCTTCCTCCCTCCCTTGCAGGGCAGGCAAAAAGCCTTAAAGGCTCCAAGAGCAAAAGCTCTAATAAAGTGCTAACTGTGTCAACACTTTGACAAAGCCCTTTAGGGAGTAGCTTATCAAATGGAGTAATTCAACTATGACCTTTGATCTACCACTACTTTCAAGGGGAGAATACAAATTTCACTTCATATATCTATATATCTCGATATATTGATATCTCCTAAAAAAGATCCTGCTAACTGAGACCTTGCCTCTGTAGACTTCTCTATGTCTGGCTCACATCAGAGCATCAAGGAGAAAGGTTTTCTATTTCTCATCACAGATGCCTCTACATGGCAACTATAGCAACCAATGAATGGCTGATGCATTGGCCATGCGCTTTGTAACACGGAAAGCTAAATTTGTGACTTGCGCAGCTTTTTTATGTCAGGAGATAGGCTCAAAAACTCAATAGGTAAGCCTGATATCAAAACATGTGGGGGAAGTAACAGGAACACCACCCTCTGTTTTTACCAACTCTGCTAGGCGGATTCCATGTTGTGCAGTGCCCCACAGGCCTGTCTCGCTGACACATATGCATTGCCATGAGCCACAAGGTAGTAAAGCAGAGGAGGCAGACTCATCTGCCTTGGCTTTACCCACCTGCAACCCCACAGCTGACGAGAAGCTGCCGTGCTGTTCCAGCAGACATGGGGCTTAAACCATGGGGTGCAAACACTTGACTTTCATCCCTTTTTTCTTTTTTTAAGAAAATAAGTCAGATGAGAGGGGAACATGCACTCACTCTCACGGGAGCCTTCCAAGAGAATGCAGCACCAAGGGAGAGATAGTTCACAAACAACTCATCAATATTGCTGCTCACACAGGACACTATACAAGCTACATACAGATTCCTCTCAACACCTCATTGTGGAGATCCTGCTTGATGCTCACGCGCTGCTCCTGCATGCACTCATTGCTTAACATGCGCGCCAGAAAAATATGCGCCACTCGCGCTCGCGTTGTGAAACGGCTATTATACTCACATGCGCTTTGTTACACATTTTCAGACACTGCAGGCCACGCAGAGGGCGTTCCCCCATAGTGTAATTATCAGATGCAGCGTTAAAGTTCCACTTCAAAAGGGAACTTAACCTTGAATAAATATATAGAGGCAGAGTCACGCAGAGTAAGAGGGAGATAATTCCAGAGTTTCGGAGACACAGCACTAAATGATCTACCACCCATAGTTGAAAGACGGAAACGTTTTAAGTTTTAAGGCAGAGGACCGGAGAGAATGGGGAGGAGAATAACAAGCAGAAGTTCAGATAAATACATAAAAACAGTAACCTCAGTTTTATCATTATTAATTTTAAGAATGTTTCTGCAACCAGATTTTAATGTCAGCAATACATGTATTCTGAGTCCAGGGGAAGAGAAGAGACAGAGCGGGCTGATATGTAAATCAAGTCATCAGCATAACAATGATAGCTGAGACCATGACTATGGATAATGTGACCAAGAGGTAACAGATAAATATTGAACAAAAGTGGTTCAAGAACAGAGCCTTGAGGAATACGCTGAGAGAGAGAGAACACGGAGAAGATTCAAAGTTATGAATAGTAATAAAAAAATTGTCTTTCAGTGAGATATGATATAAACCAAGATAATGCACACATTAGATCACAGATTTTTAACAATTGAGGTAGGTGGTGGATCTAACTGATTTAACTGATGAGCTAGTTTGAGCAATTCGGTCATTAACAGACGATGGACTGGTGGGAGTAAAGCTAGAGAGGATGTATTTTATGGGCTGAGGTGAGGACCAGTTAGAGGAGACTTCTGATGAGTTTGATGAAAATGTTTCATAGATAGATTTTATCTTATTTACAGAAAAGTGGAGGAAGGAGTTGCATAGGTCAATTGAGCCAGTAATTGTCAGGATTCTGCCCTGGAAGCCTTGTCTGTGTTGTCTTTGTTTAATGTGTCTATGTTTGTGTTGTGCCTGATCACATGGCTCTGTCTTTGTTTGTGTGTACCACGCCCCCTTGTTTAGTCTGGTCTAGTCCTCATTTCACTAATTGTGCTCACCTGATCCTCATGTGCACTGGTCCCTTTATATCAGGGGTGGGGAACGTTGATCTTGGAGGGCCACTCTCTTTCAGGGTTCCGCTCCAACCGAATCAAACACACCTGAAGCTAATCAAGGTCTTCAGGATTAGTAAAGTTACAGACAGGTGAGTGTTGGAGCTAAACCCTGCAAGATATGCTTTATATTGTGCTACTTTCCCTCATGTTCTTGCTGATTAGTTGCGTTTGTTGTGTGCAGTTCTCAATAGCTACTTGTTAGGCAGTGCTAGATTTAGTTTTCCTTGTCTGATATTATCCTATTTGATAAATTCTAGTTGTTCTTTGTTCCTGAATTGTTACCATTGTCTAGATCTAGTCTTTATTTTTTGCTCTAGTTGTCCCTAGCCTTATTATATAGTTCCGTCTTGTTTTTTGTTTTCCCCTCTTTTTTCGCTTTTGCAAGCTCCAGTTATTATTTAGGTTATTTAGTTTTCATTAGTCATAGGTGTTAGAGTGTCTGTTATCTCATGTTGTTTTTGTCTCTGTGTTGGTCCCTGCCCTGTGCCCTGAGTTACCCTGGAGTGCCACTGTTTCTAACTACCTGGCAGCCAAGACTGGAACTACTTCTGAGAGAAGGCATCAAGCATCAGGTTCCTTGTGTTCCTGCTTGGGTCTTCCTGCCACCGTCCTGACAAGCGTTGTCTCCCAAGCTGTCCTCAAGTCTGTTTCTCAGCGGTCATCCTCCCTGCCTGTCATTGTGAACTTTCATTCCTTGTCACGTCCTTTTCGTGCCCTGTCTTCAGTCTTGTTCAATTTATCATTCATTCTGCATCTGGGTCCTCCCTCATTCAGCAGCCCTGACAGAACGACCCAGCAGAATAAGCTTTAAGATTCTTCCACCCACCAATGCTGAAGAGCGACTGTTCTGTCAGCGGGGCTGTGATGCAGTAATAAGATGTGATGATGGGTTACTGAGTTTGTTAACAGTTAAAACCGTTTTAGTTTGACTTTTAGCAGTGTTAATTATGTTGGAATATGTACGTGTGGCATTAAGAGCTGGCTTATATTTCAGCTGGTGAGCACAGAATCTTGATAATGCACCTCCAGGCCACTTTTCTTATATTGCCACTCAAAACGTCTGCCAGTTTAAGCAGTCGTAGCTCAGGTGTATACCAAGGTGGCACTTGAGATGAAGGTACCATCTTAGTTATCATAGGGTGTGATTGTCCAAGGCTTCAGAGATAGCAGAGTTGTAGGTAGAGAGAACAGCAGAAGGACAAGAGTAAGGTGACAGAAGATGCATTAATGAAGTCTGAGAATGACAGAGGATCAACAGATTTAACATTGCGATTAATAGTAGTTTTGAGAAAAGGTTCAGGAAGAGGAAAGTCAAACTATCAATACTCATAAATCCCAGAGTCAAGACGTGGATGGCAGTTTATGGTCCGCCAAACAGATGATGAGTATGTTAGTGACAATGCTGTAAATGCCACTAACGACGAGGGGGAAAAAAAACTTTTTGGCCAGCATTATCCAACACATTGTCACTCATAAAACAGCTGAGCTGGGCAGCGAACACACCCACAACTTCAGCCGGAGGAGCCAGGACGCTGTCCGCAAACAGCAACACCGCCAGCAGAGACAGTGGAGACCGAGTGGAGAGGTGTCGGACGATCAGAGGGTCAGCAAGCAAAGGTCGTGCATTAACGAAACAGTTAGAGAGAGAGTGGAGCCTCACTCACCAACAGTGATGAGGCAGCCAACGGGCAGACCATGAGAGATGGAGAGTGACAAAGTTGCCAGAGAATCCGGTGGTTTAAAAAAAGGATAAAATCACAGCTGGCCAAAAAGTAATCCAAAAGACAACAAAACGGGAGAGACTCAAACAAAAGAACACAGGCAAAACAACTATTGGTGTTCACAGCGTGAAGCGGCAGCCAGATGCGCACAACGTTCTCCTACCGGAACCGGAACCCATTGCAATTAACATTGTACAGATTACATTTTAAGTTGGAAGACATTGGATGAATAATCAATTTAGTGTACTTCCATTTTATGGACCATTATAGAAGGAAACAAATTTACCACATAATAATTAATGTCAATCTCTTCAAAATAGAGAAAAACTACATGAAATAGGCTTAAAAGACACATTAACCAGAACATCTGGTGCTAATGTGTTGCTTAAATTTCTTTGTACATAAATCTTTCTACCAGTCATTTTATTTTTAAATTCACACTTACAAATGATCCTTATACAAAAATTCGGGGCGGCAGTGGCTAGGTGGTTCATGTAGATTGTCGGCAAACCGGAAGGTTGGTGGTTCGATCCCTGGTTCCACCTGACCAAGTGTCGAGGGGTCTATGAGCAAGACACCTAACCCCAGCTGCTCCCGACGTGCTGGATGGCGCCTTGCAAGGCTGACACCGCCGTTGGTGTGTGAATGAGAGAGTGAATGGGTGAATGTGAGGCAACATGTAAAGCGCTTTGGATGGCCATTGGTCTGTTAAAAGCGCTATATAAATGCAGTCCATTTACCATCTTACATTCAGATTTTTGCCCTACTGTGGGGCTACACCTTTGTTTATGCTTACCTGTTTATTCATGAAGATGTAGATGACGGGATTAACGACAGTGCTGAACTTCGCAAAGATGGACGGCACTATGCTTGCCTCCACAGTCACCAGTCCTGGGGCTCCAAAAGTGGCCAGCAGAGCCATGATCCCATAGGGCAGCCAGCAGAGCAGATAGAAGATCACCATGGTGATCACCATGAGAAGAACCCGGTGCTCTCGTTTGCGGCTTATATGTGTGTTTACACTGCTGACCTTGATGGAGATAAAGAGATTTAACATCAGTGACATTGTAAATTAATAGGAACATCTGTAAAAATAGATCTAGAATTATCCATAGTATAACAGTATAGTAGGTTTAAGTGCTTGTTAGACCACTAATTGTTTATATAACAGTGAATATCAAAATAGTATATGATCTTTTTTTTTTTCTTATATCAACAAAATCTGGTATAGAAGCAAATCATTGTAGCTGAAAAGCATCTGTTAAGCGAATTAGTCATGGTCAAGTGGTTAGGAGATGGATATTAAGCCCATTAGTGTTTCTCTGTAAAGGCTAGAACACTGCTGACTAAGACATCTTCTTTTCCACTGAATTGCCTCAGGAGGATCAATAAAGTATTAATCAAGAGCAAATCAGTATCCTCCCATGAACCTGCTCAACAACTGTAGATGGGATACTAAAGGTTCAGGGACTTCATATGCCAAGGGAGCCACAAGTAATTTTACTTTTCAACAAGGTAATTCAATTATTAAAAGGTTCTCTCATTGGTAAAGCTTGTTAGCTTCATCGTTTATAATAGATTGCTGTAGGGATGACATATTTTGTAGGCCAAATGCCTGCAACTAGTTTGTGGATTCTTGGTTAAAAGCCTGAAGTCTGTGGTTAACAATATAGGACTAAAGGTTGTTGGGGACATTAAACAACATCAGCTGAACAGGTAAATTCATCCACTCACTAGTCCACTTCTACAGCCTCATTGAGTTTTTAATCAGGCATTTGCAAACTATTCTAATGCAAAATTTCAGGGAAATTGTTTTTGAAAGTGATGTTGTGACAGGGTTAAAAGTCTTACTATGAATGTTATGTATTTTACTAAAATCTGTGTTTTTGTTCGGTTTAATAATTGTTGTGTGATTTCTGTTGGTGACATCAAGTAGTTTAGTGAGTCTGTGTTTTGTCTGTTTTACCTCTCTCCGACAGAGAAGTACTGAGAGACAAATCCAACATAAAAGTATTAAAATGTCTTCTAAATTTATTCACAACATGTATTCAAGGCTGGTACAGGCTTGTTTATGCTGGTATGGTGCTGGTGGACCAGCACATTCATGCTGTTCTTCAGCAAACTGGAGCTGGTGAAGCTTGTTCACCAGCATGGTCTTGCAGGGTTGACTGTGGTAGGCCATCTGTCTGTATGCAAGCAGTGTAGGGACGAGCATTGTTTTTGCTTGAATATTTCTACATATAACACATTCATGATGTAAAGGAAAAAAACAATATAAGGTTAAAACATGATTATTTGAATGATATGATTATAACTTTGTCATTTGCTCCCTCTGCTGAAAGTAGAGCTGACATTTTTAATTATTTTAGTTATTATTACATTATTAATCAATATCACTGGTAAACTAGTAAAATGTTTCAGAGCATCAATGGTCTCCCGTTTCTAAAGATCTGTGCCCGTATTTATCAAACTTCTCAAAGTGCCATTTTAGTCTTAAGTGCTGAGAATTCAGTAAATTTACTCCTACTTTCAAACTTAAGTATAAAAGCAAGTTATCAAATTTCTTAAAGCTAAGAATTCCTCTTACTCTCCCAGTTATTTAAGAAAGCTCGAGAGGTCTCTCAGGTGGTTAGGAGTTGCCAGTAGGGGCTTGTGATTGTACTGAGGAGACAGAGATGTAGAAAAATCTTTCAAGAGAGGAAGAATGTTTTTAAAATGTTTGAAAACGAGTAATCAAATGGTATCATTTGGACAGAGCAGGCATCATCTTTGTTAGCACTAATGTCGGGTTGCGCTTCTTCCTCCCACCAGTTTGGTTTTCTTTTGGAATCTGTGGTGGCTGGCTATATCATACAATCTAGGCTATAGGTAATGTTAGGTCAGTTAACAGCACACAGGTTTAAAATTTGTAATTAAGACAGTAGCTTTCATTTCCAGTGTGTATATCATAATGTATTCTCTTGAAAATTATTTCAGGAATTTCACCATTCAATGTGAATTTATCTGAGAATATTCTTAAATAAGGAAATCTATTCACTGATTGGTCCATGGCAATGTTGTCATCCAAAATCCTGTTTGTGGCACAGCAAAGTGTTGTGACTCATCTGACTGATTTAGTCCTACACTTCACATACATTTAGATGCTTGATAACTAACTTTTAAGCAAAGCTTTGAGCCAATATTTTTTTACTCTTAAGTCAATTCTTAGCAGTGTTCTTATGAGTAATTCTCAGAGGCTTAATAAATACGGCCAATTTACACAAAATCTGTTCAAATCAGTTAAAAAAAAAAAAAAAAAAAAAGTGTACATTTAGAGATACGAACATCAAGAAAAATCAAAAGCATATATCATAAGCAGTTTGTTCAATAACTTTGATGAGAGAGAACGCAAAATCATTGCCAAATATTTTCCTTCACCATGTCCCTTTAGGGGATCCGTAATATGTCATTGCAGTCAGAAGCATGAAATATTGTCGACAATAGTGATAGTGTGCACTTTCAACAACTGCTGAAAGATAATTAAGTCAATGGCCAAGTTCACAACTAAAGGGGCCCAACAGTTCAACAACATTTGTACTAAAAAATAAAGTCAAACTGGTTTATAATAATAAGAATATAGCAATGCTGTTTTTGGATTTGTTTAATCATCCTCTGGTGAGATATTGATTTTATTTGCAGTTGATTTAATTTAATGCTGTGTGGCTGTGAGTCAGTTGTAGTTGCTGTGCTTCTGCCCATATCTTCTCTTATTTCTGTTCTTGTTATTCCACTTGTTTTCAGTTATTCTGCTTGTTAACTGCAGGTGTCATCACTAATGCTCAATAATCACTTGTAGATTGAAACTTTAATTCACTACCTGCAACATTGCTTCAGTGTTACTTTTACTCTCTATAGACTGGAAAATGAATATGGAAAATGGTCTTGGCCTTCATTTTACTACGAACACACACTAAGAAACATGATATGTTACACATATGCAAGTTTTGTTGTGGTCTTGCTTGGATCATACCAGCACCCAAAAGACAACATATGCTGGTCTACCAGCACACCAGCATCCCAAGCTGGTCCCAGTGTGCAAGAAATATCTTATGCTGGTCCACAAGCACATCCACTTACCATGTTGGGATCCAGCAAACCGGCAACAAATGCGGGGGGACATGAGAGCAGTTGCATTTTAGACCAAACATTTAATGGTAAGTGAGTGCGACCTAGTTGCATCACTAAATAGTGAGATATTTTGTTAAATAAAATGATCTGGCCAGAAGAATTGCATGATAACTTTATTAAGTCTTGTTCTGTCTGTATCATCTCAATGAGCTTTTATGAGGGTTTACGTTTGTGCAATAAGGTGAATTTACATCAGTGTGGATGAGACACTTTTTTGAACACACTTGAAAACGCTAGTGTGGACAGAGAGTGTTTTAAAACGAAAACACCCTTTTCAAATGTATCTGGATTAATGTAGCCTGAGAATAAAAGGAAAGAAGGAGGGATGGTGGAAGAATGGATGTGTAAATGGATGGAAGTAAGGATAATTAGCTACCTGAAAATAGCTAATTTTTCTGTGGTTCAGCACTGTAAAAACACATTAATTGTGTGCACCATAGTTTATGTCATGTATTGATAATTTCTTGACAATTACCAACCCACATATGCTAATGGAGAGCCAGTAAAAGAGATTTCAAATGTACATGTCACCATGCTAGCTGATCTTCCCTCATCATGTCACCCCTACCATTGTCAGTTTACACAAAGAAGAGCCACTTATATTTAATGATTGTAATGTAATCTACCTCCTCTTGTTTTGACCCTCCTATCGCTGTCCCAGATCCAGATGTACAATGGGAGTGGGTGATGAAGGGAAGGGGTGTGGCTTCACAGTTTCACTGGCAGCATGTGATAAAATGTACCTACAGTAGCCTACCTTGCCATCGCTGCAATAAAGTCAATGAAAGCTTGATGCAGACCAACCCCCTTCTAGACTTAACTTTTCCAGAACAAAGAAACCACAGACCTGTCTGTTTAGTTCCCCTGGATTCCAATTTGTATTTTCATTTAAATATATACACACACACACACACACACACACACATATATATATATATATATATATATATATATATATATATATATATATATATATATAACACACACACACACACACACACACACACACACACACACACACACACACACACACACACATACATATAATAAAATTAAAAAAAAATCCTGAAATATGTACCTCCAGGTATTTTTCCCTGCACTTTTCGGGATAAACGTCCTCAAGAAGCGCTAAGTGGTATACATTTTTTTCCTTTCCAGATGTGTGTTAATTGTTAAAGTCATGTATTTCCAATGAGCCTGGTTTGCAACAGTTCACACAAAGTATTCACTTCAAACTCTATGTTTTTTTCTTATGTGGAATATAAAATAATATATTTTGGGTAAAAAAAAAAAATTCTCTCTTTGGACAGAACGGCAAATACACATTGTGTGTGTGTGTGTGTGTGTGTGTGTGTGTGTGTGTGTGTGTGTGTGTGTGTGTGTGTGTGTGTGTGTGTGTGTGTGTGTGTGTGTGTGTGTGTGTGTGTGTGTGTGTGTGTGTGTGTGTGTGTTTTGCAACATTTTGAACAATGGCAATTTTGAACAATGAACACATATTATGACAAATATCAGACCTAGCAAATCAAATACTGAGAAAAATATAAAAAATTTAAATGATAACAAATACAGTATATCAACATCTTGATAAGCAAATATTATACCACTGTATTTCTGGTTTTCGATAAGCATTACTGTCACAGATAGAAATTGCATTTTTAATACAGCCCACCTTTGTTTGCCTAAACAGACAAATCACTTGCGAAAATCGGATAAAATTTTCATGCTGAATATTCGAGTTGGTGTGAACAAGCCTGAGGCATGTCTGCACTAATCCCACTCTATATTTACTCCCTGCCTACAGTAAGCAACCTTTTGAGCCAGAGGTCTCAGTCAGTCAGTCAGCATGCTGAGGTGTCAGCTAAATTCACAGCTTTTTGCTTTCAGGTTGCTAACCTGGCATCATTTATGGAAACAGCAGGGTTGAACATTAAAAAATGTCTGCTTTTCCTTTCTGTTTTTCCTTTTCAAATCTGTTTTGTTTTTAAAATTTTAAACCGGTTTTCTGCATCACCTATATATAGTAATTACATTTTTGTATAGAATCCTGAAGTGTTTGTTCTTAGCATTGGGAAGTGCATTGGGTTTGGTGTGTAGGAAAGATTAGTGCCTTATCAGCAGCAGGCCCAGGCAGAATTCACAGATGGTTTTCTGTGCAGATTTTTTTTGTTGTTGTTGAGAAAATAGAATATATAGTAAAAACATGGTAATATGTCTTAAAATGAGCTGAGTGTGCCATGCTCTTGCATGTATCTGAAAACATAAATAATTTACCCAAAATATGAAGGCTGCAGGATGCAGCGAAAAGAAAAAGAAAAAAAACTGCAGAAACCTACAGAACTTTCTGAGGAGTTATGTAGGTGCAGATTCCATGTGGATTATGCTCTCTAGCACTAACCATTCGTCATTTTTTAAGTAATCATCCACTACATAAAATCCATTTAATTATCTTGCTTACTGTAAAATCTGAGAACTCAAAAACAAGGGTGATCAGGATCCAAATGCAGAGAGTTTATTGTCATAAAAATATGAAATCCAGGAAACCAAGTAACGCAATTAACAGGAAACACTTGAATTGAGGGTGATAGACTAACAAGACACACCTCGGCACAATCAGGGACACTAATCATAGTCTAATTAATAGGGAAAACTACATAGGACTACAGCAATGGCACACAGGACATGAAACAGGAATGTAACACTAACTGTGGGCTTTACTCTCAAGCCTTGTTTATACTTTCGCCTGGCTCTGCACCCTGAGCCTCCGCTGACTCTGGGCTCATCTCCCCAAACGGATGTGTATTCTTGACACAATCTTTCAAAATTCTTTCATTAGACATTTTCATTTTAATTTTATAAACATTTTTATTAAACATGGACCTTTATTTATATTAAAATGGCTTATTTCTTCTATTATAGTCTCATTTGTAAATGTAAGCAATTAATTTTGACAAACGCAAACTGGGTGCCAGTAAGATGGCGGTACAGACCTGCACGGCTAGAGTCACCTCGCAGTTGTGCATCTTTGGAGGTGGCGCACGCAAACACCACCACTCAAAATGGGGTCTCGGGCTCTCAACACGCACGGCACCCACACCATGATGATGTAATTGTTGCGTCATCGTGCACACTTTCACACTTATGCAGGCAGCAAGTATAAACCAGGCTTCACAGTGCCTGTCACAAAGAGAATAATTTGGAAACTGGAAATGTACAGACCAGAGGAAGCAGGAAGACAGACATAGGTCAGGATAGGTCGCATGTGAAATTATAAAATAATAATTATAAAATGTGACAAATATTTATTCATAGATTTTTTTTGTGATTTATTTTCTATTGGAGTGAGAACCTGATCTGGACACTACTGAAGAATACTATGTGTCATCTACAACAATGGTGCTGAACCACATACTACAAAAGTGGTACAAAACGGGTAAGGGTATTGATATTTTTACTATTGGATTTAAACAACAATATATACTATTTTGTATAAAACACATTCTGTTTCCTCTGCACTTAAATAGCCTTTGCATTTAAAGAATAATGACTGAGAACTGGTCTCTCTCAGATCTTGAATTTAACACAAATTACATTTGTAAGAAAGTGTAGGCTATGAGTTGACAAATTCACAGTTTTATTTGTTAGTGTGCTATTGAGAATCAGTGTAATGACTGGTGATGAAGAGCATAAACTTGTCAAACATTTTATCTTTGAGGCGTCAGTGGTCAGAAGACAAAGAGATGCAATGAAAGGTAATTTCATATATAAAATGTGTAACTATGCAAACAATAAAGTGAGATAAAAGTTTATGAGTAAATGTAGCATGCACCAGGTGCGCTGAACTAGCCGGATAGTAGGTGATTTAGGTGCAGAATGCTTGTTTGAGGTTATTTGGAATAAGCAGGAAAATCAAACAAGGTTAACCCCTGTGGTCGAAGCTGTCCATTGAAGTGGAATAATGCAAGGTCTCCCAATAGCACCATACATAGTACTCCATGGTTTCCCCCCAACTGCCCTCATGCAATGAAAATATATTTCCTTGATATATGAATGATAAATACAATGATATAAAAAACTAAATAATAAATTGTGTCAAAATATTACAGCTAACTAAAGTTGATGTATTTTGAAGCAGGAAAAATGGGCAAGCATAAGGATTTGAGCTAGTTTGACAAGGGCCAAATTGTGTTGACTAGATGACTGGGTCAGAGCACCTCCAAAACTGCAGCTCTTGTGGGGTGTTCTCGGTCTGTAGTGGTCAGTATCCATCAAAAGTGGTCCAAAGAAGAAGGAACAGTGGTGAATCGACAAGGTCATGGACGGCCAAGGCTTATTGATGCACATGGGGAGCAAAGGCTGGCCCGCGTGGTCTGATCAAACAGATGAGCTACTGTAGCTCAAATTGCTCAAGAAGATAATGCTGGTTTTGATAGAAAGGTGTCAGAATACACAGTACATCGCAGTTTTTTGCATATGGGGCTGCATAGCCTTAGACCCGTCAGGGTGACCATGCTGACCCCTGTCTACTGCCAAAAGCGGCAACAGGGCACATCAGAACTGGACCACGGAGCAATGGAAGAAGGTGGCCTGGTCTGATAAATCACATATTATTTTGCATCATGTGGAAGGCCGTGTGCATTTGCGTCACTTAACGGGGAAACACATGGCACCAGGATGCACTATGGAAAGAAGGCAAGCCGGTGGAGGCAGTGTGATGCTTTGAGTAATGGAGAAATGTTCTGCTGAGAAACCTTGGGTCCTGCAATCCATGCGGATGGTACTTTGACATATACCACCTACCTAAGCATTGTTGTAGACCATGTACACCCTTTCATGGAAATGTTATTTCCTGGTGGCTTTGGCTTCTTTTAGCAGGATAATGTACCCTGCCACAAAGCAAAAATAGTTCAGGAATGGTTTGAGGAGCACAACAAGTTTGAGGTGTTAACTTGGCCTCTACATTTCCCAGGTCTAAATCCAATCAAGCATCGGTGGGATGTGCTGAATAAACAAGTCTGATCCATGGAGGACCCACCGCGCAACTTACAGGACTTAAATGATCTGCTGCTAACATCTTGGTGCTAGATACCACAGCACACCTTCAGGGAGGTCCATGCCTTGATGGGTTCAGGCTGTTTTGGCAGCAGAACACAGATCACCCGAGGTGACAGGGACAGCTCGAAAGGGAGGACCTTATACTGGTATGCCCCTCGAACGCAAAACGTAGGAACGCCTTCTGTTGAGGGAGAATTGAGACATGAAAGTACTACTTTTATGTATTGTAAATTGTAAAGACCTTCAGGGTTAGACCTTATGAGGTCTTATGAGCGTACACATTCGAAAAGGCATAAGCATTTCGAACGGAGGACTGTGAAGGGCCCGATTCAAGACGGAAGACATGGGTCTCTATGTTCGCCACTGAGGTGAAACAGATGCCGTATCCTTGGGGGATGCCGGGCAAACTGAATTAAGGGCCGGGAACTGTGGCGGCCTGGGAGAGCATGGCAGTCAGCTCTGGATCAGACTCAGACAACAATGTTACTTTCTCCAAAGGGGGCAATTTAGCCAAATCCTCATCTCCAGAGGACTCTAGCAACCTTCCGATGCAGCAATCGACATCTGGTCCTTCAGTGGAGCCCCGAATGAGATACTAGGCTCCACAGCTGGGGGGCCACGGGGAATGGCCGAGGTAAAGTCCCCACTGTGATCCTCAGATGTGTATCAACCAAAGCAATTAGGGGATTGGGGGATAACGGAGGGAACCCCATCTCATGCATGGTATTGGAGTCTCAATCTCAGCATCTTCCCGCAGTGGGTGCATGAATCATCCATGAACTCTGCCTCAGCGTGCTTATGACCCAGACACGAGAGGCAGTGATCATGTCTTTGACTGAAAAAAATTCCCATTCTCTGGTTCTGTTTACACTCGTAGGTGATGGGGCCAATTCGATTCTTACCCAAATAATATGTGAACACAATCCAGTGGAGGCAAGGGGAGGGGATGCAATCAAATTCTGGTTCGGACCAGACAATCAAACCAAGTGTGAAAGCATCCTCAGACAGCTAGCCAGTAGCCTAGCCTTCTCTTTTTCATCTTGTGTTTTAATGGTTTAAAGAGCACTTGAATGAATGAGAGAATGATAATATTGCCTAATGTAACACTAGTCAATTTAGCCAAAAGATGCCAGGAAAAACGGATGCGTTAATTGCATTAATGTGTCGAAAAGAAAAATCAATCACAAAATGAACCACAGCGCTTATAATCCTACATACACACAAACAGCCGCTTTATTAGGAATACCTGTTCAACTGTTAACGCAAATATAAAATCAGCCAATCGCGTGACAGAAACTAAGTTCATGTAATGGGATTTTCAAACACAACCATCCAGTGAGCAGCAGCTCTGTAGTCGAAAGAAGAAGGTCAGAAGAGAATGGCCAGACTGATTTTGAGCTGAAATTGTTTATTCAAAGCAATAACATTAATGATGCTGTGAATAACGATGATCACACAGAGAAAACCCACAAAGAATCAACTTTAACTTTAAATGGCTTTCTATGTGGCTCTCATGTATGATACACAAGTTCAACGGTCAAAGATGTCCATCATGTGTTTACATAGAAAACAATGGAAAAGGAGTGCAGAAAATGCATTATGTGTGAATAGCTTGGTTACGGTTTTGACTTATCCAAGATCTTTTCCCCACTGAGCTTCTCTATTTCTGTATATGGGGTGTATATGATTTTTTTTCCTGGTAGGACATAGTCGTATTGAGCTGTCGAAAGCAAATGTATGCGCTGTAAATATACCAACTTAAAAAAAAAAAAAATCACCATAATTGGGCCAGCCCAATTAAGCTGCGGATTCTAGGGAGACGATATCTGTAGGCAGTATTGCAGCTCTCAGACACACTCTGCTTATCTATTACACATTCACAGCAGTTTTATGGGATTGTGCCTGCTCTAAATTCCACCTACCACCCGCATTGAAAATGATTTGTGTCAGAGTGCCCCATCTCACACTCACACAGTGAGTCTCTTCTTACCTGTGAGGGGCTGAACATGTTGGGCAATGGATGTTATACAGTAAATATCAAGTTAATGTCAGTAAAATAATTGAGCAAACACAATGAAACTGCACTTCATAGTTTATAACAAAGTACAGCATAAAATGAAGATATTTCAACGATGAGATTTTTACATTTCAATCTATATTTGTTTACATTATTGATGTAAATAGACATTAGTGAAAACGTGGAAATGAAAATACAATATCTTTCAATTAGATGATATGACATTTTGTGCTATATGCATATGCATAGTGGAGGATTAAGTGCTGAAAACCATCCATGCACACAGACAACGTTTCTAAGTTTTTCTGATGAAGTGATCTTGTATAGTTTCATGTACAGCTGAATTTCACTATGAATTATGAATCTATTTATGCCCAGGTGGCAACAGCGCTAATTCCACCAGTCAGCAAAAATCAGGTGTATAGTATATTACAGTCATTTAACCAGGATGAAAACAGGTCGTCACAAACAAAAGTTTAGTAAGTGTTTTTTTCTCATTAAACTTCACAACGCCTTTTTCAGGTTCTATGAAACATGTTATTGAACTACTGGTTTCCTATTTGAGAGTGATACATGTAATATTTGTAAGAAAGAGTTTCAAGTTGCAAGTTTCCATCCTGTCTCTAATTAATTGCACAAATAAAAGTGGAGTTGAGGTGGTGGAGGGATGCCATAAGATTTGACACCCATTTAAATCACCCATTTATATATATTTAACATTATTATTAGGATTGGGCAAAATTCTGAATTTAAGAAATGGCTTCCTTTCAATTAATCGTTTGAAATTTGAAGTAAAATTAGGATTTAAAGAATTAAACACACAGCCACATAACAGATTAATTTTATTAGTGTTAGTATTACTTTTGTACTTATATTTTATTACCCCAACAAAACAATATGCTACAAAACATTAATTAACAATTATGTTGTAATGTTTGACCACTTATGCCTTATTTATTCCCTGATAAGAACATCTCTGTAAATTGTTCAATATTGTCAAAACAATTACCAGCCATTGAGACATCACACGATGGTTGTGTATATAAATTGCACGGCGAAAGAGAATTTTAAAGAACAGTCTTTAATGACAAAAACACACAAAAAAAAACATTATCCCTTCATCACGACACCTGTTACTGGGTGGGATATATACTACAGTATCACAAACTTTCTACCACATTGTTTTCATAAAACTTTCTAAAAATAAATATTGACATAATATAGTTATTTTTAAATTGCTACAGTATAATTATATAAATAAGTAGTGGGTAATATATGAACAATATGTACTTACAATAGGTTAGGCTTTGGTTTAGTTGCTTGTAATTATTCAAAATTTACTGATTTTAGTATAGTAAGCACATGCAATGTGTAACAAGGGCACTGCAAAAAAAAAAAGTGTTACATTAATTTATAAAAGTGTTACGCAAATTGTAATGTACAGAGTTATTTGAAACCAGTGTGAAGGAGAGAGAACAAAACTAAAACAGATCATATATGTTACAATCAAGATATTCATTTCGACATGTAGTATCACAAACTTTCTACCACATTGTTTCCATAAAACTTTCTAAAAAAAAATATTGACATAATATAGTTGTTTTTAAATTGTTATTGCTACAGTATAATTATATAAATAAGTAGAGGGTAATATATGAACAATATGTACTTACAATACGTTAGGCTTTGGTTTAGTTGCTTGTAATTATTCAAAATTTACTGATTTTACTATAGTAAGCACATGCAATGTGTAACAAGGGCACTGCAAAAAAAAAAAAAAAGTATAATAATTTATAAAAGTGTTACACAAATTGTAATGTACAGAGTTATCTGAAACCAGTGTGAAGGACTTGTTTAATGGGTTGTTCTAAGCATCTGGTATGTCCACAGTTCTAATATGGATTTGGGCAGCCTGTCTCTTCATAATTCCGGCCTGACTCAATGATGGTGAGATCATATCTCTGTGTGGGCATGACTATCTGTTGTAGGACACTTTGTTCATTGAAAATGTTGATTATTGCAATGCTTGCAAAATAAATGTTTGGAAATATAAAATGTATATTTGGCGCACTAATACGAGATATATAAATAACCATCTTAAACATTTTCCAATTCAATTAAGAAGCCTGGTTGTTATGAGCAGAAATAAGCACTAGATGAACATGCATTTAAAAACCACATTCCCTGAATGATTTTGTAAAATTAACCATGATGAAAAAGAAGTTACTTAATGTTCTCAGAAGCAGGATACGTCAATTAATCCATCTCTAAATTCATCAAAAGCAGCTTATATGAGGGTTAATTGGACTTTCTAAAAATAAATATTGACATAATATAGTTATTTTTAAATTGCTACAGTATAATTATATAAATAATAGTGGGTAATATATGAACAATATGTACTTACAATAGGTTAGGCTTTGGTTTAGTTGTTTAATTATTCAAAATTTACTGATTTTAGTATAGTAAGCACATGCAATGTGTAACAAGGGCACTGCAAAAAAAAAAAAAGTGTTACATTAATTTATAAAAGTGTTACGCAAATTGTAATGTACAGAGTTATTTGAAACCAGTGTGAAGGAGAGAGAACAAAACTAAAACAGATCATATATGTTACAATCAAGATATTCATTTTAACATGTAGTATCACAAACTTTCTACCACATTGTTTCCATAAAACTTTCTAAAAAAAAATTATAAAATAAGTAGAGGGTAATATATGAACAATATGTACTTACAATACGTTAGGCTTTGGTTTAGTTGCTTGTAATTATTCAAAATTTACTGATTTTACTATAGTAAGCACATGCAAAAAAGTATAATAATTTATAAAAGTGTTACACAAATTGTAATGTACAGAGTTATCTGAAACCAGTGTGAAGGACTTGTTTAATGGGTTGTTCTAAGCATCTGGTATGTCCACAGTTCTAATATGGATTTGGGCAGCCTGTCTCTTCATAATTCCGGCCTGACTCAATGATGGTGAGATCATATCTCTGTGTGGGCATGACTATCTGTTGTAGGACACTTTGTTAATTGAAAATGTTGATTATTGCAATGCTTGCAAAATAAATGTTTGGAAATATAAAATGTATATTTGGCGCACTAATACGAGATATATAAATAACCATCTTAAACATTTTCCAATTCAATTAAGAAGCCTGGTTGTTATGAGCAGAAATAAGCACTAGATGAACATGCATTTAAAAACCACATTCCCTGAATGATTTTGTAAAATTAACCATGATGAAAAAGAAGTTACTTAATGTTCTCAGAAGCAGGATACGTCAATTAATCCATCTCTAAATTCATCAAAAGCAGCTTATATGAGGGTTAATTGGTTAAGTTAATTTTCTAATAAAAATCTTAATCTGGAGAGGATTGCAGTAATGGCCAAGACCAAAATTGTGATGCTGTGTTTGGTCTGTAAACACTTTTTCACATGAGAACAGAGAGCCAGATAATTATGTCAAGCAGTGCACACCATCTGCGTTTCTCCACCCAACCTCCAAATGAAGATGCGACACATTTGGAAGATCCTACACAGTGATAAACAACCGATGTTTTTGGTGGTGTGGGTTGAATTCTGAAGTCAGTCTGTGCATCTGACCATCCCTTTAGTTTGTCTTTCATGACTAAAAGACTGTTCACAATAAGAACAATAACTATAAAGCTATATATAGCATAACAATAAATATATTAGCATACACACAAACGCACAACATCATTCTGTTTATAGGCATGTGCTCAAGTAATGTCATATGTCAATTTGACACTATATTGCCAAAAGTTTTAGGACACCTGCCTTTACATGCACATGAACTTTAATGACATCCCATTCTTAATACGTAGGGTTAATACGGAGTCAGCCCACCCTGTGCAGCTATAACAGCTTCAGCTCTTCTGGGAAGGTTTTCCACAAGGTTTAGACATTTTTTACCATTCTTCTAGAAGTACATTTGTGAGGTCAGGCACTGATGCTGGACGAGAAGGCCTGGCTCACAGTCTCCACTCTAATTCATCCCAAAGGCATTCTATCGGGTTGAGGTCAGGTGCAGGTCAGTCAAGTTCCTCCACACCAAACTTGCTCATCCATGTCTTTATGGACCTTGCTTTGTGCACTGGTGCACAGTAATGTTGGAAAAGGAAGGGGCCATCCCCAAACTGTTTCCACAAAGTTGGGAGCATGAAATAGTCCAAAATGTCTTGGTATGCTGAAGCTCCTTTCTGAAGTTCCTTTCACTGGAACTAAGGGGCCAAGCCCAACCCCTGAAAAACAACCCCATACCATAATCCCCCCTCCACCAAACTTTACACTTGGTAAAATGCAGTCAGGCAAGTACCGTTCTCCTTGCAATCACCAAACCCAGACTCGTCACTCCAAGAACACTTCTCCACAGCTCTAGAGGCCAGTGGTGGCGTGCTTTACACCACTGCATCTGACGCATCTGAGTGCATTGCACTCACTTAGTGATATCATTCTTGGATGCAGCTGCTTGGCCATAGAAACCCATTCCATGAAGCTCTCTACACACTGTTCTTGAGCTAATCTGAAGGCCACACGAAGTTTGGAGGTCTGTAGCTATTTACTATCCAGAAAGTTGGCCTCAACATGCACTGACACCACGCTGTGATTTTTACATGGCCTACCCCTGCGTTGCTGTTGTTCCCAATTGCTTTCACTTTGTAATAATACCACCAACAGTTGACCGTAGAATATTTAGTAGTAAAGAAATTTCATGAATTGACTTATTGCACAGGTGGCAACCTATCACGGTACCACGATTGAATTCACTGAGCCCCTGAAAGTGATCCATTCTTCTTTGTAGAAGCAGTCTGCATGCCTTGTTGCTTGATTTTATGCACCATTTATACATGTGGCTATCGAAGTGATTGGAACTCAATTATTCAATTATTTGGAGGGGTGTCCCAATGCTTATACCAATAATATAGTTTATTAAAAGTAGGATGGATTCTGATTCTGGCTGTCAATATTTTTATCGTTCATCAGCTCGGAAAAAAATATTGTGAAAGTGATTCCAACTATATTGTTTCTCGGTGCCATTGTTGTTGTAGTTGTGGTGTGGACATTTAGAACCCTTTTTAAAACTATATCTTAAGTCATCATGACTAAAGGTCTTTTGTGTAGAATACTGAGGCTATGTGTAGGCAACAATGTGTGCAGGAAGCAACTCACTATTCATTTGGGTGAGTCCATACACATTACATAAAGTCCAGTCAGGTTACAGGTCCTATAATTCCCTTAATTTGCGGCAATCAGAAGAAATGGCACATTGCAAGTTCCTTTGTGAATTGAGCATCTGAATGTAATTTGATGTTAATCTTGCATCTGATCATCATGTGGGTCCCTTGCCTTCTGCCAAAAATGTGTGAAATTAGTCACTGAGGCCTTGCTAATTCATTTAGGTTGTATGCCCCACTGTGGGTTTGATGATTAAAGAAGTACTACAGCCCTTTCTCTCACAACCAAAGTCCAAAATCAAATGAGTAGAGAAAGTGCCGCACAGCCTGTGTCCTCCCTCCCTGGCATTTGTAAGACATGGCTAATGACATGTGGTCCTCGTAAATTTTGGAGTGAGGGATCTGGCATATATGCTGTCACTAATAATTTCTCCTGCATCTCCTGCAAGCAGTATCAATCCTAATTCATTTAGGAGTTGCAAGTAGAAATCAGGGCAGCAACTCAAGCTGATCAAATGTTCCATCCGACCCACTTTCACATATGCACTTGTAATGCTTGTATAAATAGGTAGGTATAAATTCCAGGATATAGACTGTTCAGTTCTCATCTATCTTTTTGGACTCACCAAACACATTTACATCTAGACCATTCTGGTTAAACTGAAAAAAAAAAATATATGTTGACATGTTTCACACCTGTTGGAATATTCCTATACAGTATATATGTGATCTGAATAAACAAAGAGGGTGCTGTAGCCTACTCTTTCATCCTCATTAGGCATATGCCAGCAATCTTATTCAGATTTCTAGAAACCAGAATATTTGCTTAAATCAGAATACTGACGTGATCAGGTTAATGTGTTAACATTATGCTTACTGTAACAAAGTTTGGGGCTTAGAAGGAGGTCGGAACCCGCAAATGTTAAAGGTAAAGTTTAACTAAATAAACAAACACAACTAACAAAAGTGAGCGGCAGCTGCCTCATGGCCAACTGTTGAATACACGTAAACAAAACAGCTTAAATGTCCAAGACCTTGTCCTCTCTCGTCCTTCACTGTCGTCACTCCTCCTTTTATATCAATATCAATAAATGTATTTGCATCTCAACTAAAATTCAGTGCTTTACTGTAAAATGTGCATCTACTATTGGTAATTGCAATCATTGGTCAATACAATTACAATCTCTATCATTATTGTTATTGGCCTTTACGTTTTTAAAAGCCACATCTTAACTGGTATTGCCAAAATAATACCAAATCATTTCTAGAACTTGACACCAGTGCCACTGACATATGATAATATGGACTCTGGGGTCCTACTCTGTCCTCTTTAGCTTTCACTTCTGTCATTTGTCATTTGCACATGCAAGGCAGTTCCAAGTTTAGGATTAATTACATCCCTTTGTTGGCCAAATAAATCCTTTACACTAGGGTTTGTTATTCTCAGTAGCTGTAAAAAATAAAAATAATAATGAGGATACATATTTTTGAACTGTAGGTAATGTTATTTAAAAAGAAGTAATACAGAATCACTGAAATGTTTTATGTACAGTTCAGCTCATGTCTGTTCAGCTCATTCTCTTTTTGAGTTTTTGGAACTTAATAAATTGATGTTTGTTTTGCTCTATTAATCATCCGTCTTATTTGCATAACATTATTCATCATATAAATTAGTTTTCTACTAAAATGTTAGTGTTCTAGCAAGATTTTATGAAGGAGTCACAATGCCAGGGAATAATAATCAGCTGTTTGAATATGGTTATAGCCAGTTTAATGTTAGCATAATGTTGCATTTGTGTTGCATTTAATGTTGCATTTGTATTATACAATCTTAGGAATGAGATTTACTGTCACGCCAGCTAAAACTTTGTTATCTTTAGTAGGATGCAGTCTCTGTTAAATATTCATGACATAACACAATCTCTCCATTTTCATTGGGAGGCAGATGTAATGCAAGACTTATTTTTATTTATTTATTTATTCCACATCATTGCATTCAAAGGCTCAAAACCTCTTAGTTGATTTCAATAGATTGGGAGCTGCAAACAATGCATCAGTCTAAGCATTTACTCCTGTCAGTAGTGCAATTTTCCTTGAAAAAATAAGGGTGCATTCGTTCAGCTTATGGGGCTCTTCGTAAGTGGACATCTCAATTACAGGATTGAAATAAGTGCTGTTAGATGCATTTGGCGCAAACTTTGGTAATATACCATAGGGCTTTTGAAACATAGAAAAGGAGTCACCATCACTATTTCCCTACCACTTTCAGTCTTATCAAGGCCTCGTAAATTGCAATGTTTTTCAACAGAATGCCTTAAAAGCTTCATTTTGATTTACTTTTTTTTCCTTTATAAAGGGTTATAATGTTTCCCATTAAGTTGACTTGGCATATGACAACACCACCACATTCACAAATTCTAAAAGACATGACAGACATGATAGGTAGGGTGATGGAATAGCAAGCATGTCTAAATAGAGCAAAGGCTTCTTGCTTAAGAGAAGCCTGAAACTCTCTTTTTTGGTGACATTAAATCTTGACAGGGTGAAGAAGCCCCATGTTAGACAACACACAAGACCTAGACATTCAGTCCATCACATGAAAGCCAAAGAGACTATAGTGACACTCCTTGTGGATGCCTATAGTTAAAGCTGAGACGGATTTCTCTTTATTCTGTTTCTCTTGTTCTCGCTTGCAGAGTGAATCTGTCTTTGAAGGCGCATAAAGCAACTGTTATTTATATATTTATTAGTGTTGTCAAATCGATTAATCGTGATTAATCGCATGTGTACAGTGTATAAATATTATGTATTTATAAATACAAACACATACGTATATTTTTAAAATTTGTTTTATATATTTACATATAAAATATTTACATTCATACACTGTCAAAAGTTTGAGAACGATAAGATTTTTAATGTTTTTAAAGAAGTCTCTTCTGCTCACCAAGACTGCGTTTATGTTAATACTAAAAAATAATATAAAAAGTAGTAGTATTGTGAAATATTATTAAAATGTAAAATAACTGATTACTATTTGAATGTATTTTAAAATGTAATTTACTCCTGTGATGCAAAGCTGAATTTTGAGCATCACAACACCAGTCTTCAGCGTCACATGATCCTTCAGAAATCATTCTAATATGATGATTTACTGCTAAAAAAAAAAAACATTTATGATTATTATAAATGTTTAAAGAAATTGTGTAAAAAAAATTTTAGGATTCTTTGATGAACAGAAAATTCAATAGAACAGTATTTATCTGAAATAGAACATTTTTGTAAAATTTTGATAATTGATAATAATAATCAATCGGCATATTAGAATTATTTCTGAAGGATCATTTGACTCTAAAGACCGGAGTAATTATGATGAAAATTCAGCTTTGAAACACATAAATAAATAGCATTTTAAAATATATTTAAATAGAAAAATATTTTTATTTTAAACTGTAAAAATATTTCACAATAATATTTTGCTTGATCAAATAATTGCAGCCTTGGTGAGCAGAAGAGACTTGTTTTAAAACATTTTAAAAAGCTTACCATTCTGAAACTTTTGACCGGTAGTTTATATAATAGATGTTATATAAATATACAGTAGGCCTATACATATGCAAATATTTCTTAAATATATACATGAATGTGTATTTATATACACATAATATATACATAATAATTATACACCGTACACACATATATTATGTAATGTGATTAATCGCGATAAATTGATTTGACAGCACTCATATTCATTACTCACTGCTTAACTACCATAGTATTATGCAGCATTGAAGAAATCAACTAGTGCAAATTTGTTGCTCAACCACATTGGTTAATGATGTCATGCAGGTGGTGGAGTAAAGCTATAAATAACAGACATGGAATCTAACCACTAATTCTCATTTTTCTGTTATTTTGCTTTATTTCCAGATTCAATCATAGGCTCCTTTTTACATGCTAGAGCACATACACACATGCAAACTCTTCAAAAACTGCGCTTCCCTTTCAGTCGGTCACGTTCGACGTACGTCGAAACTGACCGACGAATTGGGGATCATCTTCAGAGACCAATCTACTTCGAGTGTCCACGCACCACCCGCAACGCGGGTATAAATACGGAAGTGGAGTACCGCATCCTCGCTTTCAACTTCGGAGCCGAACGGTTGCTGAGAGAGAAGCTGCTGTTTTTTCTACTCACCGAGTGTCGAAAGGATTGCTGTTTCCAGTGCTGGCGTGAAGGCACAAATCAGCGAGTGGCTGCATTTCCCTGTTGGCTCGCTGGGCGTTTTCACATTGAGTTCTCACACAGGGTTGCACTGTGGTACTGTGGTGAGCCACGGCCATCTCCCTGGGTGCTTCAGCACTAGTAAAAGAGCGAATTCTCCTTCTAAAAGAGTTACACAGTTTGACCCTGCGTCTTTTTCAAGATGTCATTCAAACCGTGTGTTTCTGGATGCCGTCGTTGTCTGTCCCTAGCTGACGGTCATGATAGCTGCATCACGTGTTTGGGCGTTCAGCATGCTGAGGCGGCGTTCATGAGTGGCTCATGTTCTCACTGTGGGAACATGACCATCGCAGTCTTGCCGTCTAGGCTAGAATACCTCAAAAGAGGTGGAGTCCCATTGCGCATCCCCTGATATAGCGGTACTCCACTTGTAAAGCAGAGGGCTGCTACTTTGGCTGATGCCCTTGGTGCAGACCTGAGGGTGACTGTGAGGGCTTTCCCGACGGGTCAACAAGCTCCTTGGGCCCCTCCTCTGCGCCGGTGGAGCTTCCGCGAGAGCAGTCTGGCCCCTCCCACGGGGGGCCGGCTGTCTCTTTCGGGGCTCCGGCTGAGGACAGGATTTCAATAGCTGCATCGGGGGACGAGCTAATGGACTCTGGAGATGAAGAGTGTGGTAGCGTTGTCCGAGCCTGATCCAGAGCTCACAGCTATGCTTTCCCGGGTCGCCGTGAGCGTCGGGCTCGAGTGGAACCCTCCACCGGACTCTCGCGGCTGGATGATTGGTTTCTCAGGGCGGCCTGTGCTGGTTCTCAGCACCCCGCCCCGGTACCTTTCTTCCCGGAGGTGCATCAGGAGCTCACAAAGTCGCGGACGGCACCTTACAGCGCCAGACATCGATCGACTGACTCCTTCATCCTCACTACCCTCGATGATGGCGCGGCGAAGGGATATACGGGATTCCCCCAGTCGAGCGGTCCGTGGCGATGCAGCTGTGTCCCAGGTCCGCTGCAGACTGGCGGGCTAATCCATGTCTTCCCTCCCTTCTCACCCTCAGCTGCCTCAAAAAGCCGCTGCAAGGCAAGCACGTTCTGGTCCGTACGGACAGCACTGCGGCCGTTGCGTACATCAACCATCACGACCTGTTCGCCGCTCTGGACTCGACCCATTGCCAGTTGTATTATTCCATGACCAAGGGGACCCTATGCACGGATGCACTGGCGCAGAGCTGGCCCCGGGACCTACGTAAGTATGCATTTCCCCCAGTGAGACTTCTCGCACAGACACTATGCAAAGTCAAGAAGGATGAGGAGCAGGTCTTGCTAGTTGCGCCCTACTGGCCCAACCGGACCTCGTTCTCCAAACTTACTCTCCTTACAACAGCCCCTCCCTGGCCCATTACTCTGAGGGAGGATCTGCTTTCTCAGAGATGGGGCACCCTGTGGCAGTTCTAGGTGGCCTACCACAAGCAGTGGTAAGCACCATCACTTCTGCTAGAGCCCCCTCTACAAGGCGCCTCTATGCTCTGAAGTGGAACCTGTTCGTTGACTGGTGTTCTTCCTGCCAATAAGACCCCCGTAAGAGTTCGATTGGTGTTGTGCTTTCCTTCCTGCAGGATGGGTTGGAGTGAAGGCTGTCTCCCTCCACCCTCAAAGTGTACGCCGCAGCTATAGTGGAGTATAACGACGTAGTCGAAGGACGAATTCCAACGAATCGTGCCTAGAATTCGGTCTGGGTGACTCTCACATCATCCTGAGGCCCCGGCCCGGATACGTGCCCAAGGTTCCCACCACTCCCTTTCGGAACCAGGTGGTGAACCTGCAAGCGGTGCCTTCGGAGGAGGCAGACCCAGCCCTAGCTTTGTTATGTCCCGTCCGCGCTCTTCGTGCCTATGTCGACCGGATTCAAAGCTTTAGGACCTCAGAGCAGCTCTTCGTCTGTTACGGAGGCCAGCAGAAGGGAAAGGCTGTCTCCAAGCAGAGGTTAGCCCACTGGATAGTGGATGCCATCGTCTTGGCTTACCAGTCCCAAGACGTGCCTTGTCCATTCGGGGTGTGAGCACATTCAACTAGGAGTGTGCCTTCATCCTGGGCGTTGGCTCAAGGTGCCTCGCTGACAGATATATGCAGAGCTGCGGAATGGGTGGCACCTAACACGTACGCTAGATTCTATAGCCTTCGTGTAGAGCCGGTCTCTTCCCGCGCACTCACCCCTAGCGGCCAGTAAGCGCGAGATACCCATTCTAGTGTCGGCTTGCAACGCCACTCCTGCCCTCTGGGCCGGATACCTGCGTCCATTACTCTCCAGTTGCGTTCCCCAGGAATGGCAAACCCTGTCAAGCTCCTCCATTACCCCTGCGGTGTCAGACGTGGCGGCCGTCTGACGTTAGGCCTGCACCCGTATGCTTATGGTACGTGTGTATAGGCTGGGTATCCATATGTAGTGGTCCCCTAATAGCGACCCCAAATGTGTATTCCTCCACGGTACCAGTTACCCTACTCGGCTAGTCCCGTGTCTTTCCCTGGGCAGAGCTCCGCTCTGTCGTCTCTGGGGTGTTCTTTCCCCTCTGGATCAGGTTGAATCCACCCCAGAGACTGCCATATGTTGCACTACCCTGAGAGGTTAGTCGTTATGTGTAATCTACCACCCCTCCCTCCGGAAGGTTGTTGCTCTGCAGCGTCCCATCTTTTAAGGCGGGCACGCTTTCCCAGCATTATCCAATAGTCACGCTGAGTGGTTCTTGCAGAAAAACAGCAGTGGCGGACCTTCCCGGCTCAGAGCTCTAATAGTTATTTTTAAATTTTTCAGAGCGATTTCTGTCGGAGCCGGAGCAACGTGACAAAAGCTGACGTCACCGTGTACTTTCAGCCCAAGTATGGGGCTGGTCGAACATGCTGATGTTGACCGTTTCGAGTGATTCTAGACATATATTCATGACATAAAGCTCATTCAATCCAATCTAGGGGTGTGCCGGTTTTCAGAATTGGTGATGACGGCTATGATGTGAGTCAAATGTGACGGTTCGTAACATAACCGTCGGGGGGGGGTTAATAATAAAATAATAATAGTTTATTCAACACACTAAACAAATCCTTAACAGAAACAAAACCTTTGCAATGAACATGCTTTGTTTTAAATAAATCACACACAGTAAACTAATCCTTTGAAACAAGTAGGCTATTTAAATGCTATAAGAGCTGCACAAAAATGAATGAGTAGCCTAGGCCTAAATTAAAAATGAGAAAATCTATATACCTTTATCAAAGAAAAACAAAAAAGTCGAACAACGACTGTTACTATACTAAATACAGGAAACAAAAAAAGTGCAATGACATTTTATATTCCTAATCTTTTTCGACTATCAAGTTCTGTGACAGGAACACCAACATGTTCACTTTACTCAGTTTTAGTGACGATCTGACAGGGGTAGCTATGTTACCCGCAGTGCTAAAAACTCGCTCTGATGCGTTGCTTGTAGCACAAATATACATGTATTTACGTGACAATTTTGCTAAGAGCGGATAGCGTGTTTCATTGTCTCTCCACCATGCTAGTGGATTAGCCGTAGAGTCAATTGGTTGTTCTTGGAGTGATCGGTAAAGGGGCAGCAGAGATTTCAGACCTCCATTTATTAAAGAGATCTCCAAGATTTCTCTTCTTGGTAGGGGATGGTGCACAGATCTCTCCCGAATCATCTCCAGAAGTAGCAGCCTCCGAAGCACCACTAACTCCGCCTCCGTTTCCCTCGTCAGCTGATACAATTTCCCCCCGGTGTGCATCTCCCGATATATTGCGCAACTTATTATTTTTTTTATGTTTGTAAAAAATATTTTAATAACACGGTTTTGGCGTTTATAGAGTTCTAATGACGGTGTTTAACTATAACCGTTGGTCTCACGGTTATATACTAACCGTCACACCCCTAATCCAATCACTGCCTTGTAGTATGCATTAAATATTATTTAGTTATTATGCATGAGACAGTCACTTTTGTCAGGTTCGTCTTCCATCATTATTGTACAGACATGGTGGGGAAGTTTTGGAAGCAGCGTGTGGAAAAGTGAGCTTACCCCACCCCTAAACCCTACCCACACTGTGACGTGGGCAAATCAGGTAACACAGTTGAAAACGTCCCTCTGTTTATGGCCACACCCACTGATGAGTAATGCCTATTACTTACCTGCAGAGAGAGACATATACTTGCACCTTTTCGCAGTTGACCACGCCCCTTTTTGGAAGCCTTTTCAAATCGAAGGTGTGAAAAAACACAGCTGCAGCAGGGGGTTTCATGACCCTTTAAATCTAGAAGCATTACAAGGGATGAATAGTCCTCACTTTAGATGAGCTCACAAAAATAGTTTACTGACAACTACTAAATGTTTTATAAAAACCTGAATTAATCATGAATTACAGTAGGAATTCATGTTAATAAAGCATACACTCACCTAAAGGATTATTAGGAACACCATACTAATACTGTGTTTGACCTCCTTTCGCCTTCAGAACTGCCTTAATTCTATGTGGCACTGATTCAACACAGTGCTGAAAGCATTCTTTAGAAATGTTGGCCCATATTGATAGGATAGCATCTTGCAGTTGATGGAGATTTGTGGGATGCACATCCAGGGCACGAAGCTCCCGTTCCACCACGTCCCAAAGATACTCTATTGGGTTGACATCTGGTGACTGTGGGGGCCATTTTAGTACAGTGAACTCATTGTCATGTTCAAGAAACCAATTTGAAATGATTCGAGCTTTGTGACATGGTGCATTATCCTGCTGGAAGTAGCCATCAGAGGATGGGTACATGGTGGTCATAAAGGGATGGACATAGTCAGAAACAATGCTCAGGTAGGCCGTGGCATTTAAATTATGCCCAATTTGCACTAAGGGGCCTAAAGTGTGCCAAGAAAACATCCCAGCAGCCTGCACAGTGGTAACAAGGCATGATGGATCCATGTTCTCATTCTGTTTACGCCAAATTCTGACTCTACCATCTGAATGTCTGAACAGAAATCGAGAGCTAGTGCAAATTGTAGCCTCTTTTTCCTATTTGTAGTGGAGATGAGTGGTTGCCGGTTGGGTCTACTGCTGTTGTTGCCTATCCGTCCAAGGTTGTGCGTGTTGTGGCTTTACAAATGCTTTGCTGCATACCTCGGTTGTAACGAGTGGTTATTTCAAAGTTGCTCTTCTATCAGCTTGAATCAGTCGTCCCATTCTCCTCTGACCTCTAGCATCAACAAGGCATTTTCGCCCACAGGACTGCCGCATACTGGATGCTTTTGTCTTTTCACACCATTCTTTGTAAACCCTAGAAATGGTTGTGCGTGAAAATCCCAGTAATTGAGCAGATTGTGAAATACTCAGACCGGCCCGTCTGGCACCAACAACCATGCCACGCTCAAAATTGCTTAAATCACCTTTCTTTCCCATTCTGACATTCAGTTTGGAGTTCAGGAGATTGTCTTGACCAGGACCGCACCCCTAAATACATTGAAGCAACTGTCATGTGATTGGTTGATTAGATAATTGCATTTATGAGAAATTGAACAGGTGTTCCTAATAATCCTTTAGGTGAGTGTATAGTACATTAATAAAGCATATGCGTTAATAAAGCATTTTGAGTCTCTTTTGCACTGATAAGGAAAAAAAAATGGTTAAGGCGCCGGCGACTTTGTCGACCGCAGAGTGTTAACAAACTGAGTAACTATTTCTATATGTCTAAATATGTACAAATGTACATTTAGATAGTTTATTAATCATTTACTTACACTTTCTAAATGATCTTATGACAACTTCTAATTAACTGGTTTTTAAATGTAATACTTAATTTAAAGTATTATTATTCAACACATTATATGCTATATTGAGAATAAAGCATTTATAGCTGTATTTATAAATTGCTTATTAATGTCTATTAATGCGTTTTATTAATATTTACTAATGCTCAACTAATGCTTCATAGTGTGCAGTTTCTATAAAGTGTTACCCAGCATCAGAATCAGAAACAAGCGATAAAAGCATTGCTTATGCACGTTGTAGTCTTTGACACAAACAAGTTTTTCAGCTTTTTATTCATAATGTTTTTTTTAGTTTTTTTTTTAATGAAACTTACCCTCATTCACTGGTGATAAGTAAAAAAATAATTAAAATGTTTTGTTGTTTGTTTGTTTGTTTGTTTATTTAATAACAGAGGATATTTTTCTTTTTTTATGTTGGCAGGGAAATGTTTGATTGTCAGTGTCTGTGTTTGTTAGTTTTGCAATGGCCATCCATCCATGGTGTTTCCCTCATATCTTCAGCCTGAGATGCTGTAAGACGGTTTGGAAAATGGATGGATGGATTAATTATTGCAACAACAAAGTTTATATATGCAATAAGGTAATTGAAAAATATTCAGACATAAATAGTTTAAGAGGGTAAGAAGACCCACTCTGATTTGCCATTCACACCGCTTAATGGTAGTAGGCTGTCTCTGAAGAACTGGGTCTTTTATTTATTTGACTCTTTTTTTTATTATCATTTCGGCCCCACTTTATATAAGGTGGCCTTAACTACTATGTACTTACATCAAAAAAATAAGTGAAATGTTATTTTTGTGTTCATATTATATTGTAAAACACTTTTGCTGATATTGAGGTGGGATGTGGGTAAAGTTAGGGACAGGGGTGGTGATATGGGCAAGTTTAAGGGGAGGGTTAGATGTAAATGGAAGTGTCAACAAATTAATACAGATGTAATTACATACAGGTATTTCTAAAAATGTAAATACAATGTAAAACATGCATGTACATAATAAGTGCATTATATCAAATGATTAATTAAAATGTTAGTACATAGTAGTTACCTAATATAAAAAAATATATATTTTATTGGCTCTTCCATGTTGTTTCTCAGAGGGTGTGTTTTTGGTGCTACACCAGAAGAAATTGATATGTACCTAGAGCTTTCGTAATGACTGAGGAGAAGTGCTTTAACAGTAAAAATTGTGTATAATGCTCGGATTGCTGTAAATGTGTAAATTAGTGTAAATGATGTGCATGACATTGTGAGGCTGTCAGCCGTCACACCATCCAGCAAAAATTTGAAAGGGAGTAGTATTATAATGCTATTATCTACTAGCAAATCTAGCATTTTTTAATTAATATTTTCAGCACTTAAAAATAGAGTTGGGCTTTAAATACAATTCACCTTAAGTTTTTATGACACTGAACAGATAGTAGCAACAGGAACAGAGATCCTGGTATTTGTTTACAACCAAGAAGGTCCCATTGAGATACAATATCTCTTCTACCATGGAGTCCTTTGATAGAACTGACTTCACTTGACAATAATCCTCTGATGTGTGTCTATTTCTGACCCTTTCTTATGATCATATTTAATGTATTTATTCACCACTTTTACTGTTAAACAATTTTTTTAATGAAGTGGAAATCATACAGAGTGATGGCCTTAACAAAAGCATATGTATCATCAGTGAACAACCTCTTCCTTCATAGATCTATCTTTAAAGGTTTATGAGTTATCAGGAAAAAAAAAATTGCCCAATGGCAAAAATGAATGGGATATTTATTCCTGGAATGCAAATCATGTGATCTATGAAAACAGTATTGTGTTGTATGAACAAAGAAGAGGTTTAAAGAAGTGCAGTGCAGTGAATATTGGGTAAAAGGACAATGAGTTTGTAAAAAGCATTAACTGAATACAAAATCGCTCATTGTAGTAAGAGAGTTATCAAATAATTCATTGAGTTTGGCTGGTTCATGGAGAAATATTGGATGGAACTCAAACAATATATAGACAATATATTACGGGTTAATCTCCCTTTCAATTTTGACACACTTTATTTGGGAAGAACTTAATATGCAAGACAAAAAAAAAATCTGAATTGTGAAATGTTTAAAATTATGCTACTAGCAGGAAAAAAGGGAATTACTAGGAAATGGCTAAAGGTGGATGCGCCAAGAAAGGAGCATTGGGTTAATGTGATGCATGATATATACATTATGGAGAAACTGACATACACTGTTAGATTTGAAACGGATAGGTTTGAGAGGTTGTGGAATGCATTCTTGGAATTTATTAGGCCAATAAGATCGGACTTTGTGTAAAATAGAATACCTGGGACATGCAACTTCAATAAAAAAAAGAAACAAAAAAAGAGTTTGGCTGGTTTTCTGACAATTTCTTTGAGTTAGTTTCTTTTTCTCTTTTTAGAAGTGGCACCATTTACCATTTTGTTTGTTTGTCAGATGGTCTTATGGTTTGATTCCGCCTGTACTATTTTGGGGAGTGTGTTGAGTCTTAGTTGAAGTCTTCCTGTAGATTAAACAGCATGATGCAAATGTCAAAATCATGGGTTAGATTCCATGTAAAGCAAGAACTTGTATATCCTTACTTGGATAAAACCATCTGCAAAATGTGTAAATGTGACTGTGAGCATCCCTATTCCTCCCAGCTCACTTTGAAGGGCGGCAACCTTGAAAAAGGAGCATGGCAATAGTGTTTCATAATGTGGCAATAAAATGTGAGCAATGAAAAACAACACAATTCTCTTTATCTGGAATGGCCCTTCATATGGCGTCCCCTTCCTGCAGTGCCCTTCAAGGGAGCAAAAGCACTATTTGGAATTCACCTTTCGTTTGACAACATACACACCTATAGTATGCCTTTGCAATTCAAATGGACAGGTCCCATATGATGACAGCAATCTGATTTTCTTTCATTGAGCAAGCATTATATATATATGGAAGTAACTGGAAGTGGTTGGCAGGAGTCCATAAGCACTGATTCATAAGAACAATGTTAGTGTCAATTTGTAAAAACAATCAAACAATCAATAAAAATTCAGCTCACAGCCAGGCTTGCTAAAGATGGCAATTAGGACAATTACCATTGAGCACAAAATATTCCTCTAGGATTTTGCGATGGCGTAAATATAGAATAGCATAACTTTGCTCGCAATAATGAATGCAAATGAAACTAAATTCTGCATTATTCATATTTTTTCACATTTCTGATCAATCCACTTTGTCCACTTAAGTAAGGAACTTAAAGGGATAGTTCACCCAAAAAATAGTTCATCAACATTTACTCACCCTCATGTCGTTCCAAACCCTTAAGACTTTCAAGGTCAAGGTGAATTTATTTATATAGCACATTTAAAAATACCTATATGCCAAAGTGCTGTTCATCTACACAACCCCATAGTTGCCCCATTGTAACATTTGAGGGACACAATGTAACATTAACATATGACAGTTTAAAATGTTAGAACAAACTAAAATATTTTGTCAATACAAATATAATAGCATAGTTCTAATAGGGGCACATTGTAACACAGTGTTACAACACACCCCACCTGCACAACTGGGATTTAACCCCAGCTTGTGTCTTTTATATAACAGATATAAGATCACAATAATATCAGATTTGTCTCATTTAAAATAAATACAAAAAATAGAGATGAAAAATTTACTTAAGAAATATACTTTTGCTATGGTTCAGTGATTTCTTCCAAAGACTTTTGCATTTTGGCCCAATTTTTCCTCTATATAGGCTACTGTTGATATGATGATTTAATGATGCATTAAGGTTCATCATGCTGGCATGTGTGGAAAGTTTTAAAACATGTGTGTTACAACTAACTCTGCGTTGGGTTGTGCCCCACACTCCCCTACTCTTTGTTAGGAAAAAAGTAAAGTACAGTCCCTGACAAAAGTCTTGTCCCTTGTGTACAAATTGAACTGAAGTGCCGCTGAAATATATTTCATATCAAGATTTTTTTTACAAGAAATGGCTCATTTTAATCCCAACAGCTTTTGTAATAATGTTTCAGTGCAAAATGATATTATAATATTCTAATATTCACAGCTTGGTAAAGCCCATTGAGTCAATTTTTGCAAAGACATAAGTGTTGTCGCCTTGTCATATGAGCTTCACCTGTGACTAATAATGGATCAATTAGATCTCAGGTGTGTATAAAAGAACCCCAGTACACTAGACCTTCACATCAACTGCAACTAGACCTCTGCAAACATGCCTAAGATTCACCCTGAGACTAAAGTTTTGATTATGAAGAGGCTAAAGAGCAGATCCACTGCTGATGTGGCAGACACCTTCAAAGTGTCTCAGCGTCAAGTACAGAGGATATAAAAAAGATTTGAAGAGACTGGAGACGTTTATGACAAACCCAGGTCAGGCAGACCCTGCAAGACAACTGCTGGAGAGGACCGTTTGTTGGCTCAAAAATCCAAGGCCAGCCCATTTTCCACTGCAGCAGAGCTCCACGAGACCTGGTCACCTGAAGTCCCTGTGTCAACCAGAACAGTTTGTCGGATTCTGTCTCGAAATGGCCTCCATGGTCGAATCAGTGCCCAGAAGCTAGCACTAAACAAAAGACAATTGAAAAACCGCGTGGCATTTGCCAAAGCCCACAGCCTGCTAAAGGATGGACGCTGGAAAAGTGGCAGAAGGATTTTTCAGATGAATCTTCTGTTGAATTACACCACAGTCGCCGCAAATATTGCAGGAGAACTACGGGAGCCCGCATGGATCCAAGATTCACCCAGAAAACAGTGAAGTTTGGTGGCAGAAAAATCATGGTCTGGGGTTACATCCAGTATGGTGTCGAGAGATCTGCAGGGTGGAAGGCAACTTCAATAGTCTAAAATTCCAAGAAATCTTAGCTACCTCTTATATTCCCAACCATAAAAGAGGTCAAATTCTGCAGCAGGATGGTCCTCCATCGCATTCTTCCATCTCCACATCAAAGTTCCTCAAGGCGAAGAAGATCAAGATGCTCCAGGATTGGCCAGCCCAGTCACCAGACATGAACATTATTGAGCATATGTGGGGTAGGATTAAAGTGGAAGCATGGAAGACGAAACCAAAGAATATTGATGAACTCTGGGAGGCATGCAAGACTGCTTTTTTTGCTATTCCTGATGACTTTATCAATAAATTGTCCTTGCCAAACTGCATGGATGCAGTCCTTCAAGCTCATGGAAGTCATACAAGATATTAAATCTGGATCTCACAGCACCACTACTTAATTTGCTGACATCATTTTGTATTTGCAGTAAATTTGTTCAATTTCTGTATAGGCGACAAAACTTTTGTCTTGACAAAATTTGACCTTTCTGTCTTGATTAAATGATAAATCTTTTTTCAGTGAAACTAATTTATTTCAGTGCAACGTCATTTGGGAGGGTTTTAGCTTTTCATTTGAGCTATTTCTAACACCAATTGATGAATTAAAAGTCAGGTTAATAGCAGGTGTTTCTACAAAATAGATAAGCGACACGACTTTTGTCAGGGACTGTAGTAAATCATGGCGAGTGAATCCAGTAAGAGATGCATGCCGCCATGCTCGCAGCCCATCTCTGAGGAGGATCTGCATGATTACTGTTTGTTATGTCTGGGAGAACATCACGCCGTGGCAGCCTTTGAGAATGCAGTGTGTGAGCACTACATGCTTTTTCTGTCAAAGCGCTCTGCTCCAGGCTCGCGCTCCAGTGGGAAGAACGAGCCTGTGCATCCTCAATTTCATGGGGCTCACATGTCAATCTATGTGATCAGCAAGAGACAGGTCCGTCCCGTTCTCTTGCTCTTTCACCAGATCGAGAGGTCCTTCAGCCCGCTTCAGGAGCACGCTCCTGTGCTTCTTCAAACCGGGCTGGGGATGCCGGTTCACTTGTTAATATGGACATTGAGGGAGAAATTAACTAGATAATTGCCAAACTTAATCAGTAATCATAGAAAAAAACATAAGCTGTGTCCAAAACCTGGAATATGCTGCCTTCAGAGGACACATTTCAGGGTAGGAAGGCATCAAGACATATCCAAATCTAATGTTAGCTATACAGTTCCTTAATCTGATCGATTTTTGAATAGAATGCACAGGATTGTGGGATATCAAAGCCAGCAAAGGATACATTTATGCTGCCCTTGATATGTCACATTCTATTCTGTGACAGTTGAACTAGAAAAAAAAGATGGCGTCCAAAAGTTGCGTCTGCTGGTCAGTTTGTGTGTAAAAAGTACATTTTTGACCAACATTTTCCACTTCAGATGCCATTTCTAGCGAGAAATAATTAATAAAGTAATTAAATATTTGTTTACTTCTCACTAAAGCTCTCTCTATTTTGCTGTAGATCATTAAACTGTTACACTGCCTTAGAAGTCTGTCCGAAATCATTTTCATGAGGTACCTTCATGCACAAACACTGCCTTACAAGTCCTTGTTTGATAAGTCAGCTGCCTAGGTTTTCGGATGCAGACACAGGTGACAGGGATATATCAAACAAACACATGGGAAAACACGAATAGAACACAATGAAAACTAATTTCTAAATCTAAATCTCAGATATTTATAGAACAGAGAAACAGATAAAAAAACTAACTCTAAACAAGGCTAAACATAAACTCAAAACATAACATTGGTACACAGCCTTGACTTTTGTTGAATTAATTCTCTTTCAGCAATTGTTGAAACTGCAAGCTATCAACACCACATAGCCATGGCCACAATGGTCAGTGTTGCACACTTTGAAAATGACTCTGGGATTGGAGACTCAGGCGTGACGGCCATCTTGCCTGAGGGCTCAGGTCTTGGGGCCATGACGGGACGAGACTCTGGAATGGCGACCATGACAGGATGAGACTCTGGACTGGCAGCCATGATGACAGGAAGACGCATACAGGATCTCAATGACCGACACCCAACAACTGAAGTAAAGAGGTTTAAAAACACAGGGACAAACAAGCTCAACAAATTAACAAGACACCTGGCCAGACTAATTAACATGAAAAACTAAAGAAAAACGTCCTCAAACAAGACAGGGGAACACAGGCTAGGACAATAGTGTACAAACAACTGACCTCACACTCAACACCGCAAGATCATGGCGGTGAACTAACTTCACCTGCTACATTTTGCTGGAGAACAGCTGAATGTGCTGGTCCATCAGCTAGACCAGCACTAACCAGCACTATACCAGCATAAAACTATGGAATTCATGCTGGATTTTTCAGCAAGGATGTGCCTGAGCCAACATATGGCTCAAACTCATCTAATTAGAATGCACACTATGTGTGACTTTAACAAATGATATCATGTTGCAAGCTGTCAGAGATAGAAAATAACCCCCAGCAACCACCTGAGCAAGCATGATGTATGCAATTATTTATAGTTTGCCAAGTTCAAAAAGCATGGTCTGCGACAAACAGCAAACCGTAACATGCAAATATTCTTCATGAAAAATACCTAATTTAATTTAAACCATGTTCTGATGCGAGATTAGGCTTGACCCTATAAGAACACCATAAAAATATTACTTAAAAAAAAAAAGGAAAATCTATTGCCTTGCAAAGCTTATTAGGTGATCTGCAAATATAAGCTATTTTTCTTTCCAAGAAACAGTCAATTGTCATCTGAATAAATATTTTTGATACCTCACAATTTGTTCACAAAGACATTCGGATTGAACAGAGCACATAGAATTATCTGAGAAATGAAGCTGTCAACCATTATGCCAGCAATTTCTGCAGAACAAACCGAAATATAAGGCACAACATAATTGAATGTAAATTACAGGCATGGGACACTGGCTTTATTGATGAGATATGGATGATGGGACAAATGCTCTCTGTCAGCAATTGAAAACGTTCCTCAAACTCAAGTTCCTGACACAACCAGTACTTCAAATGTCATTGACTCTCAAAAGAAGCCATGTACAAAAGATTCTCTCACAGGTGAATAATTTATCTTTGCCTTAGTGTGTCAGTCAAAGCAGCTCACACCATTTGGGAACACACTTTAATTAAATAAAATGACAGTGAATGAATAGCAAACCTAAGTGCTCAAAGATTGCATGATGTTATTCCCCATGAACTTTAGTTATGATTAGCCCATTGCATATAATGAAATGCAAATTGTGGAAGTTAATAATGCATGTAAGTAGCAATAATGGGTTTTGGGTGTTAATACCATTATATGTATCACTGACTTTACACATGATGTTATGCCCAAAATGCCGACATGTGTTAGATTTGTCTCAAAAAATACTTTTGTAAAATATATGTCTTTCACATTGCTTTAGGGATATAATTTTGTTGGAAAGCATGCACATCTATTGATAAGCCAATACAGCATAAAAAAATAAAAATAAAAAAGATCATCTATTTAATTTGAAAGTGAAAGTTTATTAAAGTAAATGGCACATATTTAGTTTAAAAACATTCTAAAGTAATATGTATGTTGTTTTAAAACTTTTTTTTTCTTTTGCAGGTTCCAACAATTTGGATTGCTTTTGACCAGTCACGAGTTATAAGTTAAAAGGAATTAGATTTATTTTATAATTATGATAATACTTGTAATTCTCAGGTTCTTAAAAATTTAATATAATGACATATTTAAATAACATTTCTCATGAATATTGAGAATTTTTTTCTTCTTGCATCTATTTTTTTATGTTGTTCATGTAAAATTTGAACATTGTATTATTAACAACGTAATAAAATGACACTATTTATTTATTTATTTATTTATCTATATCTATCTGAGAGTTAGTACATATGATAATAAACTTTCTTGAATTAATTTATTTATTTATTTTTAATTATAAGGTATATTAAGTAATATTACGTTATGGTTGTTTCATAACTTTTGAACCTGGAAATTGTGCTGTTACTTTCAAGGTTACACTACAAGGCATTTTTAGAGTAATTTAATTTAAACATTTCTTGAAAACGGTATAACAGTTTTTAAAACCATATAAAAACTAATATGAAATATTATGTATGAATTATGAAATATGATGTATGAAACTTTATTTACCTTAAAAACAATGTTCCAATTGTTCATACATATCAAACATACAGAAAAATAAACAAACTATGACATAATATACCTTAGAAACCCTATGATAATATGATTGCATATGCACAACCAGGAAGGGACATATGCATGCATAATCATGGCTTGCTAATGACACCTGGTGCCAGCAATCTGCCAGGTAAAATTTATACTAATACAAGAATAATAATGTTCCCCAGGCATGAAAAATACATGCACACATACTGCACTTTACAGCAAATCATTGTAGGTTTAATCTTAGGGTACAATCCATAAGGTGCAAAGTAATCTGAATCCCAGGGGAGGCTAATTACAAGATGCGTTTGCCAATCAGAGTGAACATAACCTTATGTTAGGGAGCTAAAGAGGGCTAAATTTCTGAGCTTACAAGCATCTATTACATGATCACACGTAGAACTGCAGTAACAATAGATGTAGCTCAGAGCTAATTAAATCCAATCAAAATCACATAATGAAAATCCTGTAGTGTTTTTCAGTAGAGAATTACAGGCAGGAACATTTGTTTCTTTTTCTCTCTGCACACACAGCTTTTTTTCTCCCCTGTAGGTTGGAGTGTTAGGCCTCAGGCTATAAAAACACGTGGATTTGTATCTGTGTGCAAGGAGCTTGCGCCCAAGGCAGTGAGCTGCCCAGAATGTAACCTCCACACAGCTGCAGCAGGACTGATAGCGTCCAATGTCCAATGTCTCTGTAGGCCCACGAACACATCTAGCACCTGAGGCCAAACTCTTAGTTCTGTCATGTCCTACACTGTGCTGTCTCAAAGTACTGGTGAATCACACCAGTGCAGGCCCTGTTGGTGATGCTCCCCAGACTAGTGAGAAACCATGCACCATTAAAATAGTTTTTTTTTTAATTAGAAATTATATCTACACATCCCCAGCTTCTTCTGATATGTACGTGTCTCCAAACCACCCTGTTCTGACACATGCCTTCAGGCTAGACATTGTGGTATGCCTAATAGTGTTGTCTACTACATAAAACAAATTATTCAGGATAGTGAAATTGGTAGCAGCCCATGCTTTCTGAGCGTTGTACAGTCACATATGGTGAGCAGCTTGACGGACCTAGGACATTCTTTCATTCTCTTGTTGTTATACAAGTTATTTTCTTACAACAAGAAATCCTTATGAATCAAACCAGATTGTCAAATTCATTTTGACAGCTGTCATACTATGACACACTTAACTGGCCTTTTCATGTTGGTATGAGATCAATCATCTATCAAGAGCTTTCTGATGATATCAAAAGTGCTTTAGGTGATTTCAGCAATTTTTCTAGCTTCAACCATACACCATTACTTCACTCTCAGAAGATGTTAGACGAAGTTAGATGTAAGCAAATCCAAACACATCCTGACTCTATTTAGCTCTTTACAGGGCTATGGGCTGCACAGAGACAGGTGGGATTTTTCCAGGACACCAATCAAATGGATTTAAATCAATTTTAGTTATATAGTCAAATTCAAAAATAAACTGTTGTTTGAAGACATTTATTGATGTTATACATGGATCAGAATGTTAGATGCTATCACAAACATATAGCATTGGATATTATTTTAATATCAAGATATGTCGAAAATGTCAAGTTGATGGTTTAAAAGGCATGCTTAAAGAGCTGCTAGATCAAAACTCTGTGTTTATGATCAGTATAAAATATACATGAAAACAGCGATTGAAATGTCAAAACAAGAGTCGACACAGAGAACATGACAGAACTGATTAAGATATAAATATTATACAGTACAAGTATCATGCAAACTTATGTTCACTTTTGAGTGAACTCGAACTACGTCATAACACACTTTGGGTCTGCTCCCTAAGCGTAGCACATCTGAATTATGTTACCTCTCCCCCGACTCTGTGTCATCCCTTAAAGGGATAGTTCACCCAAAAATGGAAATTAGCCCATGATTTACTCACCCTCAAATCACCCTAGGTGTATATGACATTATTCTTTCAGACGACTAAAAGTTGAGTTATATTCAAAAATTCCTGGTTCTTCCAAGCTTTTTGGAGGCTTCTGGGAAGCTCCTAGCTCTGCCCATATGGAAATTTAATATATGTGTATAAATGAAATATCAATATATGCGACATATAAAGTAAAAACATATATGAATCCTATTAGAAATTGGAACAATTCCATACATTATTATATATATTTATGTATGCATAATACATATTTTGACATTAATGTCTCATAATATGCTCATGTAGAGTAAAAACATAAATGCACATATATGCACAGCTATCAGAAATTCCATATATTGACATTGAGCTCTATTCCACATATTATATATGTTCAAATTATATATGTTACAAATTACTGTCACTGACATGTCACTGATAAATGTCGTAGAGTCTTAGTATTTTATGTATAAAACAAATATAAAATATTTGTAATGTTGTAAAAAAGGGGTGAAGGACTCAAGGATGCAGAGGTTAATAGTTTTTTTATTAGACTTAAAAAATAAACAAGCAAAAGACAAACAAAACCCTTCATGCTTGTAACTGGCTCGCCTTATTTATTTTTCTTATACAATTAGAAAGCCTCATAAAAGGGGAATTCACTTTTGCCAATAGTTTGTGTTCAAACTAACTGTAAGAGTGTCAATGAGGGAGTGAAAATAAATTGTATCTGTTGAATCACTGAATGATAACATTGTAACAATTTGCACATGGACGGGAGTCTCAATCTTTGTAAAGTCCCAGTAGGCAATGAAGATATATACAATCCTAAATCCTAGATAATGCACTGGCACAATCCAACACAGGTAAAAAGTAGGTATCAGCAAACTCAAGCCCCATAACAGTGGCCTCTGTGAGCTTCTCTGCAAAACTTCCAAACACTATGAATTAACATTTTTATGGGTACATAAAAATTTGCATTTGAATAAGATTGTAAAGCATTAGAATGTACAATTCACTTAACTCCTCTAACACAATGTGATGTCAGGTATTTTCAGCCATACTTCATCCCCATGCCTTTCCACTATGTTACTCACAATCGCAACCTTAAAACGTCTCAGGTTACTTGCGTAACCTTTGTTCTCTGAATAGGGAACGAGACGCTGCGTGGTGACGCAATTGGGAACGCCCTCTGGGTGTGCTGATTGTCTGAAGCCCCTGTAGAATCACGCCAATTCATTGGCTGATGGCATATCGCCGCCCCCTAACTCAATACCTTTGAGCTTATACTGGCGCGAGCGCTATCTTCTCCTCAGATTTCTCTGCCGAAAAAGGTGGCTTGTCGGCAGTGCGAGGAACTTGGCAGCGTACGCAGCATCTCATTCCCTATTCAGAGAACAAAGGTTACGCGAGTAACCTGAGATGTTCTCTGAATAGGTTCACTCAATGCGTGACGCAATGAGGAATGTTATACTACACACGGCAAGCTTAAAGGGTTAGTTCACCCAAAAAAGTGTATGCACAGTATACAGTCCGTGTCCAGAAAGGTAAGAAGAAAGGTATGAAAAATATCATCAAAGTAGTCCATGTTACATCAGTGGGTTAGTTAGACTCTTTTGAAGCATCGACAATACATTTTGGTCAAAAAAAAAAAAACTACAATTTTATTCAGCATTGACTTCACGGAAGTCAATATTTAGACAAAAGTCGATGCTTCAAAAAGTCTAACAACACCTTTGATGTCATGGTTTACTGTGATGATAGTCTTAAACTGTGTTCCGGAGATGAATGGAGGTCTTACGGGTTTGGAACGACATAAGGGTGAGTCATTAAGGACAGAATTTTAATTTTTGGGTGAACTAACCCTTTAAGTCACAAAACGCTGGTAACCTGAATGGCTGGATTAAGCTGACAGAAAGACATCCTGAAAAGTACGTGCCACGTGTGAGCTCTTTTAATGAGAGGAAACCTTGCACATATAATGTATATGAATGAGTGGCCTGAGTGATTTTTACATCCTCTTGAAGCAAAAATGCTAGCCTATGTGATCCAGTTTACAAAAATCTTGTGAACAAATATTCAGAATGGGTTTGATGGCCTTATTTTATTTATTTTTTTTCACAAACCAACCATAAACGTCATTTTCTCAAAACTACAAACTTTTTCTTACATGCCTCTCACATATTATTATAGCAGAGTTTGTGCTGAAGACAGTGAATCAGACTTAAGCCATGAAAATGTTACAAGTTACAAAAATAAGCTCAAATGTCAGAGCATGTAAAAACACCTCAGGGCCCAGAAAACAGCACAGGGCTAAGAGGGTTAATTTGGATTTGCAAAAGTATTTTGTATAATTATATGTTTCACTTCTTATCCTAAGTAATCTAGACAAGGCTTTGTAGACATGCATTTCCAACATACTATTTAAGGGGCATTTACTTAAACTATTTACTGCTGCATTTGTCTGATGCAATGAACCCTTTTTACATGGTGAAGATGTTTTTTTCCATATTGCAAAATAAATCGGCTCGGGTTATGTATATAACCCTTGTTCCCTGAGAAAGGGAACGAGCACTGCGTCGGAACGACGATTTGGGGATGCTCCGTAAGCATCAGCGAATCTGAAGTCTGAATAAACACTAGTCCAATCCGATTGGTCGTGCGTGATGACGTCATTGTGACGGCATACCGGAAGTATAAAGGGAGCCGGCGCGTAATGGCGGCAGCTATTGCTCTGAAGCATGCGCTCCAGGCGTGCGAGGTGTGGCGGCGACGCAGTGCTCGTTCCCTTTCTCAGGGAACAAGGGTTATATACATAACCCGAGCCGTTCCCTTCGAGGAACTCACACTGCGTCGGAACGACGATTTGGGAAACGAGTACCCACTAGGCCACACCGAGGGTAGCGCCTGTCCTAGTGTGAAGCCGGAGACCGGGCACAGCTAGGACTGGAGCACCCTAGCGCCAGGCGTCGTAGGAGATCTAGGCTATAAAACCTAATGAAGGTGTGTGGGGTAGCCCACCCTGCCGCCTCAGATATCCTGCAAGGGGACCCCAGAAAGGAGGGCCACCGAAGAGGCCATGCCTCTGGTGGAATGAGCCCTCACGGCCATAGGTGAAGGCAAACTGCGCACCTGATAAGCCATGGTTATCGCCTGGACAATCCAATTACTGATTGTCTGAGTAGACGCAGGCAATCCTTTCTTGGGTGAGCCAAAACACACCAACAGTTGTTGGGACCTCCTCCACTGTGCTGACTTCTCCAAATACACTCTGAGTGCCCTAACCGGGCAGAGCAGGTGAAGCCTCCCTTCTTCCGCCCGTCACGTGAGGCGGAGGATGAAATGCCTGCAGAACCAAAGACCTGACCACCCTTGATGGGACCTTAGGCACGTAGCCTGGCCTAGGGTGTAAGATGGCTTTACTCCACCGGGGCAAACTCCAGGCAAGTCGGCGTTACCGCCAAGGCCTGGAGGTCACCCACTCTCCTCAGAGAGGTAATGGCAAGGAGAAAAGCCACCTTAAGGGTCAGGTTCTTTGGTTCAGCCGACTCCAATGGCTCGAAGGGGCCTCAGCCAGCCCTCCGAGAACCACTGCCAGATCCCAAGTTGGAACTCTGGATTGAGCCGCAGGCCTCATCCTCCGAACCCCACGGAGGAACTGTACAACCAACTGGTGCCTACCCAAAGGCCCATCACCCATAGGAGTGTGGAAAGCCGCAATGGCAGCCACGTACACCTTGAGTGTGGGACGGGGTTAGACCACGCAGAGAAGCGATCTTGGAGGAACTCCAGCACTGAAGCCACCGGGCAGTTAACTGGGTCCACCTCACGCTCTCTACACCAAGTGGAAAATACATTCCACTTGAGGCTGTACAGTCTCCTTGTAGACGGAGCCCTGGAACTGAGTAACGTCTCTACCACCTCTGCCGACAGGCCAGCCTCTAGGTACCTGGCCCCTCAGGGCCAGACCCAAAGGTTCCAAATCTCGGGCCGGGGTAAAATATTGTACCCGCCGCCTGAGACAGGAGATCCCTCCTCAGAGGAATCTGCCATGGATGACCTGCCAGCAGAGCTATGATATCCGAGAACCATACTGGTCGGCCAACAGGGTGCTACCAGAAGTAGGCTGACCCCTTGTTGGCGGACCCTCTCCAGGACTCCCGGGAGCAGAGCAATCGGAAATGCGTACAGACGCAGCCTCGCCACGTCTGCACCATGGCATCCAACCCCAGAGGGCTGGATGCGTGAGGAGAACCACAGTGGACAGTGGGGCGTCTCTCGAGACGCATAAATAGGTCCACTTCCACTGGGCCGAACCTCTTGCATATGGCCTCCACCACCTCTGGGTGGAGCCGCCACTCCCCGGGCCTCAGCCCCTGCCTCGACAGGATGTCTGCTCCCTGATTCTGGACCCCTGGGACATACATTGCCCTGATGGACAACAGTTTCCCTTGGGACCACAGGAGGATTAGATGCGCCAATCTGCACAGAGGCGCGACCTCAACCCTCCCTGACGATTGAGTGCGCTACGACAGCCGTATTGTCTGTCCGTGACCAGGACATGTTGGCGCGGAGGTCCGGGAAAAAGCTCCTGAGAGCTTTGTAGACCGCCAGCATCTCCAGGCAATTTATGTGCCAGGAGGAATGCCGGGCCTCCACAGACCTCTCGCAAAGTGGCCTTCCATGACCGCGCCCCAACCAGTAAGGAGGCGTCTGTTGAAGCGGATCTCCGGCAACAGGACGCTCCCAATACTGGCCCCTGGGACAGAAACCAAGGTTTCTTCCATATGACTAGGAAGCGAAGGCATCTGCGTTACCCTGATCATACGGAAAGGATTCCCTCTGGGAAAACCCCTTGGTTTTCAGCCACCACTGGAGGGTCTCATGTATAGCAGGCCAAAAGGTATCACGTTGGGCGCTGCTGCCATGTGCCCCAGCACTCTCTGAAAGTGCCTCACAGTGATGCTGTGGCCTAGCCTTATTCCTGAGACCATCGCCCGTATAGTCTCGTAGGAGAGTCTCTGGGATGGCGTCAACACACTCTTTTTGTGTTGAGTCTCAGCCCCAAGCGCTTTATGTGGGCCAGAACGACATCTCGATGCCGAACTGCCATCTCGTACGACTGGGCCAATATGAGCCAGTCGTCGATGTAATTCAGCACACGGATGCCCTGAAGCCTCATTTGAGCCAGAGCTGCATCCATGCGCTTCGTGAATGTGCGTGGGGAGAGGGCTAGGCCGAAGGGAAGCACTCGATATTGGTACGCCTCGCCCCCGAAAGCGAGGAGTGTAGTGTAGCAGGGAGTAGTTGGGAACGAGCCTCTATGTGCGGACGCGTGAGCTGCCCGGCCGCAAGTCCTTCCGAGGCGGCTGGAGCAGCGTGCGTTCGCGGGAAATCGATGTGGCCCGGCGTCATAGGCGGCGGGATTACCACATCGATTTCCCCAGAGCGCCGCGGAAGAAGCAACCTCAGTTGCCCTTTCGCGGGAGGACCGCTCTGAGAAGCCCTGCCGTAGCTAGGACTTCTTCCTGCAGCCTTCCGCGCCTGAAGGGCGTTCCTCAGATCGCCCTTAGGTGCTGAAGGCTGCTGGTGGCGCCGCCTCTGTTGCCAAGCTCCCGGAGGAGGGCTCTGAGGCGACGCTCTCTTTCTGCACCTGCCGGTGCGAGGAGCTGGTGGGCGGCTGAGGCTGCCCACTGGGGCCAGCCTTCCCGGGCTTTGAGCGCGAGGAGGTACTGGTGGAAGGCCGCTGACTGACTCTTCGCCTCCTGGTGCCTGGAGGCAGCGGTATTAACCGCGTCCCCAAACAAACCAGAAGGCGAAATCGGGGAGTCAAGGAGGAAAGCTCGATCCCTCTCCTTTATCCCCGACAGATTCAGCCAGAGATGCCTCTCCACAGTCACCATGGAAGCCATGGAGCGGCCGATGGCACGGGCCGTCTCCTTGGTGATGCGGAGAGACAAATCTGCGGCCTTCCGCAGCTCCAGTATATCCTCCGGAGAGGGACCCTCGCCCTCATCCAGCTCTTTAAGGAGGTCAGCCTGGTAGGCCTGCAAGATAGAAAGAGTGTGCAGGGAACTACCAGCCCGCCCAGCCGCCATATAAGCCTTGATGAGGTGTCCCTGCAGGGTTTGGTGGGCAGCACCGGGGCCTTCAGGGACGACGCCGACTGGTGAAAGATAGCTCGCGAGCTCCCTCCACCGAGGCATCGCCCCATAGCCCGCAGCGTGCCCCAGAACGTTGGAATAATCCAACACCGGGGGATTGGAAACACGCGAAGAATAGGGCTTCTTCCACGATCTGCACACCTCGGTGTGCAGATCCGGGAAGAAAGGCAAGCCCCGGTGCGGTGTTTGGACCCGGTGCGAGAGAAACCGGTCGTCCAGCCTACTGGGTGGCTGAACTTCCTCGTCTCTTGTGGCCAGAGATATTTAACTTGGCCACCGCCGGGTCAACACCTCGACCAGCTCCTCATGGGCGGGTGGATGAAGCGTTATATTTTGCACTTCATCCCCCGCCTCGATGCCCGCCTCCTCCGGTTCCTCGGAACCGGAGAGCCTGGCATCGGACCCTCCAACCGGGGAAGATGCATGGCGGGCTTCCACACGGGGAGGAAGATCCTCGGAACTGTCAGAGGAGGATTGGGAAAGTGCCGCAGCAGTCCCAAAACCCTCTGACAAATCCCGCTGTGAACCCCATGATCTGCGGCGCGCGCTGCCTCAGCAACGCGGGTCCAGAACCATGGGGCTCACGAGGCTGGCCGGCCTCATCAAACACGGCCAGCCTAGAGCGAAGCAGCCTGAGTGTCAGCTTCTCGCAGTGTTCGCAAGCGGCTCCTCGAGCCGCCCGAGCATGCTGAGCACCCAGGCATTGAACACACAGCAGGTGTGTATCCGAGCCCGAAATATAGCGGGACACGGATGCACACACTGCTTGTATTCCTCACTCTTTCCATACTCATTCACACACTTTTGCAACTGGACAGACAACAGTAAATATGACAGACAGTTTGACAGAGAGCGCTATGCTGAAGAGCAATAACTGCCGCCATTATGCGCGGCTCCTTTTATACTTCGGGTATGCCGTCACAATGGCGTCATCACGCCACCAATCGGATTGGACTAGTGTTTATTCAGACTTCAGATTAGCTGATGCTTAGGGAGCATCCCCAAATCGTCGTTCCGACGCAGTGTGAGTTCCCTCGAAAGGGAACTAGGAATTTTTCATATTTCATATTTTAGGGTAATTTTATAACCACGCTGTCTACATCAGGCGTGACTGTTGTTGTTTCGAGGATGTTTTCTGCTTGATCAATATTATATTTTCAAATTATTATTTTGTCTAAAGAGATTTTTAGTTCCCAGGATGCTTTTTTTAACTGGAAGAGAAAATGTTGAATTTATTTATCTTCATAGGTTTTTAAGCAAGAATGAAGTAGACGGCTTGTTATTATCTTTTAATGTTCTATTAAGTTGGGAAGTTGGGAATGTTTTTGACACATTGGAGTTTTGCTGCTATGGGCTGACGACAGGTAGGCACAGTGCATCACATGAATTGCTTTTCTCAATGAGCAGCCGTTTATAGCAGTATTGTGGTTCATCTCTACTGCATACTGCTTAGTACATAAAGTGAAATAGAAATAATGCATGTTCTATAAATGTATTCACATGAATTATTTTGACATCTAATTTCATTGGTGCTTTATGTTTATTTGGTTGAATTATGTTTATGCTACACAAAGTATTTGAGTTGTGTTTACGAAGAAAATTGAAATTACTTAAGGGTGCATGCTGAAGACATGAAATTAGGTGAGTTAAAAATACTTAGAAGACTTAGAAGTTGGAAAAAGGTTCCAAAGCAAAAGTATTTGTTAAATAATACAAACTCAAGTAATCCAAAAGTAAGCAAGCAATGTACAGCGTGTAACAATGACAATACCGGATAACTGAAGTGAGCACAAAGAGGAACTTAAATACACAGTGATGATTAGACAATGGCTGTGTTCACAATCGCCCCCATACCCTCATTCACTATTCCCTACATTACTCCACTAATATAGCCCACTTGAAAGAGTGAGTAAATTCAGATACTGAGTGCTGCCACTTTTTTCTGCTTGCTGTTTAATAATTATTTGAAACATAGCAAATGGGCAGCTCCAGTAGTAATGAAAAGATTTATCTTGAACTCTAGACTAGCATGTATGAACCGTGATTAAACTATTTAATAATCAATTAAAAAGGAATTAATATCTGTATTACACTGGACCAGCGAGGTTTGGAAAATGGATGAATGAATGATTCAGCTACGGGCGCCATATCCTGGTGAGACACGGGAATTCATTCCGCGTGCGTCTCTCACAGTGCATTGTGGGTATTCTGTATCCATTCAGCGTACATCAATTGTACACTCATTATTGTGGTGCACTGTGTGATTGAGTCCACTATGGTTTCAAACAAAAGTAGGCAAAAGAAGACAGGGCGATTTCGGACTGTGATAATTAATGAGTGTCCATGACAACTAAATACTGTCAGGAAACTAGGAACAAAGGAAACAGGAAAGAGATAACTGACAAATACAAACTAAAAGTCCATGAAATTTAAACTAAACACAGTTTGTGACAGCAATATTCCATTAAAGAAAAAGGATGATCAATGTTGATTTCATGGTGATTTTAAGAAGTGTATATGCCACTCTTTCCTGTTTTTAAGCCACTGTCTTAGAAAAATTTATTCAGATTTGTGTGCTTCCTTCATGAGAAACATCCATAGCGAATCCATTGCAATTGACAATCAATGGGCACATACAAGCAAAAGCAACAGCAGTCTGAACAGAAATAAAAATAATTTGTATAATAATAATTTGTAGTTTTAACAATCTAAAAATCTGATTTGAAGGGTTTTATATGATCACTGATTTAGAGCTTGTATTTCAGTTGCTTGAAAGAAGCAGCGATACAGAGCTGACTGTTCTTTCATCTGCTTAAACATCCATATTTTAAGATATAAAAAGCTATAAGAGATATAAGGCTGAAGAGCCACATTTTCCCCTTAAGAATAAAGAAAGAGATCAAGAGAGGGAATCCATAGTTTGACAACTTGGGTTTCCGAACACACACACACCAACAGCAGTCAGCTGACCTCTCTAATTAAAGTATGTAATGTATTTTCACATATCTCTCACACATCTAACATAGCATTCTGAGTGCGTTTCAACACTTCCTGTGAACTTAACATTAACAGCTAACACATACAAACAAAACAAGTAGCATGGACAATTATATTATAGTCAACCAACTCCAAAGAACTTACTAATGACAAGATTTTTCATGGGTTTGGCAAATAGTCACATTTTGTGACAATGAAAAATATAATCCAGAGCATCTATTTCCCAAAGGCAACAGTAGCCCTGAGCTCATAATTCATTTCAGCCTATCCTCAGGACTTCTTCCACTTCCAAATTATTCCATAACTGATTATTCATGTGTTAAGCCAGATAAAGTATTAGCTTTCTAATTTAAAGCAGATTAATTGATTTTTCTTTCACTGCATCATACAGTCAAATGAAGATTGCTTTATTAAATAGAGAATTTCAACACCATCAGCTAGTTTGCTTTATTAGTGTGCTCTCTGCAACGAGGGAGGACACTACTGCATTTGTCTACACATATGTCTATTTGTCCAGACATATGTAAATTAAAAAAATAAATAGATCAAATACAAAGGAGTGCTATTTTCACCTATAGTTGCAGATGTCTAAATCTGTTATTCACGCATGTGCTTTTTTACAGTCAGACTGTCTTTATTTGTGAAAGAACCACACTAGCAATTATGATGCAAAAAGTGAAAAGTGAAAGCCAATAACTACGGAAGCTTTCACAAAACTTCACCATTTAAAAGAGTCTAGAAATTGACAACTATTGAGTGCAGAAAATCACAATGTACCAAGAGCAGCACAAAGCCTCCTTCACCTCTCCTCTGAAATTATCAGAAACGACTGGAAACGCTGTATTCATGCAATGCAGACAAGTCATTTGACTTTTTTTTTAAAGTTTACACAAATATGACAACGGTATTGTTTCAAAACTATTTAAAAACCTGTTTCTGGGTTTGCGTTCTCTAGCCTTAGGTTGCTGTTGTTGTGTGAATGAGTGGCAGGAGTGCATTGAGAGTTTACTATTTTGGTTGAAAATTGTGTAGTGTAAGTGGCCCCAAAGTAAATTACTTATGATATTTTACAACGGAAATTTATAAATCAAAAATGTACTTTAGCTGGACAAAAACTTTTTTCAACTGCTGATGTACAGGCAAAACAATCTCTCTTCTATTAATTTCCTATTATCACAGTAAATCTGTTTTGAAACAATCTATACTGTGAAAAGAGATACATAAATAAAGGTGACTTGACCTGACAAAGCAAATGATCGTCTGGTTTAAGCCCTTTTTTTTTTCTTTTTTTTTGATGTTGTTAAATTTCAGTAAATTGACGAGCACAAACCTTAGTAAATCACCTTGCATGAATCATTTAAATGGTCTCCTTCCATCAATTTTTCACCTGAAAGGGAAACTCCTACAAATGCATATGCAACTGCAAAAATTACCCTGACCATAACTTTTCAGTGCTAATTTTTCACTGCATGTCTTTAGTAAATCCTGACAGTACTTTTTTAACGGCAAAAGAGGGTTTGCGCTGGCACAAGCTGTTAGTGAATCTGGCCCATTGTGAGTATACCTTTGACTTTTCCAGGTGTCCCAAGTAAACTTGTGATGGCTTTAAAACTAATTTATATCCAGAGTAAATACACAAAAACATACAAGACAAAAATTTCTGTCGTAGTCAGGCTGACCCAGTGTTCTCAGGCACACACTCAACTTTATAATTTCACATTCCTACTCTAAATTCCACCCACCCCTCTCATTGAAAATGATTTGTTTCCTAGGAATTGAATCAAGTGTGTGACATACAAAATACGCAGAGTGGTGGGTCCCCAGGACCGAAGTTGAGAGCTACTGGTTTATTGTATAAGTGAAGCATTTTCAATTGGGAATTCCACTTGGATGTCTATGATTTCATTGTGACATTCGTTTTGTGACCATCTAAATCAGGGTCCAATTCTGTTTTTGGATGACAAGCTTCCTGTAGAGTTTAACTTCAGCCTTTTCCAACATATCTCTGCCTGGAAGCTTCTAGTAGGTCCTGCCTCAATACCCACACTTGCTGTCTTGGCCACTTGAGAGCACATGCAAGCATCAGGAAGTGCATGCTTAAGACTGTCTCAGGTCTGAAAAATGCCAAAGCTCAGTTCCCTTATTGGACTCTAAATTCACAATTTATGTTTGCTGAAAAAAGTCACAGCATTACGGTATAATATGTTGTTTACCTCTTAACAGCAATTAAAAATCCATCTTTTACATTATTATTCTTCACTCTGTGGGCCAGTGGTCGACACACACAAACAAATTGCATATAATTTCTCAACACTCATCCAAGCCCTTTCTATTCCAGTGAAAACGTAAAATAAAATGCAACCAAATGAGATTACGCATTACAAATATACATCAGCCAAAAACACTGCATGGAATTTTCCTTCTTTAAGAAATACTCTCAAGACGCGCAATATTCAAAATGAGAGCTCTTGCAGACACACAGGGTCAGTCCTTTGAGTAACAGTTACTCTACTGAGACCCTCGTTGAAATCCTAGAAATCGCCCCTGTAATTCAAAGTATAAAAGTAAAATGTTTTTCATTAAATAATACAGCAGAAAGTAGATCGTGTTAGTGGGTATCTTCTATAAGATTACGTTGGGCAGCAATATTCCAAATTGAAATACAATAGAACCATGAAAAAACATGAAAACGACAAACAGAAAGATATTTAATCTACCCATCTGCTGCATCTCTCAAAATGTTTTCATTTGGCATATACAAACTGGCAGCCATTGGCGGCTTTTTTATCTATTTTGGAAACATTAAGTACAGATGCAAAAAAAAGAATCCAAAGCTATTCAAACACTTTAGAAGGCACTTTTATGGTGTTATTGTTATGGTGTTGTGTTTTTCAGAGTTTGGTGGAGGTAAAATGAGATGATAAAAAAGATGAACTTTCATTTAGGGCTCTTGGCTGGCATCCAGAACTGTAAAGTTATTAAGATCCCCTACCAGCACTGTGCCCTTGTACAAGGACCATAACCCCAGGTGAACTAAGCAGCTGCTAAATGACAAACATCCTAATCTTAATCAAATACTGAAATACTAAGGACAATTAGTAGAAAAACTGATTTCAGCAAACGAATGAGAGTGGACAGTTTTCACTCACCTGTTTAATGGCATGCAGCAGCTTACCATAGCAAAAGATAATGACCAGGAAGGGGAGAATCAGGCAAAAAATAAAGAGGCAAATGATGTAAGAAATGTTATTGGCTGTCTTGGTTGTCCAGTCTACAGAGCAGGTGGTCCCAGGGCCTTCTGGGCCATAGCGGCTCCAACCAAATAGAGGGGGCAGAGTCCAGATTAAAGAGTAAACCCAGGACATCACCACCCCTCCGGCCACCTTCCTGTAGTTGGTGGCATCAGCTTCCGTGGAGCCCATCATTGTACAGTAGCGTTCATATGATAGTACAGCCAGGGACATAAGCGACACAATGCCTGCAGAAAAAAATAAAATAAAGGCATATTTCAATAATGTTATAATTTGATTTAGGTTTAAATAATCAAATGTCAAATTCCATTACCAACAGACTGCTTACAAATTTCAATTTTGAGTACTTTTCAGTAGGCATAGAAAAGACATTCAGAAAAGTTGAGTTGCCGGTCCCACTTTATATTAGGTGGCCTTAACTACTGTGGGATTACATATTTAGAATACATTGTATTTTGTATTTAAGGTAAAGATGATGACATCAGATTAATGATTCTGTTATGCAAAGTGTCCATGCCAGTTCCTGTTCTCTTGATTGTAAATCAAATGAGCCTGATTACTGAGATTCTCACCTTCTGTCTTTAATAGCTCTCAGAGCCGCTGTAACCGTTAGGTTGATGGGATTAGATTGGGGAGTCTGGGGCAGGTCTCTTTACATATACTATTTGCATTCTTTTGTTTAGATTGTCTCCACCTCATTGGCTGAGTAATCCATCCCCCTGAAATGTGGATAAATTACAGTGTAAACTGTTTTTGTCAGACTTGATGACTACAGCCACCGACCACACATGCTCTCAATAAAGAGTAACATGTTATATCCAAGCTCTCCTGGTCTTCACTTCTGAGTTTCCAACAGTTTATAATTACATCAATACTTACATCATTGTGTTCATATTATATTGCAAAACACTTTTGCTGATATTGAGGTGGGATACAGGTAAAGTTAGGGACAGGTGTGGTGATATGGGTAAGTTTAAGGGTAGGGTTAGGTGTAAGGGAAGTGTCAACAGTGTAATTATAAAAGTAACTACAGCAATGAATTACAGATGTAATTACATGCAGGTATTTTTTAAAATGTAAGTACAATGTAAAAACATATATGTACACAATAAGTGTATTGTATTCAAATTATTTATTTAAACGTTAGTTAACAGTAGTTAAGACCACCTAATATAAAGTGGGTCCGAGTTTCCTAATAAGAAAGGCCTTGAGTCTTTATTCATACTCATACTTTATTCATATTCTTTTTGTTTGTTGCACAATTTTAGGTAGAAGCGAATCACAAGCTAATTCTTAAAGCTGAAGTGTGTGATTTTTCAGTAACTTCATAAATTATAAAACTGCAAAAAAATGACATTTTAAAACATTTTCCCAAACCCTCTACTCATTTTCTGTCTTCCACTGGTGTTTTGAGAGCATCACTGAGCCCAAGTGTTACTTGTGCCAAGGGAATCAATTTAAGTCTCTGAGACTCAACTTTACCTCTTATTGATTTTCTATTATCAGTGAAGTGGACAGAGGTAGTGTAGTAATTTTAATCATGAAGCCTGTAACTGGCCTGATGAAAGTGTTGGGATTAACTAAAATTTCATAACATCATGCACATAACCAGATTAATGAATGAACGTGCATATGACTAATGCATTATGTTCTGAAATCAGATGATTTAAAACTATTGTTCATGAGATGTTTGCGTTTCCGCTTACCTTATTTGTTAAGCTCTATGTATGTTGATCAGTATTTATATGTGAATAAAAGTCTCCATTAACCCTGCTCATATAAAGCAAGCATACTGCTTCAGAAGACTTGGAATAAACTGCTCTATTTATATGGATTACTTTTACAGTGTTATATACTTTTTGAAGCTTGAAAATGTTTGTGTAGACTTTCAGTCTTATGGGTTTGGAATGACATCAGGTTGATTAAAATATGACAGAAATTTCATTCTTAATCAAAATTGTATTTTTTAAATTGGGTGAACTAACCTGATAGGTTGATCAGTTAAAGGTAGTTAGTGTTAGAGTTAGAGTTCAATTTGATTTGGAGCAACACACAGCCACGTATGTATTTAATTTCCATATTCCATATTTAAAGTAATCAAGGTAAATATCCTAGTGCATCTGTTACGTGGAACACTTTGGTTTCTAGGTCCATAAATGCAGACCAGAGATTCTGTAAAACAATTAAATGTCAAAGGCTTGTTCATTATTTATCAGCATCAAGTTTACTAAGTCCCTCACAATACCACTATCACTTTATGTGAGTGTTAGGGAAAACCTGCTGTAGATACTGAGCTCAGCTCACTGTGAGATGGTGTGATAAGGAGGGCATAATACATAAACTGAAGTACCCAACTCAAGGGCATGACCGCATTGGAGCTCAACCGAAATCTAATCCTTCTACAGCCCGATTGCTGATCCATTAACTAAACCACTAAACCATGCTGTAAGAACCAAAAAGCCCATCTCTGAGAATCTAGGGAAAACAGATGCATTGGTCTCAAGATGCATTGGTCACTATGGTTATGTGACACTTTAAAGGAGGAGATCACCCAAATATATATATACTGTATATATATATTTATGTAAATATGCATCCTTTCCTGTCATTCAGACCTGCAACACATTTTAAAAAAAGTTGGGACAGTAAAGCATTTACCACTTTGTAATGTTGCCATTCCTTTTCACAACACTTAAAAGAAGTTTAGGGACTGAAGAGACCAAGTGATGAAGTGTTTCAGGTGTAATTTTGTCCCATTCTTCCTGCAAACAAGTCACATTCTCTATGGAGACTGGGACTGCAGGCAGGCCAGTCATGTACCTGTACCCTCTTCCTCCACAGACAGGACTTTGTAATGTGTGCAGAATGTGTTTTTGCATTGTCTTGTTGAAATATGCATGGACGTCCCTGGAAAAGATGTCTTCTTGAAGGCAGCATATTATGCTCCAAAATCTCTATGTACTTTTCAGCATTAATGGTGCCTTCACAGAAGTGCAAGTTACCTTCGCCAAGGGCACTGTCACAACCCCATACCATGACAGACCCTGGCTTTTGGACTTGTTGCTGGTAACAGTCTGGATGATCCTTTTCTTCTTTGGTCCGGAGCACACGGCGTCCATTCCTCCCAAAAAATACCTGAAATACTGATTAATCTGACCACAGCACACGTTTCCACTGTGTGATGGTCCATCCCAGATGCCTCCAAGCCCGGTGAAGTCGACGGCGCTTCTGGACACTGTTAACATAGGGCTTCCTTTTGGCACAGTACAGTTTTATCTGGCATTTGTGGATGTAACTACGTATTGTGGTACTTGACAAAGGTTTGCCAAAGTAGTCCTGAGCCCATGTGGTGATATCGCTTAAGATGAATGACGATTCTTGATGCAGTGCCGCCTGAGGGATCGGAGATCACGGTTGTTCAGCTTAGGCTTGCGCCCTTGTCCTTTATGCACTGAAATTCCTCCAGATTCCTTGAATCTTTGAATTATGTTATGCACTGTTGAATGTGAAATATCCAAATTTCTTCCTATCTTTCTTTGAGGAACATTGTTTTTAAACATTTCAATAATTTTCTCACGTATTTGTTGGCAAACTAGTGATCCTCGGCCCATCTTTGCTCCTAAAGGATTAGACCTTTCTTGGATGCTGCTTTTGTACCAAATTACAATCAAATCAAATTACAATCACCTGTTGACATCACCTGTTGATTTCAAATCACATCATTATTTAACCATTTTACCTCATTACTAGCCCTAAATTGCTCCTGTCCCAACATTTTTTGAAATGTGTTGCAGGTCTGAATGACAGGAAAGGATGCATATTTTACAAATGACATGAAGTTGACCAGACAAAACACAAAATACAAAATAACACAAAATATTTTGTGTTCATATTGTCTGCAATGAAATACAAGTCAAAGTAAATTTAGAAATCACTACTTTCTTTTTTTTTATTTGCGTTTTCCATACTGTCCTAACTTTTTCTGATTTGGGGTTGTATATATAATTGTATTCTATAATTCTAGTTTAGTGTTTTTTTAAGTGGTTATAGAAAATACTGATCATTGAAGTTAAGACAGTCTGACTCTGTATTAACTACAGAACATATTTATTTTGGACCTATTTAAAACAAACAAAAAAATATTGTTATTACAATATTATTTATGATGATCAGCATAAATAAAAAAGAAAAAACATAATGCATAATGTATTTAATTGCTCCACAGTTACCTTGGATAGTTAAAATGTAAAACATGTTCCTCTGGGATCAGTGCTTAAGAACACTGCAGTATGAAATTACTTGATTACTTTCTTCAAAACCATGCGTAGAGTTAGTTCTGGCAGGTCACATCAGTCAAGCTTGCATCAGCTGATCCACGTCTACCTATAATACAATGCCTATTACAGCATCCCTGTATATAAGGTCCATCAGTATTATCAGCAGCTTTATTGCGTTGCTCAGGAGCTACCCTTCTCCATCCCCAGCTCCTCCTCTCATCCACAGTCAGGACTTGGCCTTTTGATATTCCACTTCGAAGCGGACTGTCATTTATCTTTAAATATGTTTTTACAATTAAATTGGGCAGCCGTGGCCTAATGGTTAGAGAGTCAGACTGATAACCTGAAGGTTGCAGGTTTGAGTTTTAATGCCAGCAGGAAATTACACAGGTGCTCTTAAGCAAGGCACCTAACCCCCAATCGCTTCCGGGCACCACAGCAAAAATGGCTGCCCACTGCTCTGGATGTGTGTCCATGGCTTGCAGTGTGTGTGTTCACTACTCACTCAAATTCCGAGTATGGGTTACCATACTTGGCCTTCACATGTCACTTCAATTTCACTTTTCACTTAAATTATTGTCATTAAGAACATTAATGATATCTGCAATACATTTATGTTGGTTCTGTTCTGTTTACCCTAAGGGGGTTATCTCTGTGCTTCCTGCTCTTATCCATGCTAGGCTGCATGAGTGGACAGGGAGTTCTTGGCCAGAACAGAACCATAACTCCAGTCCAAGTTATAGTGGTCCTGACAGAATTGAATCCAAATAAAACCAACATTCATAAATATTTTGAGGCCTTTTTTTGCTTATTCTAATAATAAATTGTCCACATAACATCTCAGAGGATATGAATCTGATGAAGTAAGTATCTGAAAAATTGCATAAGGTCTCAAGCAATACAGAAGTGGATTCAAAATCTAATATTCTGGCTATGTTAAGCTGCCAAGAGGTGATTTTCCCACAAACAAAGCAATCAAATGTGATTTGTCTTGCTCTGTTGCATTCACTGGCAGCATTCCGATGCCAAAAATCCATTATCTGCTCATAAGAGACTTATTGGAAAATATAACTATGACTATTCTTTAGATGTTTCCATTTTTACCTTATTCTGCCATGGCATATCCAGATCCTCAAGCAGAAGAAGCTACATGCACAATGTTTTAATAATATCAGTGCACATAGTTTAACTTGTGATACAGAATCACACGTGTTCATTCATTTGACCAGTGGAAAAACATGCGCTACAAAGGTTTTTTTTTTTTTCTCCACTACTTTCACCTGATGTAGTTTTGTTTCCTTGCCTCTGGCTTGCTCAATTTAGGCTTAAGAGCCATTTCACAAGTTCACACTTACATATAATCAGATATAGTATCAAATTCAAGCTCGGAATTTGGCCCAATAATGACACTATTATCTTCTGTATAGCTGTTTATAACTGAATTACTGTAAGCTTGTTTCATAATTTGATGCACTATTATTGACTTAATTAACACTGACAGACTTGAGCTGAATAATCATGCTATTATCTGCTTGAACAGAGTTTGCTTCCTAACTAATTTAAATTCACACTGTTATGTTTTAATGAGTAGTGAAGGTTAAACAATAGTAATCTGGGGCCGTCTGCGATCTTTGACACTCAAGGGTTTAAAGGGGTCATGAATTGAGAAATCAAAATTTCCTTGAGCTTTTGACATATAAAAGGTCATCATATTATAAGAATATCGTGTAAGTTTAAGAACGTCTTGGTTAAGTATGTAACCCTCGTTCCCTAAAGGAGTGAACAGAGACGTACATTGGAACTGACCGACGAATGGGGAGCGCTTTCAGAGACCAATTTACTTTGAGTGTTTTAAAACGAGCCAATGAACATTGGCATGCGGTTCACGCATTCCAAGCAGGGTTCCAAGAGGATAACGAGTTAGGACAAGGAGGATTTAGGCTCCTTGCACCTCAGAGGAACCTGATGATTAGGTTGTGCTTTCCCAATGACTCACCTTTGCCTTCGCTCCAACCCATCTTGCAGGAAGGAAAGCACGACTCTAACCGAACACTTTTCTCCCCAGAAGGAAGAGCACCATACAACGAACAGGTTCCACTTCAAGGCATAGAGGCACCTCATAGATGGGGATTGGTACATGCAACAGTCACAGTGCTGTCCGTACAGACCAGTACGTGCTTGCCCTGTAGTGGCTTTTTGAGGCGGCCCAAACGCAAGACGTACTGCTAGCAATCAGAGTGACGTTATCGTGGCTGCAGATGCCATATGCCCCAGAAGCCTCTGAAATAACTTCAGTGGGACCGCCGCCCTGCCATTGAACGTATTCCAGCAGTTCAACACCTCCTCTGTGAGGCGCGCAGTCTGGTTGACTGAATCAACTCCATACCGAGATAAGAAATCCTCTGTGTGGGGCAGAGTTTGCTCTTGTCTCGATTTCCCTGAAGTCCTAACAGGCTGAGGTTACTGAGCACCAGGTCCCTGTGTTTGCACAACTGACCCGCGAGTGAGCCAGTATGAGCCAGTCGTCGAGATTGTAGTTGAGGATGCAAACGCTGTGTTCTCTGAGAGGAACAATGGCTGCATCTGTGACTTTTGTGAAGACGCGAGGCGACAGGGATAGCCCGAATGGGAGGACTTTCATCCTTCAGGTCGATCACTGCAAACCAATCTTGGAGACAGATGCATTCAAAAATGTTTCTGCATTAACATCTTTAACATCTTCAAAGTTCTCAATGGCGTCGCCGAAGAGGCCAGCCTGACAGATAGGGGTGTTGAAGAACCGAAATTTGTAGGGCTCACGCATATCTGCCAGGTTTAGCCACAGGTGGTGGTCCTGGACCACTAGTGTGGACATCGCCCCAACCCAGTGAGTGTGCAGTGACTTTAGTCACCCAGAGAGTGAGGTCCATTGCCATACGCAGTTTCTGCATAACCCCTGGGTCAGAACTACCTTTGTGCATTAAGAGCGCAGGACAGAGGTGGCCTGCCAGTGGCACTGCCACCCCACCATCGAGGGTAGTGAAAGAGAGGAAAACTTATACAGAGTATGGCCCCTTTAATATTCCATATTTTGGCACCAAATAGCTCCACACTGCTAAGTTTTCTGATGCATCTGTTCTCTGCCAGAGCCCCAAATGAAATGCTAGGTCCCTTTTTTATAAAGGACCAGCAATCACATCTGTAAGCTACCAGCAGGCATGTGAGACAGTGAGCTTGGCCATCAGACTCAACGGCACACTTGTAGATTGGTCTCTGAAAGCAATCCCCAATTCATCAGCTAGATCCTACGGACATTGAACATGACCAACTGAAAGGGAACTGAAAACTTCCTTGTTAGTCCAAAAACAGCTTTTATTGAAACCAATCCCAGAGAACAACACATTTGGTAATGTACCTATATATGACGTCAAAGATGAAAGACCGTCTCTGTCGATGAAGATCAATGCCTACTTTTACATTGTTACCACTGTAGCCGCACCCACTGATTCACGCATGACAAGTAGTAGGTAAATATCATATACATGACGCTAACACCGGATCAAGAAACTAAGCGAATAATGTCCCTTTGAAGAGTGCAAAATGTTGTGCAGTGCCAGGTTGTGGAAAAACAGTTGCTGCATAACGTTCCTTCTGATGGATTTGTAGAGACTGAAATTTAAAAATAATTTGATATGTACTGACTATGTGCAAACAAATGTATAATTGTTATATAAGACTATTATAGAAAGACATGGTATCCAGAAAGTCAAAGAAAACAAAGAATTTCAAAATCCATGCACACAGAAAATGTAGAAACCACAATTGCAGAGACTGCATGATGATCAACTGTTATGCTGCAGTATCACTGAGTGTATAGTGTTCCTGACTGAACGACAGATGCCAATCCCTTTTCAAAAAGAAAATTAGTGGCTTGTTATTATCTTCAGTCATCTGTCATCTGACGTAATGCATGTTTCTAAGTCCTGAAAACACGGTGATGACTGCCATGATTAGAAGTGACAATAATTTCCAAGACATTGTGCAGTTTTGAAAATTAACAAAGAAAAGTACTCCATTACAACACCACTTTCTGACCAAAACATATATTTTTACATCCCAAAGCTCACAGAGGTGCTGATAGTGATCAAATCCAAAACCTGAAGCAAATCCTTTCTGCTCTTGGATTTCAGCCTTTTTCTTTACCTGAGTTCTGTCTTTCAATGGCATCTCTCTTTCTCTCTTCTAAAACTCTTTATTCCATGCATCCTACTCTCACTTTTTTCACATTTCCCTTCTCTGTTCTCCTAGTGTTCATACTTTTGCAATGTTCCATTTACAAACTAATTTATTGTCTAATGACCAATTTGTAATCATTTCTATATACACATTAAAACAGTAAGATCTAAATTATACCAAAATCAAGTAAATAACCTACAAGTACCCTATCACCAAAATGATAATACAACTAATGTAAGTTAGCATGCTTCATGCCTCGTTTAATTTGTGATAAAAAAATCTTTAAAAAAACATTTAAATCTTTCTCACACTGATCCCAGAAGGAAATTTTTGAGTTTCATCACTAAGCTATTGATGGAGAATCACATCACCTTTACTTTAGATTACATATTATGCATTATTCATGTTAATTATGAATCTGAAGCCTATATAGTAGCCTAGTTTGTAGGCTATTATACATTTTATTTTTATTTATTTTTTTGTTATTGATTAACTAATATTGAACTACCACTTTGGTTAAATAGAGTTTCTTGTTAGTTAATAGTAGTTTCTAGAATGTTAATAATGCATTACGCATTTGTTCCTGTGTAGTTAGTCATTAATGACGGAACAGTATTCAACTTTTTGAACAGCCCTCAATGCAAAGATGTCATATAAGTTGTGTTATCTCTATACGTTCAAACTGAGACAAAACTGGACACTGGGTATTTATGGTTAACAGTTTTTTTTAATTATTATTTTTATCATTGTAGTGATGTATACCAGATGAGATCAAATACAGATAAATGCGTAGGTGTAGATAGACAGCACTCACCTAACAATGAGTTGGCAAAGCCGTACCACACACATCCACTTTCGCCGATGAGCCATCGCCCTTGAGTGCTCGCCGCGAAGCTGAACGGCGTGCCCAACACGCAGACCAGGAGATCACTTAAGCAAATATTCGCCAGCAGAAAGTTGATGGGGGACCGCAGCACCTTGTAGCGGCAGAAGAGCACGAGAACCAGAAGGTTGTTAAGGAATCCGAAAGTGCCGATGAAGCCCAAGCTCACTGCCACGAGCAGGTGGCCGGTAGGACTGAGGGTGCTATAGGGGGAGGACGCCTCCAAATGTTCCTCCACTGCACTGAGGCACAGCGCGCTGTTCGCCCTCCTGCAGCTGATCACACTCAAGTTGGACACAATCATCGCAATGCGTTCTGGCTGCACATTGAACAAAAGTCACTGCCTTGTTTTCTGGGGAAAAGCGAAACATTTATTGTGCTCTGGCGTTTTGAAAACAGACTGTAATCCATAGAGAGGATAATTATTTGCAGAAGCGTTTAAGTGAGATGCACGACGATTTCTTTGCAATTGCTTAACTTTGTTGCTCAGTTCATCGGTTGAGAAGTGGGAATAAAGCTGTGCGTCCCTTTGCTCCACCGTGTGGTGATGATTACAACCCTTATGCGATGGAACTGTACTGTTGATGTTAGTGTACCTCCTTTTTAGCTGACGTCTGAGCCTGTCTGCTCTACGAGGTTTACTGGACGCCACATCCAGGTTACAAGGACAAAACCTCTGCAGCGCAACTGCTCTATATCTGCTTTATTGCACGACATATTAGGTTGGCACAACTTTTATCTCGTGAGGAATGCTCAGAGTGAGACTGGGGAAAGTTGTAAATCCCATTCTTTATTTGAATTACCAAAACCATTGTTCACACGTTTGAGCGCTGTCCGTGGTGCTTAATGTTTATTTTATCTATGAGAATCAGAATCATTCATTGACTTTAATTCTCGAGACCAAAAGGGCGCCCTTGCAGCCTTTTGGCGTCCAGACCATAGCGTCGATTTGTCTATTGTAGGTATTTAAATTGGATTGTTCAATAAATATATTGTCATTAAAATATGTTAATTTAAAAAATACAGAAATGAATTTAATATTTATTTATTTATTTATTTATTGGAAAAAGTATACGATTCTGAAAGGCACAATATGTGCGATTTTTAGAATAAAATGTCAAAACCACTAAGACAATATAGTATATTTTGTTGTCCTGTGTTATCCCACATTTTTCCAACAATGTTTAAATCCAGATAAAATATGTTATTTTAACCCGTTGCAGACCATGTTCATGCTGTCAATGACGTCATATCCGTGCTAACCTTGCTTTCCATAACCATGAAAACACCAAAGAAGCTTTAATATAGTATGTATTTTTTCAGACAGTTGTGCACATTTTTGGATATACATTTATCAACAGAAAACTAATCATTGTTATACAGCGCAACATGATCAGCCAAAATTCAGAACATCATCAAAAGCAGTTAAGAAAAGTGCTGAGTTGAATTTCTGTGCCTTCTAGTTGTTTTAAAGAGAATGAAGTCCAACGTGCCTTTTTACCCTGGTGCGCCTTTAGCCCCGTTGTACCCAATACTTATAGTATGCCTCCTGGACACTTTCCATTTATGGCGTGCGTCTCACTGTATCATTGCGTGATACTTCTGTATAATTTGTTTAATGTTTTAGCCTGGTCTCTATTCACTGCCATTATAGGAAGGAGCGCATGCAGGACTATTTTTAAAATTTCTGCTTTTGATGGTACCCTGAGGAGAGGCTAACAGTCACACCTAGGAGAGTGAAGAAACGTGTCCATACCCTGGAGATGAACTGAGGACCTCTGTCCAATACTATATCTTCAGGAATGCCGTAGTAACAGAAGATGTGATTGAACATGAGTTCTGCGGTTTTGATGGCGGTTGGCAAACCTCTCAGTGACAGAAGGCGGCAGGACTTTGAGAATCTGTCAACTACTACTAGGATGCAGGTACAACCATCCGACTCAGGGAGGTCAGTGATAAAATCTACTCATAGGTGTGACCAAGGGCGGTTCAGAACGGGCAGAGAATCGAGTTTACCGGCAGGTAGATGGCAGGGGCTCTTTGACATGGCACATTCCTTGCATCCTCGCACCTACCTTCTGACATCAGCAGCCGTACTGGGCCACCAGAAGCGCTGTTTTAGCAGCGAAAGCATTTCATTGACCCCGGGGTGGCCAGTGCCTAGAGAGGTGTGTGAGGAGTGGAGGAATGGAGTGTGCCAGGTGCGAGTGTAAGCCGATACCGATTCCGATACTGATCCAAATGGAAATCGAACTGTTGCTATAGTCAGTCAAATGCAAATATTTGTCCGTGTCTATTTATCTGTAAACTAACTTTTGTATGCTGAAATGTCGATGTAAACCGTGTTGAAACATATATACAGTGTATATATATATATATATATATATATATATATATATATATATATATACATACATACTTGCTGTGTTAACAGAGAAAATACCGTCAAAATAATTTAATTTGACTTCCTTTGGTTGAGCAGATACTTAACCACAGATAAATCGTACCCTGATTCCAAACCCTGATTCAGTGGGTTTGGAGCTACAATATTTTTCCAGTCCCTCATTTGTCCAGGACAATATTAAATAATTAAGTGCATTTATGAAATGATAAAGAAGCAATAAAAAAGGTTTCAGCCAAAACCATTCAATTGAGTTGGTCAACCCAAAAGCCCATGGAAAGAGCTTGTTGGTGTTGAATATGCTTTTTGTCTAAAGCAAAGATCCCACATAACCCCAGCACATTCCGTCTCAACACCTTTGTCCAGCTCTGATATTCTCGGTTGTTTGTAATTCTGTTAGTTCCTCACTCTGCATCTCAGGAAATTTATGAATGGCTGTAAATCTGTCCTGACTAAACAGATGTGTCCACAACACATAGACTTGTAAGACAAAAACAGACGGGGGAAAAAACAACCAACCCTCTGTATTGATTTTTGGAGAAGATTAAATGCATCATATTAGGCACTGCTTGTTTTCATAGGGATGCAGGAGAAAGCAAGGAAACCTTTTTAAAAAAGCTTGAGGACAATGTCATATCTGATTTTAAATGTTCAGTATTTTACAATGGAAAATGTATCAGTAACTAAACATGGACTGTAAATGTAATTTGTTATTTGTGGTGGTGAAAGTATCATAGAGGAACATAGGGGAAATTAGCTATTTATTGAGTGGAACATAATAGATTTTTTACATTTCATTACTAATTGGGATAACACTCTCTGGGCTAGTAAAATGTTTTCAAAGAATGGGATTCTGAATGTAAATCACTGCATAAACCTCACAGTAAGGTTTAGAGGTACCTTGACTTTTTTGTCAATAAATATAGTTTGTCTTTTTTGTGAGACCCAATTAGTTCTTCTGCACTGTCTGCTACCCAAGGCAAAGAGCAAGAGCTCCTGCTGTTATAGTCCCTTAGAGAATAATCATGTCTCAATATACACCTCATAAAATAAGTTAGTGCTAGTTAAAGAGATTTCCAGTCAATACACAGAGCAATTGAGAATGTTGTTGGAGTAATAAAGATTTTGTGCAGCCTTGCATATACTGGCACATCATGAGGTAAAGTGGTCTATTGTACAGCTTGTTAAAACTCTTTCATATACTGTAATCTCCTTCTGGTTCAGTTGGGTGGAAAATAAGAACAGCACATAACATCTACAACTGCACAATGTTCTACACTGTAGCTAAATGGGACCAATGTTCTGTTTCACTTAGGGTGAAGTTCATCTGGTACTTTAAAAGTCTGGATATGGTCACTGAATGAATAATGTTATAGGCAAAAATGAACAAGATAGTTTAGGATCATAACTCAGGCAACTGCAGGAGCTGCGTCTGAAAGCATTAATCTAACTTGTACAGCATGGAAAATGCTAATTGCTAAGTACATTACATACAAGTTAAATGTGGCAAATATAATTTTTCAGTCCAGTAAAAAGATAAATGACCACATTTTTACAAAGTGATCAATCAAAGCCGGATAGTGTGATAGTGGAGGGATTAGTCTCTGGAGGGAATATCATTTGAACTTTGAGATGATATCAGATTGTCAATATTGTAATTAATATGATAAATAAAATGTGTTTGTTACTATAATGAGACTACGATGCCAATGAATAGATCCAGCTATTGAACAGAACAAATGCACTGATCTTAAAATATATACAGAATTTCAAAGGCTTTTACATATTGTGGAAAAACTCCCCAGCATTTTGAGAGATCGAATTTGTGTGCTTTCTTGCTCATCAGAAGCAGCATGAGGGTCCTCACTGATCATCCTTAGAGGAAATATTATGCTTTGAATCTTACATTCTAGTCTCTAGCCAATTTGTTTACCTTGAAGTCAGCAATATCTCTCAGCTAACAGGAATCATGATGTCTGGAGAATGAGACGGATATAGAGTGAATCACAGTGGGCTGCATGGAATGTGGACAATCATACAAAGAGCCTGCTGTGGTGAGCAACGTGCCATGCAATAAACTCAGAAGCTACTTACATGATGTTAGCAAATGAGACAATACTAGAGTTACACACAGTGCAAGAATCTTAGTTAGCATGCAATTCATTCATGAACTTGAGACCTTAAATTGTTTAATAATGTAATTCGGAGAACATATAGAAACAATCTGGATATAGGCAGTAAGGCCGTCTGAAAGATCAGACTGCATCAAACAATTTATTTACAATATTTCCAAGCGTTAGTTTGAAACTACTGTACATTTCAACTAACTCTCATTAGAGTATTAGACCATCTAACTTATTCTACCTACCCCAACCCTTACACCTTAACTCAAGCCTAACACGCTACTACATTCTACTAATACGTGGTTATACTGTTTTAATAAATAGAACAGTAATAAAATTGTTAATGTAAGAATACAAAATTGAATTGTATTTGGTTTCCTTTTTATGTAATGTTTATTTAACCTGAGATATTTGACAGCATGGCAACATTGCTGAATTATTAGTTAAGCATTAGTAAATAGTTAAATCATCATTTATAAAGCATTAATATAATTAATAAGCAGTTTATAAATACAGCTATAAATGCGGTATTCTTGATTTATAAGCATATCTATAATGTGTTTAATAATTGTACTTTTATACTTTACTAATGATCATTGTATAATTTCTGAATGAAGTATTACATTATTTATACAAACCAGTTATTTAGGAGCTGCCATTGGTTCATAAGATCATTTAGAAAGTGTAAGTAAATGATTAGTAAACTATTTAAATGTAAATGTATACATATTATTTAGACATATAGTAACAGTTACTCAGTGTGTTAATACATAGTTTATTAGCACATATTTCTACTGTAATTCATAATTAATTCAAGTAGTTATAAAATATTTAGTAGTTGTCAGTTAACTATTTTTTGAGCTCATCTAAAGTGAGGACTATGTATGCCTTTTAAAGCTTTTACAAAGGAGATTTAAATTCTCAGTTTTCTTCTAAACAGAAAAAGGAAACAAACACAACACAGAGTGATACACAATATAGAAATATTTATTTTTTAAGATGCAAAAACAATGTAAAATTAAAAATAAGTATCATAGAAAATACAAATTACTGTACATCTCTTCCTCTTCAATCTATTAGGCCTATAAAAATACATTTCTGTAGTGTAAAGCTAAATGAAAATTGGCCCGTTCCCACAGGAGTGCCAAAATACAACAAATACATTTTTTATAAAACAACACTAATATAATACAATATTTCACAGTTCAAAACTACCCCAGTACTAACTTTAAAACATTAGAGAACAGCAGTGCAGAAGAAAACCGAGCCTTTAAATCTCCTTTGTAAAAGCTTTACGAGGCATAAATAGTCCTGACTTTAGGTGAGCTCAAAAGTAGTTCACTGACAATTACTAAATGTTTGGTAACACTTTACTTGAAGGGGTCTGCATAAGACTGACATGACACCTTCATAATCATGACATGACACGTCAGTTGAGTTGAGTTGTTATGCATGTTTATGACAACGGTCATTAAGTGTCATTTACTCAATTATGTATTTTTTTATGCAAAGAAGACATTATTTGAGATGTCTTTGTTATGACAACTTTACATAAACCGATACATCATAACCTGTCAGTGTCTTTGTCATGACAACTTGATGTTACCAAGACAACATAACCTAAACCATAAATTATTTTATAACAAGTCAAGTCAAGTCAACTTATATAGTGCTTTTAACAATGCAGATTGTTTCAAAGCAGCTTCACAGTGTTAAACGGAAAAATAATGCAACAGAATATATTTTGATTATCATACAGTAACAATGTGGGCTTTAGATCAGTAATTTGGTGTATATGGTTAAATTTAGTTTAATATTAGATTTATTTTTAAATATATTTGAAAAATAGTTTTTCCCCAACTGAGCAAGCCAAGCCAGAGGCGACAGTGGCAAGGAAACCAAAACCCCATCAGGAGACCTAATGGAGAAAAATAAACCTTGGGAGAAACCAGGATCAGTCAGGGTGCCAGTTCTCCTCTGGCCAATTAACAAACAGCGTATTATTATTATTACAATTATTATTTTAAAGGTCAGAGGTCATAATCGATCTGAATATTCGAAAGATCTGAGGCAACACGCAGGAGACGGGTTTATTGAGGATGCCGTATTGATTAAACAATTACTAAAGTTTAATATTCGAAAGATCTGCGGCAACACGCTGGAGATGGGTTGTTTTGAGGATGACATTTAGATTTAAAGAATTATTAACTAGGACTATTCAAACAATCAGAGTCATCACGCCGGAGACAGGTTTATTGAGGATGCCGTGTCGATGAGGCAGCTTAAGGGGGAGTCTAAATGACACGGTCTCTGCAGACACTTCAGGGTCATGTGTTGGTCACATATGGGTGCAGGTCCACCGTCTGATCTGGATACAGCCTGGATCCGGCTGACTGCAGTAGACCTCGGGATAAAACAGAGACACTAACATTAGCGTAGATGCCATTCTTCTGATGATGTAACGAGTACATCAGGTGTTAAGGGAAGTGTTCCCGGTTCCGGCTGACCTAGATAATGCAGTATAATAATCATTTAATTGAAAAAAGTGTTTTGTGTGTATGCCATAGAAAAGAGTTGTGTTTTTAATTCAATTCAATTCAAATATATTTGTATGGCGCTTTTCACAATACACATTGTTTCAAAGCAGCTTTACAGAAAGTGCATTTTATAAATGTACATTGATAGGAGCTAAATGTGAAAATGCCCTCCCTCCTTTAGTGGACTTAGATATCCTAGGAATGAGCAGAAGCCTCGAGTTTAGTGATCTTAAAGAGCGCGATGGATTGTAGGACGATAGAAGATCCGTTAAATACACTGGAGCTAAACCATTTAGGGCTTTATAGGTCAGTAGCAATACTTTGTAATTGATACGGAACTTAATAGGTAACCAGTGTAGAGATGATAAAATTGGTGTTATATGATCATATTTTCTTGAGCTAGTAAGAACTCTAGCAGCTGCGTTTTGGACTAACTGTAGCTTGTTTATTGAGGATGCAGGACAACCAGCTAATAAAGAATTACAGTAATCTAGTCTCGAGGTCATGAATGCATGAACTAACTTTTCTGCATCAGAAATAGATATTATGTTACGTAGCTTAGCAATGTTTCTAAGGTGGAAAAATGCCGTTCTTGTAACATATGAAATATGATTTTCGAAAGACAAGTTGCGGCCTAATATAACACCCAGGTCTTTTACTGTAGTGGATAAAGTGACAGGACGTCCTTCCAAGTTAAAGTTGTATTGTGAGGAGTTTTGTGGGCAGTTTTTTGGACCAATAAGTAATACCTCTGTTTTATCTGAATTTAATAGCAGAAAATTACACGTCATCCAGTATATAATATCTTCAACACACGCTGTCAGTTTAGATAATTTAGCGTTTTCATCTGGTCGTGATGAAATATATAATTGAGTGTCATCAGCATAACAGTGGAAATTAATTCCATGTTTTCTTATAATATTGCCAAGTGGGAGCATATATATTGAGAATAGCAGAGGGCCTAACACAGATCCTTGCGGCACCCCATAATCTACTGATGTTATCTTTGATTTTTCCCCATTTAGACAGACAAAATGGTAGCGGTCTGATAAGTACGATCTAAACCAGTTTAATGCCTGTCCCTGAACACCAGTGTAATTTTGAAGTCGATCTAAGAGTATTTTATGATCTATAGTATCGAACGCAGCACTAAGATCGAGTAGAACTATTGAGATACAGCCTTGGTCAGAAGCTAGAAGTAAATAATTTGTGATTTTAACGAGTGCAGTTTCTGTGCTATGATGCGGCCTGAATCCTGATTGAAATTTTTCATAGATATCATTTTCTTGCAAGAAAGAGCACAATTGAGCGGACACAACTTTTTCTAGTATTTTAGACATAAATGGAAGATTTGAAATGGGTCTGTAATTTGCTAGGTTATTATGATCTAATTGTTGCTTCTTAATGAGAGGTTTTATGACTGCCAACTTGAATATTCTTGGAACATGACCTAAAGATCCACTACAGGTAACAGCTCTTTCAGTAGTTTAGTGGGTATTGGATCTAATAAACATGTTATTTTGCAATGATAAGTTTATTTAGCTCTTCCTGTCCTATAGTTGTAAAGCGGTGTAGTAGTTCTTGAGGGGCGATAATTGAGGTTGAATCATAAGACATCATTAAAGATTGTACATTTACAATTCTGTTTCTGATGCTTTCTATTTTCTCAGTGAAGAAATTCATAAAATCATTACTACTAAACTGGAACGGAATATTTTGCTCAGGTGATGCTTGTTTATTTGTTAATCTAGCCACGGTGTTAAATAAAAACCTTGGATTATTTTGGTTATTTTCTATTAGTTTGCGGAGATGCTCAGCCCTGGCTGCTTTTAGGGCCTTTTTAAAACGTGACATACTATCTTTCCACGCGATTCTAAAGACCTCTAAATTAGTTTGTTTCCATTTACGCTCTAAGTTACGAGTTTCTCTCTTGATAACATGTGTAGCACTGTTGTACCATGGTGCTTTAGTTTTCTCTCTAACCTTTTTAATCTAATTGGTGCAACAATTTCTAATGTACTAGAGAAAATGGTGCTCATACTGCTAGTCATTTCCTCTAGTTCATCTGTTTGGGTTCACTGAGCAGCTGAGACAGATCAGGTAAGCTATTTGAGAATCTATGTGGTTGGAAGGATTGTTCTGCCTGGTCGATAACGTGGCGCAACATGACAGATTTCAGCAGTACACAAGTTTACCATGTAATGGTCAGTGACATCATCACTTTGTGGTATAATATCTATATCGGTTGGGTTGGTTCCATGTGATATAATTAAATCTAGTGTGTGATTAAGACGATGACTGGGACCAGTGACATTTTGCTTGACCCCAAAGGAGTTTAATAGATCTTTACACGCAGCCCCTAACGCATCATTTGTGTTATCTACGTGTATGTTAAAATCTCCAACAATTAATGCTTTATCGACGTTGACCAATAGATCTGAGAGAAAGTCTGCAAACTCTTTTAGGAAATCAGCATAGGGCCCTGGAGATCTATATACAGTAGCCAAGGCCAGAGATAATACGGTTTTCTTTCTTACATCTAAGAGCGTAACATTTAGCACTAGTACTTCAAATGAATTAAACCTGTGACCTGTTTTCTGAGTAACATTTAGAATATCTCTATAGATTATTGCAACACCGCCGCCACGACCAATCAGACAGGGCTCATGCTTATAACAGTATCCTGGTGGAGTAGACTCATTTAGACCGAAATAATCATTTGGCTTAAGCCAGGTTTCAGTAAGGCAAAGTACATTGAAACTATTATCTGTGACCATTTCATTTACAATAACCGTCTTAGGTGTGAGCGATTTAATGTTTAGAAGACCTAGTTTTAGAAATTGTTTTGTTCACTAATATTGAGATTTTCTGATTTAATCACAATTAGATTTTTCCTAGATCTTACAGTAGATTTAATATTTGACCTCACTAAACGAGGAATAGACACAGTTTCTATATAATGTTCTACATTGGTACTTATGACAATTAAGTTAGGACAGCAAAGACTGTGATTTCGACTTTGACTTACTAGTCATATGGTGGTGTGTAACGCCCTGGAGATGTTGTCCGACAGAAGAGCCGCTCCGATTCTGCTGGGGTGAATGCCATCAGGACGGAAGAGCCTAGGTCGCTCCCAAAACAGATTCCAATTATTTACAAAGAGCAGCTTCTGTTCATTACACCATGACATTAACCATTCATTTAGAGCAAGTAATCTACTAAACCTTTCATGTCCTAGTCGGCACGTGGAAGGGGTCCAGACACGATGATCGCTGTTTCAGGCGATGTTCTGCGCACCGTCTCGACCAGACTCCTGTAGTCCTTCTTCAGAACCTCCGTCTGCCGCAGCCTGATGTCGTTCGTTCCCGCTTGCAGCACGACAGCTCCAATGCGCTCGTCACCGTTCAGGATCTCGGGAACCTGCGCAGCAACATCGAGAACACAAGCACCAGGAAAGCAGTGAGTGCGCACCTTACCTTTACCTGAAGTAGCGCGGACATACCGCACGATGGAAGTACCGATGACCACAGCGTCGCGTTCCGTCTCACGAAGAGGGGAGAAGCGGTTCCGAGTGGAGATCTCGAAGACCGGGAGGGGCGGAGAGGTCCTTGATGTGGAAACACCCAGGGTCCATGGTGCTGTGTCGGTGCCGGAGTGAACGAAACCAGGGATGATTGCGTCCTGGGTGCTTGAGTAGACGACGTCGGAGTCAAAAGGTTACTAACCACTGATTTGTGAGCATCGGCGCGTGATGTTTCAAGCGCTGATCGTCTCTCTCTCAGCACGGCTCGTCTGTCTTGTAGGCCGCGAATCTGCTTGTCCAACGACTCCAACTCCAACTGCAACGAATGCAGCTCGAACGTGTCCTCACCTGCACTCAAAGGTAACATTAGACACACATCCGAGTTATTCGCCATTGTAGTAAATGTGCTACAATGAGAATTGTAGGTTTCAGTGGTAACGGGTGTAAATAAGTTACCACACGTGCAATGCTAGTGGTCTACGGCTAGTAGCGGAAGTTCGGATATAAGTAGCGATATCAAAGCAATCTCATTGTTTTTGATAGAGAATCGTATCGGTGATATGTTCACACGCTGTAAATAATAGAAAGTATTCATTTGTAAGCGAGTGTTAAGAAGAAAATCAAGGATTATGAGTCAATTCGACGGAGCTACAAACACATGTGAATGAAACCACTGACGCATGCGCACGAATGCCAGTTTAAATCTTTTAGTCTAGATTTAAACTGACAGAGTGTGTCTGCTTCACGAACAATGCTAGGAAGACTGTTCCAGAGTTTAGGTGCTAAATAGGAAAAGGATCGACCACCTGCAGTTGATTTTGATATTCTAGGTATTATCAGCTGGTCAGAGTTTAGAGACGGTAGTATTAGTGATGGAGTATTATGTGTTAAGAGCTCACTCAAGTACTGGAGAGCTAAACCATTTAGTGCTTTGTAAGTAATAAGCAAGATTTTAAAATGTATGCGATGTTTAATAGGAGTCAGTGCAGTGTTGACAGAACCGGGCTAATGTGTTCATACTTCCTGGTTCTAGTAAGAACTTGAGCTGCTGCATTTTGGACCACCTGGAGTTTGTTTATTAAGCGAGCAGGGCAACCACCCAGTAGAGCATTACAATAATCTAGCCTTGAGCTCATGAACGCATGCATTAACTGTTCAGCATTTTGCATTAAGAGCATGTGCCGTAATTTAGATATATTTTTAAGATGGTAGAATGCAGTTTTACAGATGCTAGAAACGTGGCTTTCAAACGAAAGATTGGTATCAAAGAGCACACCCTGTCAGGAAAATAGGCGGGATTCAGATGCGGGTGCCAACAGAAGGTTTATTGAACATAAATAACGAATAACTGAGGAATCAGGGAAACAGTCCGTGGTTCAGAAAAAGCCGCGACCGCGGCAATCGGCACCACCAGGAAAGGTAGCTCTCCAATCCAGACCACCGCCACCAACCGTGAAGAAAGTTCGAATCCACAAAGAGCACCGCAATGGCGAGACCGCAGAATGGCGAGAGAACCTGCAGTCACGAGCAATGGATCCTGAATGACACGGAAAGAAACGGGACAAGACGGGAGTACAAATACGGACACAGGCAGTCAGAATAGCGGTGTAAACCATAACAGTCTGACAAAGGACAGAGACACACACGGGGTTATAAAGGGAACTAATAACGAGGAGAACAAGAACCAGGTGCGAGAGCGCTAACGAGCAGGCACGGGTAGGGGCGGAGACACAAGCATGTGGCGAGCTGTCAAAACAAAGCCACGCACCAACACAAAACACGAGCACAAAGACAGGTGATCAGACCCGAGACCCGACACACCCAGGTTCCTAACTGACGACGAGGACTTGACAGAGCAGCCATCGAGGGTTAGACAGTATTATAGGTTACTTCTTGTGGAGCTTTTTTGTCCAATGATTAAAAATTCATTTTTTTCTGAATTAAGTTGCAGGAAATTACTGATCATCCAATTTTTTATATCATATATACATTCTGTTAATCTTGTGAATTGGTTAGATTCTTCAGGGTGTGAAGAAATATAGAGCTGAGTATCATCAGCATAACAATGAAATCTAACGCCATGCTTCTTAGTAATATCTCCCAGTGGTAGTGTACAGGGTGAAGAGCAATGGCCCTAGCACTGAGCCCTGCTGTACTCCATACTGAACTTGTGATCGGTGTGACATCTCTTCATTTACTGCTACAAATTGATAACGGTCAGATAGGTATGATTTAAACCATGCCAATGCAGGTCCACTAATGCCTACATCATTTTCGAGTCTATTCAAAAGAATGTTGTGATCGATAGTGTCGAATGCAGCGCTAAGATCGAGTAACACTAATAGAGAGATACAACCACGATCGGATGATAAGAGTAAATCATTTGTAACTCTGATGAGAGCAGTCTCAGTACTATGATATGGTCTAAATCCTGACTGAAAATCCTCACAGATACCATTTCTTTCTAAAAAGGAACATAATTGTGAAGACACAACCTTTTCAAGCATATTTGAAAGAAAGGGTAGATTTGAGATTGGCCTGTAATTGACTAATTCTGTAGGATCAAGTTGCGTTTTTTTAATAAGTGGTTTAATACTAGCCAACTTAAAAGTTTTCGGTACATATCCTAATGACAAAGATGAATTAATGATATTAAGAAGAGGATCCATGAACTCCGGTAGTATCTCTTTTAATAGCCTAGTCGGTATAGGGTCAAGCATACATGTTGTTGATTTAGATGAATTAAAGAGTTTAGCCAATTCTTCCTCTCCTATAGCAGTGAATGAGTGTTTTTTTTTAACAGCATCATGCATATTTTTCAGTTCATAATGTTTTTGTTTTTTTGTTAAGTTTCCTCCAGCTCCAACAGAAGGTCAGATAATAGACAATTTCAAATTGAAAATATGAATAGGTTTTCGAGAAATAAAATCAATCATCCAATAATTATAATTAAAAAAATGATAAAATTATATTTTATTGCATTTGGAGAATGATTCACTCAAAATTAAATGAAAACAGTATAATGGTGGGTTAAGCCATGCAGTGTTTGGTCCAAATAACTGCAAAAACAGTTAATTACAGCATCCCACACATTTATATTCCCTTGAAATGCTTTTTTACATCATGGATAAGTCCAGCTGAGACACCACACCTAACCAGTGGTACCACTCTATCATTTTGAGGTGAGTTTTCAATGACTGGATTTCCTCTATGTCTAGTTTAGGTCAAGACAAATATTTATGAGACTGTTAAAAAATATCTTGACAGGGTATTGACACTTAATGACATTTTAATGACAAATTTAACTTGTACCACTGTAGTTTATTAACACTTAATTTTGATAATATTAAATATTTTAATACTTAAATTTGATAATTAATCTGCTATGTCATGTTTATGACAGGTTATGCTGTCTCGGTAATGCCAAGCTGTCATGACAAAGACACTGACAGGTTATGATGTATTGGTTTATGTCAAGTTGTCATAACAAAGACGTCTCAAATAATGTAATCTTAACATTAAAAATTACATAATTGAGCGAATCATGTCATGATTATGAAGGTGTAATGTCAGTCTTATGCACACCCCTTCAAGTAAAGTGTTACCAAATGTTTTATAACTACCTGAATTAATCATAAATTACAGTAGGAATACATGTTAATAAAGCATTTATTAACACAGTAACTATTACTATATGTCTAAATAATATGTATAAATGTACATTTAAAGTGTATTTACTTGCATTTTCTAAATGATCTTATGAACCAGTGACAACTCCTAAATAACTGGTTTGTAAATAATGTAATAACTAACTTAGAAATGGCCAATTGATAATTAATGAAGTATAAAAATACAATTATTATAGACATGCTTATAAATCAAGAATAAAACATGTAATTATTAACGATTATTAAAGTCTATTAATGCGTTATAAATTATGAATTAACTATTTACTAATGCTTAACTAATGATTCATAGCATGCAGTTATTATAAAGAAAATGGTGTAAAGGACATGCATTTACATTTGATTATAAATGTATAGAAAAAACCTGTGAGGACTTTGCCTCCTCATTTCAGAACACCTCTGCACACCAATTATCCGACCCTTTTCTCTGGTGGCCCAGAGAACTATTGAGGCTTTCAATTACAATGCTCCCTTACAGTCACAATGCATCCTCAGCATTTTTAGACAGAGTGGGCGAAAGTTTAATTCACCCATTAAATACTTCAATGGGAGACCACCATACGGGAGCAGGATGGTCTCATCACACAAGAAAATCCTTCACAGCTATGTGCTCTCGCAACAGCCAGGGGCTAGAATTAGCCTGCGCTATTGCACAGTACTGTCAGGTTCTTAACAATGCTCTCCGACTCCATCTTGCGAGGTATGATAACTCCATGGGGCTGGAGATTTCAACAATCGATCCGAGTGCCGCACCAAATCCCACCTCTCAGCCACCTGTGTCCTTTGATTCCTCCTGCTACCTCTCGCTCTCTGGAAGGTTTGGAAGAAACTATACAACTTGAATGCAAGTTAACTTTATCTCCAAGTTAGGTTAGAAAAACGTTTACGATTTGAACCACATTAGAGAGGGAAATGAGTGGATCACTCCCACCAGCCACTATGAATAATGGGTTATGTGCCATATGGGCTGGCCAACTCACCAACGCACCATCAGTGTTCCAAGGCTTCCACGACTACATCCAATGCTTTGTGATCGAACAACTCACAAACTGACCTTGGTTCCTGACTAAACCACACTTAAAACTTCATATCCATGCCTGTCATCCAACATCCAGACCCTGCTTGCCCTTTCATTGTGGGAGCATTTTATTTCTTATCATGCTGATTTATATTCAATGTATGTTTGATTTTCTTTGTTAAGAAAAACGCTTTCTTTGTTAAGTTATTTGTTGATAAAAAAATGAGGTGTAACAGCTCCACCTCACAATCCTTACTCTCTAAAAGAATGATGGGTTGTTTCATCCCCTGTTTGGGTAAAATATGGACAAACCCAACAGTTGGGTTTAAAATGTAATTGTCTATATGATGTAATGTAATTGGTTTGTCTATATGTGACCCATTTTTAAAGAGTACGCAGACACTGTCATCAGTGGAAGAAAGTGGAGACATGTTGAACATAGTTCTTTATAGTCTGTGGTTCAGTTGTGTGTTTTTTTTTTTTTCATGATTCATGTTAGTCAATTGCCATAGGTGTGTGCATAAGTATGCCTCTTATACCAAAACATTCTCACTCCCAACTCGGCACATATTGACACTTGGTCAGGATCCATCGGTGTCAATTTTTAAAACACAGGGTACTCCTTGAGAATAATTTTCCGCGCACAGGGTACTCAATTGATTTCAGTTGTTTGCCCAATGTGTCAGATTAAGACACATTTAATTTATGCATTTGTAATTGTAGACATGATTTTATAAATATTTATAGGCTACTTTTATATTTTGGAGCAACTAACCCCACTCCTACCCTAAACCTACATTAACAGGCAAATAAAAGTACAGTCAGAGATATTTATTGCAAAAACATTATAAAAGTTGCATTCCATACGATATCTTTATGTAAAGAACAGAGCTGATCTTAATGTTTAATGGGGTGGCCAGAGGAGAACTGGCACCCCAACTGATCCTTGTTTCTCCCAAGGTTTATTTTTCTCCATTAGGTCACCTGATGGGGTTTTGGTTTCCTTGCCACTGTCGCCTCTGGCTTGGCTTGCTCAGTTGGGGACACCATATTTTTCAAATAAATTTCCAAATAAATCTAATTATTAAACTAAATTAACCATATAGACTAAATTACTGATCTAATTACAGATCTAAGCCCACATTGTCACTGTATGATAATCAAAATATATTCTGTTCCATTATTTTCCTGTTTAACACTGTGAAGCTTGCTTTGAAACAATCTGCATTGTTAAAAGCGCTATATAAAAATAAATAAAGTTAAAGTTTAATTTGCTGAAATTATGATTGTGCATGCACGCACTAAGTCATTTCTCATTCAAAAGATGTACTATACACATGACTCTTTAGCATGACGTAATCAGTCACAAGACACACAAGAGCCAATGACATTTTACAATCAAAACTGACGAATGTCAGTTTGAATGTGTTCATGATCTTCGGCAGATGGAGACGCTGATCGCTTTTTGGGTATTTTCTTCACACAAATCAATCGTTTGGCTTCGGAACACTTGGCATGTTTGAAAAAACTGTGACTGCAGTCATATCTCCTGTTATATCCTGTGTTTTATATCATTTAATAAACAAATGGATAGATTTAGGGATGGGGTTGGGTTATGTGTTCAAACATGCCTAACGCGTCTATGTATGACACCATAGGTTTCTCATTGAAATCAATGGAGTACCATGCGCATCAAAAAAATATGCTAAAAGGGTACCCTGTGCATTCAAAAGTGGGTAGCAAAGGATCCTGACCAAAGGGCAACATGTGACAACTGACAAGTTGGGTGTGAGAACGATTTGTATACTCGGTTTGTTTACCATGCTTCCATAAGACCCCTTTAGTCAAAACAAATTTTTCACTCTTATTTAAGTCTCCAGGTAACTTATAAGACCTGATCCTGGACCTGCTGTCACAGGACTGAACCTTGGAACCTTGTCAAGACAAAACTGGCAGTATATTTCAAAAATGGAGGTGGAGCACACAACATTAACACTCTCATGCTGTGTCTCACTAACCTCTCTCCCCACAGGGAGCCAGCATTTCACTTACTTCTGACAACGACCTTGAGTTGCCCAGCCTGGTGACTGAATTTCATTTGCTACTAGTAGGGTACACAAACCAACTGCATCAAACTGCATATATTTCGAGTTTCTCTACTAATTGTACCCAAGACAAAACTGGCAGTATACTTCATAAATGGAGGTGGAGCACACAACATTAACACTCTCATGCTGTGTCTCACTAACCTCTCTCCCCACAGGGAGCCAGCATTTCCCTTACTTCGGACAACGACCTTGAGTTGGCCAGCCTGGTGACTGAATTGAATTTGCTACTAGTAGGGCACACAAACCAACTGCCTCAAACTGCATATGTTTTGAGTTTCTCTACTAATGGACAAAACATCTGTACATCAAAGGTAACTCAGATGTGTCAGTTTTTTTTATTTATAATTTTGTTTATTAAACAGATGGCTAGAACTTTTTTCTATGCAATTTATTTAGCCACATCAGAAATGCAGTGATAATAAAATCCTAGGAGAGGCACATTGTTAATATATAGGAACCATAGCTGTTTTTTTATTTTTTATTTAAAATGCCAGAATAGTCCATCGTTGGCTCCACTAAAAAAAAAAACAGGAATACCTGCTCTGGACAAATACGCAACAGGGTGCAACAGGGTCATTGCATGCCATCAAGGGAATTTGTGTCAAGGTAACACGTCATTAAACCCTTTATAATCAAAGTTATTGCTTGTCAAAGCAAAGCATGAAGAATGTATGGGATGTCAATACACAGTGGTGTTGAGCCAATCTCTTATTTTGAAGCCAAGGTCTCATTTCACAAACATGACGGGCGGGCAGTATGCAAAGCAACTATCATGCTGATGTGGGGGATGTACCAGTTGGCACACTGTTTGCTTCAGTGAATATTTCCCACCATGGGTTTAACTTTAAAATTTTCTTCTAAATAATTTACCTTAAAGTATTGGCTTTCCAATGTTATTGCCAAGGAAAAAAATATATAGCTCATTAAACCCACACATTTAGCGGAGACATCAAGTGAGAACAATGTAGCTACACAGTAGGTAAGTTGTCACATGGGAACCTGCTATTAAACAGCCTATTAGAGGTTATGCAATGGCTTTTAGGTACAAATTACTTTAGAAAGTAAAACAAATACAAAGCAAAAAAAAAAAAAAAGATTATGTGCAGTTCATGTCTGTATGTTACCGTGTACTCACTCAAATGTATGTTCTTCTACTCAGACTTTTGTACCTACACCTGTGACACAGACAAGGACAGCATTCCAAATATGCAACGCTGTGGAGGCTCCAAGAAGGGAGGTGAGAATCATTGATCTATTTTATTTTAGTAAGCCATTTCATTTGAAGATGGGAGACTTCAGATTAACTAGCATTAAAACCATTTAAGCTACAAACCAGTATGGTATGACAATGTTAAAATATAATGTTAACAATTCACAGTTTGCAATATCAAGCAGCATAACAGACTATAACAGATATTTTTGTATACTACCAGTTTATAAAAATAAAAAAAGAAGTAAAAAAAGAAATTAAGGCATTTTGTATTAAAAATACAGTAAAACTGTAATATTGTGAACTATTGTATATTAAAGGACCTGTTTAAAAGGTAATTTATTCCTTTGATGGCAAAGCTGAATCTTCAGCATCATTACTTCAGCATCATTACATGCATGATCAGAATCATGCAATACACTAATTTGGTGTTAAATTTGTATAAATTATTATTGACGCTCAGTTATTATTAATAGTTTTTGTATCAATGTTGAAAACAGCTTTTGCTGCTTAAAATTTTCCCAAATGTCCTTTGTAATGATGCTATGTGGCCATAAAATAACCAACATGGAACACCCCTTTAAGTCTTATAAGGAATCTTGAAGAGGATGCTATAGAAACGTCCCTATGTTCTCTAAAAGTTCAGGATTTTTTTCACTTTTAGAGAACTTTTAGGGAACATTGCGCAAGGTAGGGTGAACGTCGCCTCCTATGAGGGTACACATTGTGTTATATTACCTTGTCAGGAAGAAAAAAAACTGCTTCAAGTGCGGTTTTAATCTAATGTTGGAAGGAGGGACGATATTTGATATATTTCTCTGATCTGACTTTTGTAATAATTGCTATTGGAGCAAACAGGAATGCAAAAATCAGCTCATTTCAATTATCATATAGTGTCAATGCGAGCAGATCGGTAATATAGTTGAAATTTAAGTGTCTCCAACTGAGCAAGCCAAAGGCAACGGTGGCAAGGAACCAGAGGGGCGAGTTTAATTGACACGCTCTCTGCAGACATTTCAGGGATACATTGGTCATGTCCAGGAGCAGGTCCACCATCTGCTTCCCGAACAATGCTAGGAAGACAGTTCCAGATTTTAGGTGCTAAATAGGAAAAGGATCGACCGCCTGCAGTTGATTTTGATATTCTAGGTATTATCAACTGGCCAGAATTTTGTGACCGCAATAGACGTGATGGAGTATAATTTGTAAATGGCTCAAGTACTGGGGAGCTAAACCATTTAGTGCTATATAAGTAATAAGCAAGATTTTAACATGTATGCAATGTTTAATATGGAGCCAATGCAGTATTGACAGAACCGGACTAATATGGTCATACTTCCTGGTAAGAACTCAAGCTGCTTCGTTTTGGACCAGCTGGAGTTTGTTTATTATGTGAGCAAGGCAACCACCCAGTAGAGCATTACAATAATCTAGCCTTGAGGTCATGAACGCATGAGCTAACAGTTAAGCATTTTGCATTGAAAGCTTGTGCCATAATTTAGATATATTTTTAAGATAGTAGAATGCTGTTTTACAGATGCTAGAAATGTAGCTTTCAAATGAGAGATTGGTATCAAAGAGCACACACAGGTTCCTAACTGACGACGAGGACTTGACAGAGCAGCCATCAATTGTTAGACAGTATTCAAGGTTACTATTTGTGGAGTTTTTTTTTGTCCAATAATTAAAAAAAAAGAAGAAAATAGAGCTGAGTATCATCAGCATACCAATGAAAACTAACGCCATGCTTCCTAATGATATCTCCCAGCGGTAGCATGTACAGGTTGGAAAGCAAAGGTCCTAGCACTGAACCCTGTGGTACTCCATACTGAACTTGTGATCGGTATCTATAGTATCGAATGTAGCTCTAAGATCATGTAACACTAATAGAGAGATACAACCACGATCGGATGATAAGAGTAAATCATTTGTAACTCTGATGAGAGCAGTCTCAGTACTATGATATGTGATAAGCAGCATAATTGTGAGGACACTGCCTTCTAGTATTATTGACAGAAAGGGTAGATTTTAGATAGGCATGTAACTGACTAATTCTTTAGGATAAAGTGGCGTTTTTTTAAATAAGTGGTTTAATAATAGCCAACTTAAAATTTGTCGGTACATATCCTAGTGACAAGGATGAATTAATGATATTAAGAAGGGGATCTATTACATTGGGAAGCATCTCTTTTAGTAGCTTAGTAGGTATAGGGTCAGCCATACATGTTGTTGATTATCATGATTTAATGAGTTTAGCCAATTCTTCCTCTCCTATAGCAGTGAATGAGTGTAATTGTTCCTCGGTAAAACTACAATGCACTGCCTGATGTGATTTTGTAGTAGACAAATGGTTATATTTTTTTCCTAATATTATCAATCTTGCACGTAAAGAAGTTTATAAAGTTATTACTGCTGTGCTGTTTACAAACATCAGAAGTTGAAGCTTTATTTTTGGTTAATTTAGCCACTGTATCAAATAAATATCTAGGGTTGTGTTTGTTTTCTTCTAAGAGAGTCGAGAAATAAGCAGATATAGCCGTTTTTATGGCCTATTTGTATGCAATCATGCTATACGAAATATAAAAAAATCTCCAGGTTTCATTGTATCATGGTGTTGGACTATTTTCTTTAAACTTCTTTAAGTGCAGGCGAGCAACTGTGTCTAAAGTGCTGGAAAAGAGAGAGTCAATAATTTCTGTTGCAACATCAAGTTCCTCTAGTTTAGGCTATCTTGGATGCTGAGATTAAACCGATGAGGAAGATTATTTACAAAAGCATTTTTTAGAAGAATTGGTGATAGTCTTTCCATATTTGAAGTGAGGGGACGGCTTTGCAGCCTTTGCTAAATTTAAGTATACATGATATTAGATATTGACATGAGATCAGAAATTCAACCATATCAACATTTATTCCATGTCAACCATATCAACAATATTAGGTCTAACGTATGATAACGGCGATGAATGGGTCCTGACACGTGTTGCCTAACTCCAATAGAGTTTAGAATGTCTCTAAATGCCAATCACAATGTGTCTTTTTCATTGTCTACATGGATATTAAAATCCACTGTATGATGACTTCCATTTCTGAGAAGCCTGGAAATGAGAAAAGAGAATGAAGCTAGCATAAAAAATATCAGTAAAACTTAGAGGGGGGAAAAGAGATTTGCCATATAAAATTGCATGAGGATAAGTGTAAAAAGCTCTAATACTGTAGCAATAGTTGTAATTAAAAGACAAAACCATATAGCTAATACAATAAATAGCATCAATAAGAAGTATGAGCAAGCTAGAGAAAATAATTTCACTAATAATAAACATCTTCACTTCATTTATAGGATTTTGGCACAAGAATAGTAGGTCCTAGCCTGGATGCCAGCCGAATTTAGCCCCGCACACAAAATGTTTTGCTTGGGCAATTCGGTCTGGCCTCGCTCCATAGAGGAGTAATTATGCCCAAACCAATGAAATTGTCAGGGTGGGCTTTAGACGGTGATGGACAGATGATCAACAGTAACATAATCATCCACGTCATCAAAGGCGCTTTGGGTTGAATTTGCTCTCATGCTAAACGGAGAACTTGTTCGTAAATGCATTCACCTTCACTATTTCTCTCAGAAACGATGATCGTGTTAGTAAGTACTCTGTGTATCCTTAAATTCTTTTACACTCATCTTTTTCTTGTAACGTTACTTAATCCAGCGCGCGTGCAGACAGGGTTGCCAAATTTTTTAAACTATAGCCCAAAACAATAACTTTCCGGGGGGTTCTCTAGAAAAAAAATGGCGTTTGGTTGGAAAAATATGTTATTTTGGCAAGGTTGCCTGCTAAAATTCGTATTCCTTGGTTTATATAAACACATAATTGGGGTTGCTTCAACCCGCGGACATGGATAAAAACATGGACTTGGTTGAGTTGAAAAACAGTGCAGTTGAGTTCTGTTGACATTTGACAACTAACGTCACGGGTCGCTCCGTTGCTCTGATCGGTTGTGGGTCTATCCAATTGAGGTCTTTCCTGGCTCGGTTGAAACACGCCCCAAAATCAAAGCCCAATGGAGCGGTACCAGACTCATATTCTGACTAGAATTGAGTATGGCCACGCCAGGCTAAGTAGGTCCATCATTACTATAACTACTACTACTACTACTACTACTACTAATATAATAATAATAATAATAATAATAATAATAATAATAATAATAATAATAATAATAATAATAATAGGTAATAAATATGGCCATTAACAAAATAAACTGACAAAGAGCTTTGTATCAAATTAGTAATTTAAATGTTTGTACAGTAGCTAAAGGTACTGACAAGTTGTTTCTTCAGCGGACAAAATGCCACAAAAGAATTGTAACATTGAAGTGAATCAGCACCTCTGTGTTTTCACCTCAAAAAAAAAAAAAAAAAAAACTGTGCATTGTGAGTCATATTCTTGATATTTATAGCAGGGGTGCCATTCGAAAACTGCTCGTATCCAAGGCCATCACACAAAAACACATAACTATAACTTCTGTAAGGAGCACAAAACCTGGACCCACAGGTATATTAAATGTTCTGTTGAGTCATATTGAACCCTTTTCGCAATATAAGAATGTTGTTACTGAATGACAAAAAAAAAAAAAAAAAGAAATGCTGCTGACTATTTAACTTTAGGGGACCTCTAATGATGTTAGAATCTAGTGCGAGTTTTTAGATCAAATTATTTATTTGTAGTTAAAACGTTTAAGTTTTTTTATGTTTCCCAGCCAGCAGATCTAACATCATTGAAACATTATGGAAGTTCTGGGTGTTGTAATGTCCAAAGTAGGGGCAACAACTCTTGTTTCTTTTCTGATTAAAGTGTCATGATGTCATCTTGCATGAGTTATTGAATTTTGAATTCATCTCCCCTGTTATTTAGCTTAGAACTACATCTTTCATTTTCCATGGAAAAGCTTGTCATGTTCATTTAAGAATGATCATGGAAATGACAAAACCTGCACATGGCAGTGCTCAGATGTCACTTGGTTATTAAGCCTAGTGTTGGCACAGCACATATGTGAAGGAACTCAAACAGCTGTTTCAGCAGAAGAACATGAGCAGATGTGACATAGCTGTATCAAAAGGTCACACTTAACTCCCGACTATGCCACCAGGGACTTGCCCACGTTGCATCTTGCAGCAACACAAGTATAACAGCCAGTGGCAAAAGAGAAGAGAGACGTGACCTTCAAGCACTTTTATTAACAAAACAACCAAGAATTATAGTATTAACAAAACAACCAAGAATTATAGATTAGGATAAACAGACAATTGAACGTTAATTTAAATGTTAAAATCCCATTTTGGAGATCTGGACCGTATGACACAATTTGAAAATTATAATTGAATTAGTGTGTATAAAATATCACCATACATGCAATAAAACAGACTCACATTGCTATGCATATTGACATGAATACATCAGGGGAGTGATGAGCATTTAAAATACACAATAAATCAATGGTTAACCGCATAACTTAATCACTCGTAAAACATAATAATCCGACACACACACACACACACACACACACACACACACACACACACACACACACACACACACACACACACACACACACACACACACACACACACACACACACACACACACACACACACACACACACACACACATACCTGTGCCTTACTCCAAAAGTGTAATGAAAAAAAGAAAAAAAATGATATTCCTCACTGCTAGTAGGATAAACACAGTGTCCCCAACCCCCAAATTAGCCACCTTAACACTATTAAAAAAGTGAAAGTGACATGTGAAGGCCAAGTATGTTAACCCATACTCAAAATTTGTCTTCTGCATTTAACCCATACAAGTTAGGGCACACACATTAGGGGAGTGAATAGTGAACACACTGCAAACCGTGGACACACACACCAGGAGTAGCATTTTTGCTGTGGTACCCGATTGGGGGTTAGGTTGCTTGCATGGTATTGAGAATCAAACCAGCAAAGTTTGGGTTACCAGTCTGACTCACTAACCATTAGGCCACAACTGCCCCTGAAACATTCCTTGGACCAAGGAGTTACGTCCCTACGACTAACACAAAATAAACATGAATAAGACAATAATTGTTGTCTTACAAACTCACCAAACAGCTTCTAATCAAATGCCATTCATCTGGTCACAATCCACCCCCCTCATGTCAGCTCCCTGTCCGCAAACAAACAAAAAAATAAAAAAATAAAAAAATCCAGAGCCTAAAAACAACTGTCACCCCCATGCTATGACTAGAAAATGAAGTAGTAGAGATGGAATATCTCCCTGCCGTTTCTCTTGCCAATCTCCGAAGAGCAGTCGCTCCAGTGCCCAGTGCCTCCATGCCATGTGTGGCCAGGAGGGTGAACAGCTGAGACTGGCACTATAGCAGATAGATTCTCCTCTGACAGTGGACACGAATCCAACAATGTCCATCCTCGGTTTCTTCTTCACTTCCAATGTTCTCAAATCGCAAAGACTCAAGGTCAGCACATGCAAGAGGGTATAAAGGTGAAACATCAGAGACAGGGTCAACATAGTACGATGTAAATGTTTTACCAATGTAAGATTATCTAAAGGGGCAATAGAACAGACATCTCCTCCCTCAGTAGATAGTCCCTTATAGTGCCCTTCCTTCAAATAAAAGCTTTAACCCTTCTGGTCATGCCTTGCTTTCCTCTGCCTGGCTTTAATTCTTTCCCGATTGCCATCAAAGGCCACTTGCAAGCGCTCCCAATGCTCCTCCATCCAATCCAATACTCATAGTTAAATTTCAAATGCTTATGACATATACAAAACAGAAAGTGATCTTTCTTCCACAGTTATCCCTTCAAAAGAACCCATGTTTTCAAAGGATATACAAATACAAGCTAGTCTTGGCATCAGCCAGTAAACTGTCTGGTCCACCTAAATGATTAATGACTTCATCTTTAAGCATTACCAGTCTAACATGCTCCACAGAACTGAATTTAATGTCAAATACATTGTTGTCACTCATGGGTAGCAGGTGCATCATTTTTCTTTTCTTATTTTCGCTGAATGGAGATGCTTCCATGCAATTTTTCTTTTCCTTCTAATTGTCCAGAATTCCAGGCACGGAGCTCAAGCCATAAATGTTTAACAGGTGGTTCGTCTAGTATAATATAAAAGGCATCTGTCGTATGACATCTCCCAGACTGACCGGAATGATCACAGGCCCACTAGAGCCACTGCATGAATTTTCATGGGAATATGCAGCTCTAGACAAGTATTGTGAGTGTGTTCTCGAGTGTGTGGAATATGAATACGAATGTGTTGAAGCTCACGGCTGTGGGCTGGTGTGGAGGAGATAGGAAGGATATGGTTAGCTTGTCTTTTGCTTGTCAGGCATGCTTAGGGTGCTTTTACTGTATGGCTCCAGCATGTTAAGTACAGTTTCTGTCAGCTAACCTTTTTTTTTTCACTATAACCTTCATGATCCAGAGGTAATGCTACAAGTCGAACACAAGCTGAGTGCTAGAGATGTACACACACCATGTTCCACTATGCAAATGCATGCATCTTAAGTAAAAGTAAGAAAGATGAGTCTAAGAAATGGAACATGAATGCAGCCACTTATCCTGATAACTTGAATAGGACAACATAATGAAGAGGGGGAGCTTAGAAAATAAATAAAATAGGAGCAACTTTTGACAAACGAAAATAGGGCACTTTCTAAATTATCTTGTTGGTTTAGGGAGAAATTCTGACTAGGGAGTCATTTCATTCATCTCCCGGGAATGTAGAGCTAGACATGTACAGTAGCACTCTCCTTTAAATATAATAGGACTGCATATTCGACTGGGTCATCAGGCCACCGCACAGTCATTTATCAAACCGCTCTTATGTAAATGCAGCAGCGCAGCAAGGAAGCATGGTATCTGTATTCTGACGGCCAGTTGTTCATGCTGAAAAAGTCTGATGCTTTACAAAACCATTGACAAGAAATTATCTGCTCATTGTCATCCCTGCACACACATGCTTATGATAAATTGAAGGTAAACTCTGATAGTGTTTCTGGGGCAAGCAAAGTATAAATCATAATCCATTAGCCTATAGGACACACAGAGCTAATCGTTGTGTCTGACACTTCTTAGCGAATCAATTCGCAAAGTTATGTTTTCATAATGCAATTTCTCAATCAATTGCCATTGGACATTGATGGAAGTTGTTATGCTGCGTGCAAAAGCAATCATCCAGGAAGCGTGGCATGATTACCCCTGTGGTTCTTATATATCTTGTTCACATTGACCTGGTTGTTGTTGTCTCGAGGGGATTTAAATGAATTCTAACTTAAACCCAGTCACTGCAGAGCAATAAAATCATTCCATGAAACTAAGAATGGTAAACTATAGTTTCCTATTTAATGGACAGGTAAATGGTATTCCCATATGCAGTATATGCAGTACTGATTACTGAAATTCAGAAATTCATATTTCAGAAATGAAATATGTCAAATGTTCAAATACCACAGATGGATAATAATATTAAGCCTAAAAATCTGAAGTTACAAAGGACGTTCCCCTTTGAAGATTTTGTACTTGGAAAGGTGCTTTACTGAATGATGTTTCATTAACAAAGTTCGGGAGGAGCAGGTGTAAGTGGTCAATCAACATGTCATCAGCAATTTACACGCAATTAAACATTTACTCAGAGGTCTAGTTTTAAATATAAATCCTTCAAAGTTTTGGTGACTTATGTAATGTTATGTAGTGTTAATGATAACTCTCGTTTGACATTTGTGCTGGCTAATGTATACAGGCCACCAGGGAACCACACAGACTTTATCAAAGAATTTGTGGATTTTTTTATCAGAGTTAGTTCTGGCAAATAAAGTACTAATTGTTGGTGATTTTAAAAATTGCTTTGTAAATAATCTTCCTCATCAGTTTAATCTCCTTAGCATCCCAGATAGCCTAGAGCAGGGGTAGGCAAGTTCGGTCCTAGAGAGCCGCTGTCCTGCAGAGTTTGACTCTGAAAAATCCTCACCTGCCTGTAGCTTTAGTAATCCTGAAGACACTGATGAGCTTTTTCAGGTGTGTTTGATTAGGGTTGGATCTAAACTCTGCTGGACAGTGGCTCTCTAGGACCAAACTTGCCTACCCCTGGCCTAGAGGAACTCAATGTTGCAACAGAAACTATTGACTCTCTCTTTTCCAGCACTTTAGACACAGTTGCTCCTCTGCGCTTAAAGAACATTGAAGAAAATAGTTAATCGCAGTGGGACAACGAGCACACTCGGGCCCTTAAAACAGCAGGCAGAAAAATTGAGTGCAACTGGAAGTTTTTTGGATTTTGTGGAAAGAGAACATGGTTGCGTATAGAAAGGCTGTAAAAACTGCTTGATCTGCTTATTTCTCGACTCTCTTAGAAGAAAACAATTCGATATTCGATACAGTGGCTAAATTAACAATAAATAAAGCTTCAACTTCTGATGTTTGCAAACAGCACGTCAGTAATGACTTTATGAACTTCTTACGTGCAAGATTGATAATATTAGAAAGAAAATTATTACTATGCAACCATCTACTACAATATCACATCAGACATTGTAGTGCATTGTAGTGTCACTCAGAAGAAATTACACTCATTCACTGCTATAGGAGAGGAAGAATTGGCTAAACTCATTAAATCATCTACATCAACATGTATGCTTCACCATATACCGACTAACCTACTAAAAGAGATTCTTCCAGAGGTCATAGATCCTCTTCTTAACCCCCAGGAGTCTGAGCTGGTTTGGGACCCTTTAGAAGTTTTGACATGCTCTGACATTTGTGCTTTTTCAGTTTATTAAAAACACACTAATGACAAAAGTGTCATTATGTAATGAAGTACGTAGAAGAAGGGAAGAAGGAGGCGGGAACTGGCGAACATTCAACAAAGGCTTTAATCAAATAAATAAACTAAACGAAAGTAAACCGCTGGCAGCCCCTTACCGACGGCTGCCACGCACACACATAATAAAAGATAAACATAACATAAAATCCAGGCCTGGTCCTCTCTCGTCCTTCACTGGTATTACTCGTCCTTTTATGACTCCGAGCTCCTTCATGAGAGGACTCGAGACCGGTGTGATTCGCTGGTGACGCTCATTCTTCAATAACGCACCTGTCTCCTCTTGCTCCTCCCACGTCTCTTGCTCGTCTACCAGAGTTAAAAATGATTTACCCTTATCATCTGATCGTGGTTGTATCTCTTAATTAGTGTAAAGCCTTGTTTATACTCAACGTGTCCACACGAGCGTAAGGGTGTGCATGGTAAAAAATGTTTAAAAAAAATCATATTAAGGTTTACTGAGTTTTACATGGCTTTTGGTAAATTTTATTTAAATAAATAAATATCGTCACCTGTGTACATTACTCCGAGTCGCCCTCTGTCATTGCAAAGAAAATTACAACGGTGAGCGTGTCGAGTATAAATTCCTCGTCCGTTTGGGGAGGAGTGCACGCAGTCAGCGGAGGCTCGCCCTGTGGCGCCAGGCGAAAGTATAAACAATGTTTTACTCAATCTTAGCGCTGCATTCGAGACTATCGACCACAACATTCTTTTAAATAGATTTGAAAATGATGTAGGCATTAGTGGAGATGTCACACATATCACAAGTTCAGTATGGAGTACCTCAAGGCTCAGTATTGCTTTTCACCCTGTACATCTTACTACTGGGAGATATCATTAGGAAGCATGTTGTTAGTTTTCATTGTTATGCTGATGATACTCATGCTCTATATTTCTTCGTGCCCTGACGAAATTTACCAATTCACAAGATTAACCAACTTAATCCAGAATTGTTTTTGTTTTTAATTATTGGACAAAAAAACTCCACAAGTAGTAACCTTGAATACTGTCCAACACTTGATGGCTGCTCTGTCAAGTCCTCATCATCAGTTAGGAACCTGGGTGTGCTCTTTGATACCAATCTCTCTTGCGAAAGCCATGTTTCTAGCATCTGTAAAACAGCATTCTACTATCTTAAATATATATCTAAATTACAGCACATGCTTTCAATGCAAAAGGCTGAATAGTTAGTTCATGCGTTGATGACCTCAAGGCTAGATTATTGTAATGCTCCATTGGGTGGTTGCCCTCCTCGCTTAATAAATATCCTCCAGCTGGTCCAAAACGAACCAGGAAGACACTTCACTGGCTCCCTATTAAACATTGTATAAATTAAAACATTTTGCTAATTACTTACCAAGCACTAAATGGTTTAGCTCCCCAGAACTTGAGCGAGCTCTTAACGCATTATACCCCCTCATGTCTATTGCAGTCTCAAAATTGTGGCCAGTTGATAATACATAGAATATCAAAATCAACTGCAGGCAGTCGATCCGTTTCCTATTTAGCACCTAAACTCTGGAACAGTCTTCCTAGCATTGTTCAGGAAGCAGACACACTCTGTCAGTTGCTCTGTTGGGGACACTTAAATTTCAACTATCTTACTGATCTGCCCACATTGGCACTATATGATAATTGAAATTAGCTGGATGACATCACCGTTTTCGCCAGAGCGGCTATACAGTCGAATCAAATTCTGTTGCATTATCTTCCTGTTAACCCTTTGAAGTTTCTTTGAAAAAATCAGCATTGTAAAAAGCATTATACTAAAGGTGACTTGACTTGGCACGTTTATCCTATCAGCATTAGAGGAGGCCTAAACTCAACAGTTTTAAGCATTCCTCCACCACCCTGACTCCTCATACTTGGCTGTTTCCTACCACAGCCAGGATTTCGGGGGTAGTACTCTGGGTTCGGGCCAAATACTGGGCCTGGAGCCCTCTCCTCTGACAGCAGGCCAAATATACATACCATCTATCTGACTTATTTGTGAACTCATAAAATTAGTAATGCAGAAAGGGGGAGATCAAGTTGAGTTGGAACACAATCAGTTTAAATTATTGGGATGGGAAGGGGTGGGAAAAAAAGGTAACGTAAAGTTTTACTCATGGTATACAGACATATAACACAAAAAGTGTTGCAGACATTGAAACAAAATGTGTTTATAAAAAAGTTGTATTACAGTTATATATGCCATTTTGATTTACTCCTGACAATTGCTTGAATCAAAGTGAATAATTAATCTAAATTGGATTACCCATGAATGTTTCATGGGTAATGCATGAAAAGTTTCTCTCTAGAGCGTATTCCTCCGCCAGGCAGGGAGACCGGGTTCTACCGCCGGTACTTTATAGTTCCCAAGAATGATGGAGGGTTGCGTCCTATAATAGATGTCAGGTATCTGAACCAGTCTCTGAGGACATACAGGTTCAAGATGCTCACAATTCCAGCCATCGTGAGTCAGATACAGTTTGAGGACTGGTTCGTCACGATAGATCTAAAGGACGCATACTTTAACATCTCCATCCTTCCAGCTCACAGGAAGTTCCTGAGGTTCGCTTTTGGGGGTGAAGCGTACCAATATTAGGTACTTCCCTTCAGCCTAGCTCTTTCCCCTCACACCTTTACGAAATGCATGGATGCAGCGCAGGCTCCGTTGAGACTCCAGGGCATCCGTGTACTCAACAATATCGAAGACTGGATCATTCTGGCCAAGTCGCACGATATGGCGGTTCGACATTGCGATGTCGTTCTAACCCACATAAGATGCTTGGGGCTGAGACTCAACACGAAGAAGAGTGTGTTGACACCCTCCCAGCAGACTATGTTCCTGTGAGTTGTATGGGACTCGACAACGATGCGAGCACAGCTGTCCCCCGCTCGTGTCGAGTCCATAGTGGCGATGGTCTCCAGAGCAAAGCTAGGCCGCAGCCTCACTTTGAAGCAGTTCCAGAAACTGCTGGGTCTCATGGCAGCAGCATCCAATGTGATACCATTCAGCCTGCTCCACATGAGACCCCTCCAGTGGTGGCTGAAGACCAAGGGGTTTTCCCCCAGGGCAAATCCATTCCGTATGATCAGGGGAACGTGCAGATGTTCCCTCGTAATATGGAAGGAACCTTGGTTCCTGTCCCAAGGGCCAGTGTCGGGAGCATCATGTTGCCGGAAAACCGTTTCAACAGATGCCTCTTCACTGGCTGGGGCCCGGTCATGAAAGGCCGCTTTGCCAGAGGTCTGTGGGAGACCCGGCATTCCTTCTGGCACATAAACTGCCTGGAGATGCTGGCAGTGTACAAAGCTCTGAGGAGCTTTCTCCCGGACCTCCGCGGACACCATGTCCTAATACGATCTGACAATATGGCCGAAGTGTCATGCCTGAATCATTAGGGGGCCTGAAGTCGCGCCATCTATGCACACTGGCACACCAGGTCCTCCTGTGGTTCTCCAACATCATCGATCTGCTAGAAGGCCTTCCATGGCAGGTCCGTCTGAGGAGTTGGAGTTCCTCCAAGATCGTACCTCCGCCGATCTTACCCCGTCCACACTTAAGGTGCACGTTGTGGCCATTGGGGCTTTCCACTCACCTGTAGGTGATGGGCCACTGGGGAGGCACCATCTGGTTGTACGTTTCCTCCGTGAGGTTCCCGGAGGTTGAGGCCTGCGGCTCATTCCAGAGTCCCAACCTGGGACCTGGCAGTGGTGCTCGAAGGGCTGGCCGAGGCCCCCTTTGAGCCACTAGAGTAGGCCGATGCAAAGAACCTGACCTTCAAAGTGGCCTTTCTCCTCGCCATCACTTCTCTGAGGAGAGTGGGGGACCTCCAGACCTTGACGATCACGCCAACTTGCTTGGAGTTAGCCCCGGGCGGAGTCAAGGCCATCTTGCATCCTAGCCCGGGCTATGTGCCCAAGGTGCCATCTAACGTGGCACGGTCGGTGGTTCTTCAGGCCTTCCATTCTCCGCCTCACGCAACGGCGGAAGACAGCAGACTTCACCTCCTCTGCCTAGTTCGGGCATTGAGGATCTATGTGGAGAAGTCTGCGTGGTGGAGGAAGTCATACCAGTCAGACCAGGGCTGTCTGCTTCAAAACAGGCAATCAGTAACTGGTTGGTCCAGGCTATAGCCACGCCTTATCAGGTGCGCAATTTGCCTTCACCAATATCCGTGAGGGCGCATTCCACCAGAAGCATGGCCTCTTCGGTGGCCCTCCTTTCCGGAGCCTCATTGCAGGACATCTGCGAAGCGGCTGGGTGGGCCTGTCCGGACACCTTCATAACGTACTACAGTCTGCACCTCCCTGCGACGCCTGGCGCCAGAGTGCTTGCCTCCTAAGTGTGCCTGGGTTCCAACTTCACTTAGGTAGGAAGTGATTGGTGTGGCATAGTGTGTAGTGTCAGTGGCGTGTAGTGGCTTAGTGTCACAGAGGTGGGTAGAGTAGCCAATATATATACACTGTATACAATATATATATACACTGTTTAAACATTAATCGCACACACACACACACACACACACACACACACACACACACACACACACACACACACACACACGCGATTAATGGTTAAACAGTGTAAATTAATGGTGTGCTGGGCTAGTTACCAAATTACCATTAATAGTGTTCAAATATAGGCATCATTGTGACACTTACCGCTACAGGTTTTTCAGGTTAGAGCTGGAATTATTTTATGCTGACTTGCTGAAAAGTACAGTTTTTACACAAAAAAATTTACTTAAGTAAGAGTAAAAGTACCCAACTTTAAATATACTCTAAAAGTACAAGTTACCCAAAAGATTTACTCAAGTAAATGTAACGAAGTAAATGTAATTCGTTACTACCCACCTCTGGGTACTCTTTCCCCAAATGTGTCATCACGACGACGCAGTGCGAGTTCCCTCGAAGGGGAATGTCTCGGGTTATGACTATAACCCATGTTCCCTGAGATGGGAACGAGACACTGCATCTTGTGGCCACACCAATCAGTCAGAGCGCTCGCTTCATCGCAGAAAGCAATCTGTGTTGTGTGCAAGCGTCCCTTTGTTGCAAAGCTTCCCTCTGGGTTTGCCGTCACCAATGTTGTGCTAGTTACTAAGAAATAGTAACTAGTTACAGTTACTAGTTACTTCATTCAAAAAGTAACTCAATTACTTTGTTGATTACTTACACCAAAAAGTAATGCATTACTGTTAAAAGTAACTTTTTAGTTACTTTTTTAAAGAACGTTCTTTAATGTTCCCATTAATGCCCTTTTATGCGTTATGGTCTATACAAACACAAAACTGACTTAAAGTAATTTTTAAACACTTTTATTAAAGTCAAACCAGAACAAACTGAATGTATCAAGGATTTCTGAAATAAATAACGAAACAAGCTTAATAATATATTCAGAATCAAAAACTAATGTGGCTTCTGCATCATAAAAGCTGTTGTGTTGAGCCCTTAAAAAATGTCCTCTCACAGCATAAGTATGAAAACTATCAACAATGTACAACATAACATAAAACATTTTGAAATAAATAAATGAAAGCAATCTGAATTATTCAGAATCAATTTCGAGATTCTCAGCACCAAAAAAAACTGCTATTATTGACAACCATAAAGGATATGCATTAAAAAAACATAAACAATATAAATGCTGTTTTAAAATGAAATCTGAACCATTTTCAACCTGACCACAAATTAAGAGTTGCATGTCACCAACTTATGTAAAGTAAGCTGTGTGTATTCAAAGTGCAAAATATGTTGTTGTACATGTCCATAAAAATGTTAAAAAAAACAAAACAAAAAAACATTTTTCCTAGCAATACAACGTAATGCATTTTATTATGCATAAAATGAGTGTTCTAAGATATAACAGAAATTTCACTCTGGCTACTAAACTAACCATTATTTTTACAAACAAATATTTGTAATAACAAATGTGTGCTTATTTATTTGAAACAACAAAAGGTGCATACTAGCAAGGGCCTGAATGAACGTTTAAGTTGAGTTTTACCCTTCAAACCAGTGGTTGTACCGCATGAGAAGAAGTCTCTCAAACCTTTGGTCAGCTTGTTCTTCTTTGGAGACAGTACAAGACTTCCCAGGCTGAAAAGTCTTTCAACGGGTGCACTGGATGGAGTAGCTGCATTTTTCTTTATTGTGGGAAATTGTTTAAGAATCTCCATCCCTGTTTCAGCTGTTCTCAAGTAGGTCATTACTTCAGTTTCCACAGTGCTGAAGGTATCATCAGCCTCCTCAAAACAGAAAAAGTCTTGCACATTACAGGAGCTTGAGTCTGGTGTTGTCGGAGACACAGGCATCTTGGCTGCTCGCTGAACAGGGCCAGGGCGAGGGATGAGCTTGTGACACTCTGCTGCCAGCATTCCTTGGACCATCTCTTTCTTCCTCTGGTCTCTCAATCATCGCAGTTTAAACATAGGAAGTGTGACAGCTGCCAGTATTGCATCATTGCTTTCCAAGACGGAAGCAAATCGTGTTTTGATTGCCTGCAAAAAAAAAAAAAAACACAGTGACATAGATATTAGAATGAGTGAAAGATTCCCACTATGTACATTCTATGATTCTATGATATTCTATGCAATTTTTGACCTATAGATACAAGTTATAAAATCATTTAAAACATTATGTTGTGCACTTTACATTCTTTACATTTCTTAGGCTATATTGGTGCTTGCTCAGCTAAAAATATTAATGTTTACATCTATAAACTTCTTTTGAATATTGATGAATGTTTCTTACCTGAACTATGGCATCAGGTAGGCCAGTTGCAATAATCAGGCCTTCTTTTATCTCCAGTAGCTTAGACATCAAAAATGGAAGCCTTAGCTTAAGTTCTGCCTGGAAGACTGAATTACTACGTCACTATTATCTTCATCTCTATACAATCACATCTTCACACTTTCTGTATAAAAGTCGTACTTACACATGTTTGAGTTCGCAGATGCCGACGCGACAACAGCCTCCACCCTCCCCACCACCACCAGGATGGTTCCGTCCATACCTTCAAAGGGGCGTCGGCTGCGCCCCTGCCTTCATCTTCAGGCAGGAATATGCTGATCCGCTACCCTCGGATTACAGACTATGGACGGGGCCAATGCCAAAACGTATTATGTTTGCTGGGCTGTCAATAAATGCATGCTTCATATATCATTCTATCTCCCTTTCTGGTAGAACTTTTATTGTGGGTGCCATAGTAACAGTTTTCTTCTCCTTGCAGGATATCCAGGGCAACTGTGAGAGGCTTCATAATGGCACAGTATTCCCTCAGAAACTGAAACTCCCTCTCACCAATACATTTTAGCTCTAAACGATTAGAGATGGTACTCAAGTCAGTCATGGGTATTTCAACTATTCTTGCCACAGCATCATAAAATGAATTCCACCTTGTGGAGCATGGTACAAGCTGTTTTTTTGCCAACCAAATCGCCCACGAACTCTGAAGCCAAAGTAGACCGGCTAGCCTTACTCCACAGTGCTGTGCACTTGGCTATAGTGTCACAGGTCGGAGCGGACCACCACCATCGTGAGTCTCGAGGAGGTCCCAAAAACACCCCAACGACCAAACAGACGAGAGCAGCTAAGTTAAAACAATATTTATTTATTTAAAATGGTATGGGGAGGGGGAAAGGGATACTTTAAAAAGAAAGGCCTAGCTCTCTGGGACTGGAGAACTTTTAATCCGAGCCGCTTCTGACTCTCTCACGGGGATGTGCAGGTAGGTCTTCCCAACTTCCTCTCTTTATCCACACGTGAATTACAGGTGAGTGTACAGGGCGGTACACTGGGCACTTAGCTTTGGGCGTACAGGTGAGTATACAGGAAGGTACACTTGGCTCTTGGCTTTGGGCGTACAGGTGAGTATACAGAGCAGTACACTGGGCTCTTAGCTTTGGGGGTACAGATGAGTATACAGGAAGGTACACTTGGCTCTTGGCGTACAGGTGAGTATACAGGGTGGTACACTGGGCTCTTAGCTTTGGGCGTACAGGTCAGTATACAGGGCGGTACACCGGGCTCTTAGCTTTGGGCGTAAAGGTGAGTATACAGGAGGTTACACTGGACTCTTGGCTTTGGCGTACAGGTTAGTATACAGGGCGGTACACTGGGCTCTTAGCTTTGGGCGTAAAGGTGAGTATACAGGGCGGTACACTGGGCTCTTAGCTTTGGGCGTACAGGTGAGTATACAGGGCAGTACACTGGGCTCTTAGCTTTGGGCGTACAGGCGAGTATACAGGGCGGTACACTGGACTCTTGGCTTTGGCATACAGGTGAGTATACAGGATGGTACACTGGGCTCTTAGCTTTGGGCGTACAGGTGAGTATACAGGGCGGTACACTGGGCTCTTAGCTTTGGGCATACAGGTGAGTATACAGGAAGATACACTAGGCTCTTAGCTTTGGGTGTACAAGCAAGTATACAGGTGAGTATGCCACGGTTGTAGCTGGGATAGATGCAACTCACAGACCCGTAGATAGGCGGACGTCAGGCTTTAGCGCTTCAAGGCTCGGGTGGCTGGAGAGGACGTATTTGCACACAGCAGACTTTTAGCCTTCCTCACTAGGACAGACTTCTAAGGAACACGTTGACGTTGACTTCCCACACGTAGTAGAACAGTCCTGCGACGACACAGAGCCCTTGGCTCAATCCTGCGGACTGGCGGCAGATAAACACACAGAGTTCCTTTAACAGTATACTACTTCAATGAACATTTAGGGAGAGATACAACACCTCTTCGCTTCTGACAAGCAGGGCAGATGGAGGTACAGGTCGAGGCTGCTGCACGCTGGGCCTAGCACGCCCACAGATGGTATAACAAAGGTAGGTAGTTCGAGGTAGGGTACCACACCATGTAATGTGCTGCTCGAGTGGGCCAATCGCTTCCCTCTCCCCTCTTCCAACAGCGGGACAAGAGATCTAGACAGGGGCGGGCACCTGAAAGCACTCAACAGACGTATAATCATACACAGAGACAGCACATAAGCTCCTTCTACGCAGCAGCCAATTCCAGCTTCCCCTCCTTCGATACTCCACACAATATTCACAGCAAGCTCTTACTTCATACAGTTGCCACGCCACCACCAGGTGGGGGAAAGGGGTTATTGAGTCACAGTCGGGTGTGTATATATATATAACAGTTGCCCACCGTCACTAATTCACTTCCTCTAATGCAGGGCTTTCTCTTCGGTCTGGGGAGTGATCGCTGACAATATTGGCACAGCAAAACAATTCTTCAGGTATACACACCAAAAAGACTCACCCACTGCACGCCACACACTCACAGTGAATTAGGGTCAGGATCACCACGTTGGGCCGGGAATAGGTCCTGGATAGTGGAAAGGGTCTAGCTCCTAATCTCTGGAATAGTCTTCCTGATATTGTTCGAGGTTCAGACTCGCTGTCCCAGTTTAAAACTAGATTTAAGACGCATCTCTTTAGCCAAGCATTCACATTATAATTACCTTTTATACTACAGTTAAATCGGATCAAAAGCATTAATATTCTGAACAGCAGCTATGCTAATTATTTCCCATCTGCTTTTCTGTTATTATCTCAGGACACTAGTCCCGAGGTAAATAGTTTGTCAGCTCCAGTTTGTATCCAGCCTCTCATGGAGACTTCAGATGCCCCAACACCTGTGATGAGACGACTCAATGCCTGTGAAGAGACGACTCAACGCCAGCGCTGTTATGGCCTAAATTAATACATTATTGATTAACTTTTTCTAACATTTTTCAATGTACATTTATGAAATGCACTTTCTGTAAAGCTGCTTTGAAACAATGTGTATTGTGAAAAGCGCTATACAAATATATTTGAATTGAATTGAATTGAAAGGGTCGGTGCGGAGGATGACCATATGGAAACGTCAAGACCACGACCTTTCAGCACACTCCTTCCTCTTCTCAGCTGGTTTCGGCTCACCCACCAATCCTTTGCACGGGTGGGGCCGCTCACAAGTTTCGTTGACACTTAATACTTCCTTTTCTCTTCCAGAGGTCTGTCATATACCAGGTCAATAGTACAAGGATTTCTCAGTTCCTTCCTCTTCTCAATACGTTTCCGGTGACTTCTCAGTGTAAACAATCTCTTCAAGGCAAAAATACACATTGTAACAATATTGACTATGAGTCTGATATCTCGGGGAATAATTAACTCAAAGGGATTTAATATTCATGAGTTTATGAATATAATTTGCTAGTCGTTCATTACGTTTATTAAAATTTTCCGATAAGGAAACTGTTTAATTAAATACAAGTAACCTTTAAGGAATTGCTTGAAGTTATCTTACTAAGTTTGTCCTGCAAATTAGTTATAGAGTTTCAAATCAATTCTCAATAAGGGATTACTGCTTTACGAGAGCATAAGATGCATTAACTTTACTGATCAGGACAAATTAATATTTCGTATGTTCGTACAGTTATGTTACTAAAATAGTAGCGCTAAGTAGCATTAGGTAACGTTCAAGATTCGTAAGTTTCATTGACTTCGTGTATGTGGAAAAATAACAGCTTCAATTCAGAAATATCTTTTGGAAGTTTAATAACATAGACTAAAGATAACACTACAATAAACACAGAAAGTACATACTAAATATGCATCAAGAGAGTAGAATATAGATAGGACATGAAACTAAAATTGTATCTAAACGAAAAGAATAAAAGAAGACAAAATAGAGAGAGAGAGAGGGAGAGAGGATAACAGCGTTCACTTCAGTTCGTTACCAGAGCCCTCAAAGAGTTAATCTCGTCCCCAAAACGGAGGTAACACGACTTTTCAACAGCAGCTTGGATTGTAGAAATAAGAATACTTGCTTTGGTTTCTCGCGTGTAGTGTATTCTGAGTTCAAATGTCCCGCGCGCTCCGTGGTTCCTTTGAAGTCGGTTGGTATTGGCTCTCGGTTTGCGAAGAAGTTTAGCTGGGTGCGGCCGGCTCTTGTTGGATGTTTCTGGAAGTTGCTGTTTCCTCCTCTCTGAAGAAGGCTGGGAAGAGGATGGCGGTTTGCAAAGCAAAGGCGAAAGAATGCTGGTTGCATTGGTACTCATCGATAAGAGAGTGACGCCCATTCCCTGGGTGCTCCAATCGATCTGATCATTTTCGGCGCGAAACTAAGTTCTTTGTTCGGCTGAGTTCCTCCCCCCCTGGCTACTATCTGGGGCAGACAGATTCATGCATTTTTCTTTACAAAGCTGGCATCTTTGTAATAATGCATGTCCTTTGAATTCAGGATAGTGCTTGAAGGGTTGCATCCAGGGGAGTGATGTCAATGAGCTGGGGTCCCCCTTTCTCAATCCACAATTCTAACTCAGGGGCGAGGGTGAAGTTGTGGTCCTTGAAGAAGGCGGGGATTTCCAGTTCTGACAGGTTGGAGTCGCCGGGTCGGTACAGCAGGTGTAGTGGCAGAGTCATCTGCCACCCAGTCATGAGTTCAAAAGGGAATACCCGTGTTGATTCCTGCGGGGTGGCTCTGAGGGCCATCAGAACGAGGGGGAGTTTCATATCCCAGTCTTTCTGGTTAGCAGACACATACTTTCTCAGCATTGCGACCACCGTTCTGTTCGATCTCTCAACTTGCCCTGATGCGATGGGGTGGTGGCTGACGTGCAGTCTAGCCCGTATCCCCAGGCATTTCCAGATCTGTTGCATGATCTCGGAAGTGAAATGGGTGCCTCTGTCTGAGTTGACTCTCAGTGGCAATCCGAATCGGGAGAAAATGTGGTTTAACAGGAGGTATGCCGTGGTCTGGGCAGTGTCGTTGGGTGCTGGTAGACACTCCACCCACTTGGTGAACTGGCACACAACTGTGAGAAAGTACCTGTTGCCTCTTGTGGACCTGGGCAGGGGTCCTACCCAGTCGATTTGCAGGTCTGACCCCGGGAACGTGGTCCCTCTGCGTTGCAGTGGGGCTCTGTGGTTCGGGTTTGCTGGCTGGAACTGACAGCAAACCAGACATTCTCTGACGTACTCCGCAACATCTTGTTGCATGCCGGGCCGATATGTCACCCGTTTCAGTGTGCCATACGTGGCTCTGGTGCCGTGGTGTCTCGCACATTGTGTGTCGTGGGCGTACATTAGCATAACCCCCCTTTGCGATCGTGGCATCACAAGCCGTGGCGTTGTGCTGTCATCGGGTGCAAACCACAGAATGTCGTCCTGTATACGCACCATGTTTTTGGAGTTATGTAGATGTTTGAGGCTTGAGTCATCAGAGAGCTCAGAGTCAGTGATAGGGTGGTTGGAGGGGTCAGAGGTGGTCGAAAATTGTCTTTATTGCCGTGTCAGAAGCTTGTATTTCCGCGATGTCGTTGTGGAAAATCTGCGTTGTTAGCGATAGCGACTGTGAGGCGGGCATTGTAGCTGGTGTCGATTGCTTGCTGCGGGTTAGCACTGCACCGCTGGGGCTGGATGTGGGATTTGGAGGTTCCCACATCTCGCCGTGTAGTGCGTTAGCGTCTTGTAGCATTGCTGCGCGAGACTTGAAACCTGCGTACGGTTCCTCCGTCTGGGTGTCATCAGTCAGGTTGGTATGGAGAGGTGAAGCAGGTTCATCCGTTTCCATGACAGGCTGATGGGAGACTGTGTATACTACAAGGTGGCTGTCCTCTGTCAGCTCCGTTCGGCAGACCTGGTCTTTAGTCGCCGGCATGACAGATGTTATGGCGATGAACTTGAAGGGTACAGTGAACAGTGTGTTGTCTGTACTCCCTTCGGGTATCAGTGCGTGTGGAATGGGTCCAATGATGGGTAACACAAGTTCAAAGTCATGAAAGTCATTGCTGATTAGCCATCCCAGCCGAAAGGCTTTGGGAATGTTGATGTCAATTGCTGTGCAGTTGTTGAACAGAATGTAAACAATACGAGATGACACTTCAGTGAGGGGTGTGGCTTCAAGTGTGAGTCCGAGTTCCACACATTCGGGTGAGGGTTGGAAGAAACCCAGCGTGTGGTTTAAGGTTTGACCACATTGCATGTTGAGCCGCACGGTGACCCCTTTGGTGTATGCTGGTATTACAGTTCCTTGTTCACTGACAAGCGTGCAGACTTCTGGGATGGTCTGTCCTGACATGAGATTGTCATGACTGATGGAAACGTGTGGCTGTGAAGTTAATGGAGCCCATACCACTTCGTTACACACGTCTACATGAGCCCAGAGGCAAATCAGAATGTCTGCTCCGATGTAAACATCGTGGGGCGGGTCCGGCAGGACCAGGAAATAATGGGTAAGGCACCGGTGGTTCCATGTCAAGCGCAGCCCACAGATTCCTCTGGCAGACACCATAGAGGAGGGGTGTGAGTTCAAAGGGAAACGGGTGGGCTTGCTGGCGTAAGGCGTGTGTGGTGCCTTTTCACTGATTGACTTGAACAGTGAGAGACTAATGGCTGAGTTATCGGCCCATAGTGCGAGAACACTGTTCGTTGTGGTGATATCATTCAGCTGTAGGTCATTCATGACCTGGGGGCAGAAGGTATCGGAGTCTTTGGTGAGCTGAAATGTGCAGAGTAGCGAACTTGAACTTGGCCGTGGCTGAGGCTGTGTTTTCACAGTGTGCTGCAGGAGGTCCCGTGACCTTTGTGACCTGGCAGTCTGGCTCTGTGGGAGTTTCCTTGACCTCTGTGACTTGACAGTCTTGCTCAGACGATGTGTGTGTCTGAAGGGGCAGAGGGTCACGCACTTGAGCCCAAAATTTCAGCTGTTTGAAGTCCAGTAAGGGTTCGAAGCGGTCCAGCAGGTCTTTTCCGATGAGAAACGGATACGTGTTCATCGGGGAGACATAGACGGGGTGTACAAGGCTCATAGGTCCAATCGTCAGGTGAATGGGAGCTATGTGCTTGAGCTGGATGTCGTTTTGGCTATACGACTGCACATTAAGCTTGCAAGTTTGAAGGTTAAGAGTGCGATTTTGTCTCTGTGCTTCAAATCTGAGTTTTTCAAATAGTTGGGCGGAAATCAGCGTGAGATCGGAGCCAGTGTCAACAAGGGCTTCAAACTTAACTTTCCTTTCCATGGTGATGGTTAGATAGAGTTTTCGAGCCATTCCCTTCTCGATCAGGTTTCCCAAGAGTCTTGGTTTGGGGACCTGTGTGTTGCTTGTCAAGCCGTCGGGATATGTCTCTGGTGTCTCATTGTGAGTGCAAATAGTCAAAACAGCGCTTTCTGGTATCTTGGGGTGACACATGATGCTGTTTTGGTCAGGGGCTGTTGCTGTCAGCTGTAGTGAGTGTGTGCTGCTGACGTGTGGGGGTGCTACAGTCAGTTCAATAGTCTGTGGTTGAGGAACAGTGTTCACGGTGCTTAATGCAGTTGCAGGAGGGTCGGGAAGGTTGATTTCAGGTTTCAGATTTAGTCATGCTTTATCTGGCCCATCCTTCTTGTCTTCCTTGTGAGGTTTCTTTTGGAGGAACTCTCTCAGTGTTTTTAAGAGCTCTGCAACTTCAGAAGCGGCTGCACTTTCTTTGTTCGATGTGGGCTCAGGTCTGAGCTTACCATTATCACGTCGAGAGTGGCCCCTTTGCTGGCTTTCTGGGCTGGGTGGTCTCGGAGGTTCGTTTCGGCTCCGTCTGGGTTGCCGGCCGGCTTCCCAGGTGCTCACCCCCTTTTGGTTGTGGAAGGCGGCGGGTCCCAGGATCCTTCAGGCGATCGCTCTGGTGCCGTGGACGGCCGCCACCATGACCACGCTGCCCTCTGCTGGCTTGGAGTGGTTTAGACTCTCTGTTGACGGGTCTGTAAGTGTAGTTCTGTTCGGCGCCCTCTAGGGTTAGCTCTGGGTGGTGCTCAGAGACAGGGCAAATGGTGGGCTGTCTTACAGTCTTTTCAGAAATGGTTTTCTGTTTGGCGTGAGCTTTGTGAGCTAAGTCTCTCTACTGCTGCGTATCCATACTGCTGGCACGCCCAGGTGGTGACTGATGGTTGGGTGCAGGTTTCGGAGGAACAGAGTTTTGAAGTTGATGTCTTCCTCCACGCCTGGGTCGTTACGTGCCCCAAAGTAAGCATGTCAGAGTCGGTTATAATAGTTCTGTGGGGTCTCAATTCGGGCTTGCTTGAGGTCCATGGCAGTGATGAGCCCCTGGTCTGACTCAGGGTCAGAGTACTCACGAATTAGAGCTTGTCGTAGATGCCAGTAGTCCGCTTTGACGGCCTCTGGTTGTCGATCCAGAAAGCTCTGTACGTCACGGTTAGACGTGGCCCTGAGTAGGTACAGTCTGTCCAAGTTGTTCGCGTGAGCAACAGTTTGCAGATAAAAGTCTATGTCTTTTAAGAATGCGTGGACGTCGTGAAGGTAGGAATATTTCTGGCCAGCTTGTCAAGGTTCTTTGAAGCTCCGTGGCTGTTGACCTTGACTTCCTGGAAGGGCTTCCTTTCCTCTGCTGCAGACGGGGATCCGTGGAGACTGGCGGGTGACATTTTGAACGGGGGGCTGTCACCCCCCTTCGTAGCTCTTGCTTCTTGGCAAAAGGGTGCGGAGTAACTGGTCAGGGGAAACTCTGTGTTGTGTGTTTCCCCCTTCCGGTCACGTTGCACTTTATATGATTGTCTCAGTTCTCTTTGCACCATGTCAAGTTCATCTTTGAGCTCGTGTCCTTGCTGGACGAGCTCATCAATCTCGGCTTGTGCCGACTGCAAATGTTTTGCATAGGCTTTGGCTCTAACATCTCTGTCTTTAAAATCATCATTGGCTCTCTCCAGGAGGGATTCGCCACGCCGAAGCTGTTCGTCCGAGTTCTTTCTTGGCGTCTTTCTCTGATTGTACTCGTCGGTCGGCGTCAAGACGGAGCTCCTCCAGGGCCTTTCGAAGTCTTTCTACTTCCTTTCTCTGTTCTTTGTCCGTTTCATCAGCTTTCTCTGTTTGTAGAAGCTGATCTAAACGAAGCTGGGTGAGGGCTCGGTCTCTCCGGGCCTCCTCGGCTTGCTTGAAGCTTTAGCGTTGCTGCATCCTGTTCCAGATTGGCGTAGCTCCCTTCGCTTAAACGTGCCTGCGTGATGAGGACATGGGCGAGGCTTCCGAGGATCTTGGCCACCTCTTTGTTAGAGTAGCTCTGTGTTGGATCGTGTGTCATCAGCTGGTCTAGCTCGGTGTCCAGTTGCTCCTGGCTCAGCTGCCCCAGATTCCCTTGGCTGGTGGCCGTTAGCGCTCCCAGCCATGTCGCTAGGCGGTCCCACGGGACGGCAGGACTGGATGAACGGGACATGCTGGCTCACTGTGGACGAGAAAAACACAGCACACACACACACAGAGAGAGACCAATGCAAGCTTGTTTTAACGCTAACGAGCTATCGTACGGGCTATGCCGTAGATAGGAATTTTGGCTAACTGATGTAGACAGGTAGGCAGTTTAGACAATTAGACAATTTGGACAATCAGGTGGGCGGTAGCCCTGGGGGTCACTTGGTGACCCACTGCTCAGTCGTCACTTAATTACTAAGTTCTCCTTGGGGTCTCTTGGTGAACTGAAAGAAACACAATTATGACAGTCCAACAGTGAGGATAGGAAAGAGCACAGTGGGGACAAACACAAAATGAATTGGTCTGTAATGCACGGAAAGTAAGCGTGAGCACTAGAGGTGTTAGAGAAACCTAAAGGGCTAAGCCTGTTACTTTTCGTAAGAGTTTCTGATAGGGCCTACGCACGGTGGATACCAGGGTAGGAGACTTAGGAAAAAGGTGCGGCTTAGAGAACAAGAGAAAAAAAAATGAATGGGCCAAATGCTCAGGATATATTAAAATTCGGCTTATACTATGGGTTTTATCCCATTTAGCTCATCCAGGGTGAATTGAGGTCGCTCAGGTGGAAAACCCAGCGGTGTGGTCGGCCTTCCAGACATTTCCAAACACCCAACTGCCGTGTCCTCGGTCCTTCGTTACTCTGTCGCGTTACGCCCACTCAAACAGCTTATGACTTTAACACAACCTGACAACTCCAATCCATCAACCGCCAGTCCACACAGCAAAATTGGTACGTTCCCTAGAACCCTCTCTTTCAAGAGTGGCCCCCTATTAGGCCCCGGTTTAGGTACTGGTCCCAGAAATTGCCTTGCGTGCGTGAGCTGGACTGGTTGACTTCTTTGGAGTGTCAAATTGCTGATGTCGCCACTGCGGGCATAGCGGACAGAGATAAAAGAAACCGAGATTCACACACAGTCGGTGTCGGTCACGTTGGTCGGGCAACCCTGCTGGTGGAGACCAGTTTGAGACGATTCTCAACTCACCATAGATGCTTGTGAGCCCTACACTAAATACACAAAGAGGGTAAACAGGTGGAATCAAAATGAATTAAAACTCTCCTGTTCACCGGATCAAAGGATTTATGATTGTAGGCGAGAAGGAAGTGGAAAATTACAATATCAAGAGCAATTTAGAAAAAGGCAAAGGTTTCTGTCAAATAATGATAAAACAAAAGCACTTTTGATACTGTTTGTAATTACCAGAATTAGCTTAACCCCAATGGGAGGGGAAAAGAAAAACTTTTGCAGGGAAAAAAAAAAATGTAAAAAAAAAATGTACCTTCGAAGCCAATTTAAATGAAATTTAAATAAGCCTGTAAGGAAAATCAAATCAAAGAAAGCAATAAAAATACTATCCTATAACGATTAATCGCTAAGTGAGAGTATCAAAATAAAATTAGAAAGGAAATAGGGAGTTAGTGGTGCGCTGACTTAGCAGGGTACAGCCACAAGGTGGCGTCCTTCCTTCTAAGTGGACTGTCTGTGACTTAAACCTAATTTCACTTTGAGTTAGAGAAAAGTGTTTTTCTTTTTAAACTTCAAATTTGAGTAAGGGTGTTTAATCAGCGAGAAAGTAGACTTGGTTGTTGCTAGGAAACAACAACAATAACAACAACAAAAATTGTATAAATGAAACTATGCACAACAGTAATCAATACACAATTTATAGGCTCAAACTTACTTTGTTAAGGCGGAATCAAATAGCGGAGAGTGACACTATCCGAATTTATCCACGCGATGGCGCTGTTGCGTCTGCCCTAGTCTAGGGTTAGTTAGGCAGAAATTATCCACCAGATGGCGCTATCTGGTTTTAGAGTCGCCCTCTGGCGTTCACATGCGGCTTTGCAAACAGGACAGAAATCAGTTTCTTTGAGAGTCGCCCTCTGGCGTTCACGCGGCGTTGCAGACAGGACAGAAATCGTCGGTTACGGATGTAACCCTCGTTCCCTGAGGAGGAAGCGGAGGCGTAACGTTAGTGACTAACGAATGGGGTTTCGCAGAAGCCTATCATCTTGAGCTTAGAAAACGCCCAATGGCGTGCCAATGCCATGGGCATGCGGAATTTGCATCGTAACTCCGCCTCACCGTGTGAGTATATAAGGAGTGCGTAGCAACATCGCATATATGTTACCTGCTTGAGAGCCAAGACTGAACTCCTGCGTTCCAGGTAGCACAGCTGATGTGGCAGCGGGGCGTTACGTCTCCGTTCCCTCCTCAGGGGAGCGAGGGTTACATCCGTAACCGAGGCGTTCCTTTCGTTCAGTCACTCTGACGTAAGCGTTAGTGACTAGCACGAATGGGGTCCAATCTAATCCCGCCACTCAGCTGTCTTCCAGTGCCCTGCGTAAGTGCGAGTTCCTGTCGTAAGACTAGTGCAGACGAAGGACTCCCACTTATCACAGGAATACCAAGGTACACTGGGAAGCATATCCCAGTGAGGAAATGCCAAGATGCCTACCCGTAGGAGGACTTAAGAGTACACATATGACCCGCAAGGGTTGCATATGGAAAACTCTAGGTACCAGCCGAAGGTGGATTTTTAACCCTAGGGATGGCCGGGACATGCCAAGGGAAGAAACCCGCTCACTGCGGAGGCTTACGGTGAAATACACGTGTGGGGTCGCGGAGGAACCATGCACACGGGCACCTGGCCGGACACAAGGGTCTGGGCTCGCTAGAGGCAGACACACAGGCATCGGCGTAAGCAGTGCTGGAGGAACTCAGGGCTCTCGGTAGCTCACCTGAGGAATATCGCACGTATCCAGTCCGAGGAGTGGAATGGCAAGCAAGCGAAGACACCTGAGCCTGGCCCATTACCGGCCTCTCGGGGGGGCGAGTACATAGTCGGACACTGGCTCCACTCGGAGATTGTAGAATCTGGCGAATGTGTTAGGTGTCGCCCAGCCTGCAGCTCTGCAGATGTCTGTTAGCGGCGCCATGCGCTAAAGCCCAAGAGGAGGCGACACTCCGAGTGGAGTGAGCCCGCACCCCAAGGGGACATGGTCGACCTTGCTGCTGGTAAGCCAAAACAATGGTGTCCACTATCCAGTGAGACAGCCTTTGCTTTGAGAGAGCACTTCCCTTCCGCTCTCCACCATAACAGACAAAGAGCTGGTCTGAGGTCCTGAACACTGCGTCACGTCTACGTAGGCGCGGAGCGCGCGTACTGGACAGAGCAGTGCCAAGGCTGGGTCTGCCCCCTCCACGGGCAGCACTTGCAGGTTCACCACCTGGTCTCTGAACGGAGTGGTGGGAACCTTGGGCACATATCCAGGCCGGGTCTCAGGATCACGTGAGAGTTAGCCGGCCTGAACTCCAGGCACGCTTCGTCAACCGAAAATGCCTGCAAGTCCCCGACCCTCTTGACGGAGGCCACTGCGGTCAGCAGAGCCGTCTTCATCGACAGGAACTTAATATCAGCCGACCGCAAAGGCTCAAAGGGAGGCCTCTGCAGAGCATCTTAAAACTACTGAGAGGTCCCAAGAGGGCGAGAGGAGAGCGAGGAGGATTCAGTCTCCTCGCCCCCTCAGGAACCTGATGATCAGTCGTGCTGACTTACCTTTCTGTTCTCCAAGAGATCGTGGTGGGCAGATATAGCGGCCACATAAACTTTGAGGGTGGAGGGAGACAGCCTTCGCTCCAACCCTTCTTGGAGGAACGAGCACGGACCCGATCGGGCATTTCCAGGGTCTTATTGGCGGGAAGAGCACCAGGTGACGAAGAGGTTCCACTTCAACGCATAGGCATGCCGAGTGGACTCTGCCCTAGCAGAAGTGATGGTGGCGACCACCGAAGGTGGCAGGCCACTCAAACCTGCCGCGTCTCATCCAGGAGCCACACGTGGAGGCTCCACCTATCGGGACGCAGGTGCCAAAGGTGCCCGTCTCTGAGTGAGGAGGTCTCAGAGGAATAGGCCAGGAGGGGCTGTCGCAAGGAGTACGAGTTTGGGACCCAGGTCCGGCCGTGCCAGTGCAGGCGACCAAGGACCTGCTCCTTGTCCTCCCTGATCTTGCACAAAAGTTGTGCGAGTAGGCTCACTGGGGGAAACGCATACCTGCGTAGGCCCCGCGGCCAGCTGTGCGCCAGTGCATCCGTGCAGCGTGCCCTCGGACAGGAAAGAACAGGCTGCAGTGGGAAGAGTCGTGGAGGCAACAGATCTACCTGCGCGTCCCCAAACTGTTCCCAAATCAGCTGGACCGACTGGGGCTGGAGTCTCCATTCTCCCGGGAGAGGCTGAAACCGCGAGAGCTCGTCGGCTGCGAGTTCAGGACTCCCAGAATATGGACAGCACGAAGGGACCTCAGGCGCTTCTGACTCCATAAACCGAGATGGCGGGCGAGTTGAGACATACGGCGGGAGCGTAGACCGCCCTGGTGGTTGATGCGCTACTATGGCCGTGTTGTCTGTCGGACAAGCACATGTTGACCCTTCAGCAACGCTCGGAAGCGGTGCAGGGCGAACCGTACTGCCAGCAACTCAAGGCAATTGACATGCAGGAGGCGGTGGGGTCCTGTCCAGGAGCCCGCGGCTGCTTGTCAATTGCACATGGCACCAACCCGTGGCAGAGGCATCCGTCGACGACAACATGCCTGGAAACTCGTTCTAAGGGCCCCCGGCCCGTAGAAACTGAGGTTCGACCACGGGGTGAGCGTCTGTAAGCATGCCTGAGTCACTTGGACCCGGGCGCCAGACTGCCATGCCCATCTCGGGACCCGATCGCGAAGCAAATGCTGAAGCGGTCTCATATGAAGCAATCCGAGCGGCGTCACCGCGGCTGCAGATGCCCATATGCCCCAGGAGCCTCTGAAACACTTCAGTGGAACCGCACTCTTGCTTAGTGCGGAGGCAAGTCAGCATTGACTGCGGCGTGCTCGCTGGTAAGCTGCACGCACATGGCGACCGAGTTGAAAACCATACCGGAAAAGAGATCCCTGCACGGAGCAGAGTTGCTCTTCTCCCAGTTGACCTGAAGGCCCAGACAGGCTACGTGCTGGAGCACTAGAACTCTGTGTTCGCACCCTGTTCTCGAGTGACTCAGTCTGAGCCAGTCGCCGAGGCAGTTCAGGATGCGAACCCGTGCTGCCTGAGTGGCGCAAGGGCTGCCTCGACAGACTTCGTGAAGTCACGAGGGGACAGAGCTAGCCCGAATGGGAGGGACGCGTACTGAATGTCCGCCTCGAAGCAGACCTGTAGGAACGGTCCGCGTCGAGGTAGGAGACAAAGAAGTAGGCATTCTTCAGGTCAATCGCTGCAACCAATCAACTGGACGAACGCATTCGAGAAGGCGTTACGCTGCCAACATCCTGAGCGGAAGCCTGTAAGGATCGGCTCAGGGCGGGCAGATCCAGGATTGGCCATAACCCACCGGTTCTCTAGGGTACAATGAAGTAAAGGCCGAGGCCCGGACTTCATTTCGCTGGAGGACAGGCTCGATCGCACCCTTCGCCAGTAGGGTGGCAACCTCCAGCGCATGACTGGGACATTGGGCCCCACCATGGTGAGCGGACTCCCAGCGAGGAGGAGCCTGCGCGAATTGAATCGCGTAGCCGAGCCTGATGGTTTTTGCGGCCCTGCGGACAGTCCTGGAAGCTGTAGTCAGACTCCCAGGAACTGACCACGGGGGTCACTCGAACCACAGACGCGTACCCGGGTGGGGCAGCGAGGCAGCGTGACTGGCCCAGGCGTGGAGGCGTGGCGTCCTGGTGTGGGGGCACAGCCAGCAGCTGCGTCCTGACAGAGGAGACCAGGGAAGGACGCGCGTTCCACTGGGGTCTGCTCTGAGAGGCTGGCGAGAGAGAGGGCGAGCGGCGCGGCCCGAGGCGGTGCACACTGCCATCACCAGTCTCTGTGTCCTCAGGGATGGGGACACCAGTTCTCTCCAAGCGCCGCCAGCCCGGAGGCCAGCAGCGAAGGATTTTCCCCCGGCCCTCCACCGGGGGAAGGAGAGGCCCTGCTACCATCTCCTGGAAAGAACTGGAACCCATCTCTGAGTTGTCCACCTCCAGCCTGGCGTTTAGTCAGGCTGTGCAGCGAACTGGGCGTCATCCTGCAACCTCCTCCATGACACGGCCCGGTGAAGGCTGCTGCTGGGGCCGGGTAGGAGGGCGCCCTCGGCGGCGAGCGGACTGAGGCGACTGAGCCGGCGGCTGGTGCAGCAGCTGGCCGCCGGGGCAGTACGTGTTACAGCCTCAGTCTGCTCTCGGGCGGCCGAGAACCGTTGGGCGCAGTTCTCAGCCGCGCCGCCGAAGAGGCCAGCCTGGGATATGGGCGAGTTGAGGAGGTGGCTCACTCAACTACCTCCACATCACCAGGTAAGGCCAGGTGTTTCTCCCGGACCACAACTGTGGACATCGCCCGGCCCAGGGAGCGTGTGGCCACCTTCACCGCCCAGAGGGCGGGATCAGTGGCGGCACGCAGCTCATTGAAGAGCCCTGGGTCGGCTCCACCCTCGTGCATGTGCAAAGGGGCGGCGGCCTGCCCCGTAGCTCTGCAGGACCACGCCACCGAAGTAGACGGGCCCTGAGGCTCTGGGAGGGTGCTTAGGATAGCCACGCCACGTCGAAGCACTCTGTGGACACCGTAGTGCGCAACAGAGTGCCCAACAGTGGGGGGGACCCCAGTGTACCCTAGGCCACGGCCCCATCGAGGGCAGAGAAGGCGGAGGAGGCCGAGCGGCCACGGGAAGCACGGGGACTCCCCGGACCGCGTGACCTCCTCATGCACCTCGGGGCGAAAGGCATTGGGGGCGGGGCCCAACAGCTGTCGGGTGCCGTCCCCAAAAACCAATCGCGCAACCACGAGCACTCGTGACAGGGCGGAGTTCCACACCAGCCCGAGGCTCGCGGCTGCCCGAGATAACATGGCTGTCAACTCTGGGTCAGATCAGGCTGCGCTGACACACCCGGAGGCGGAGCACTGCCTGTCGTCATCCCCAAAGGACTCCAGCCCACCTTGGGATGCGGCGATCTAAATCTCACTGCTATCTGGAGTGTGAACTGAACGAACGAGGCGTCAGAGACGGGCCGCTGTTTCAGTCCAGCACTCACGGGAAGCGATGTGCTAGAGGGGGGTGTGGCCCGAGGAATGAACGTCGGGGGTCTTAAACCACAGCACAGCCCTCAGGTCACCCTGGCCACCAGCCAAAGTACCACCTCTCTCGGAGACGGTAGATTGGGGTGTGGCAGAGGGGACTCTCTCTCCTTACGGAGATCACTGAGTCTCGACCACAACATCGCGATGGTCACATTCCCGCAGTGGGAACATGACACATCCACAAACACTGCCCGAACGTGCTGAAGCCCAAACACATCGAGCAGTGAAAGTGCCCATAGACAGCAATGGATATCGATCGCACCCGGAAGTGCACGGGCGAACCGTCTTGAAAAAGACGTGCCACGCGCAAGCTCTTTTTGTGAGAGGAAGCCTCGCAGTCGATGCCGCCGCCCAGGAAACACACACCAGCTGTCAACAGACCACTGCAGAGATCAGCAGGCAGGAAGTATGCGATCACTGGAACGCGCGTTACACCAACACCGACTGGAAAGCTGCTCGTCTCGAAGAAGCTGACAGAGTCTCAGAAGGCTGTAGGAGTGAAGAGGTAGGTCCTCTTGGCTCCAGCAGAAACATAATGCGATGTTGCTACGTACTCCTTATATACTCACACGGTGAGGCGGAGTTACGTATGCAAATTCCGCATGCCCATGGCATTGGCACGCCATTGGGCGTTTTCTCTAAGCTCGAAGATGATAGGCTTCTAAGCGAAACCCCCATTCGTTAGTCACTAACGTTACGTCGTAGTGACTGAGCGAAGGGAACAGTTTCTTTGAGTCGCTTTCTGGCACTCATGGCGGCGTTGCAAAACTCACAATTACTTCTTAAAACACGGGGGTTTCTCTCGGTGCTGTACGGGCACGGGAAACAAAAACGGTGAATACAGGAATTTTCCGTCTGTCTATCACACGTTTACAAGAAGAACTCCAATAGACATTTATCAAACTGGCTGACGGTTTTCAGCAATTTTTTTTATTCAAATGTTTTAGGTCTCAGGATTTTTGGTTAGCTACACCAAACTTAAACCAGGAGTTATCGTTTATCTTAACGATATAATATTATTATTAGGCCTATTATTGACTCAAGGAGTCTCGCTCGGGTCAATACCTCGCGTTGATTCTTCAATACATTTGTTTGGAAATCACGCGGATGAAACAATATTGCGCCTACGGCTGCAGAGGTTTCGTGGTTTTCTATTTCAATATTGGATTTGCGTGCCGTCTGTCATTAATATAGGCCGGCTATTTCAACTTGTTTCAGCATCTGTTTATGCTTGGGTCGCTTTTAGCGGTACCTCTCAATTCAAAAACGCGCGTGCGTGTTATTAATACTCCCAAAAATACACAATGAACAGAATATGGATATTGTTCACACATACACAAACGTTTGAAACTTGCCTGCATTCTCCACCATTAATAATGTAACAATATCGACTATGAGTCTGATATCTATGGGAATAATTAACTCAAAGGGATTTAATATTCATGAGTTTATGAATATAATTTGCTAGTCGTTCATTACGTTTATTAAAATTTTCCGATAAGGACACTGTTTAATTAAATACAAGTAACCTTTAAGGAATTGCTTGAAGTTATCATACTAAGTTTGTCCTGCAAATTAGTTATAGACTTTCAAATCAATTCTCAATAAGGGATTACTGCTTTACGAGAGCATAAGAAGCATTAACTTTACTGATCAGGACAAATTAATATTTCGTATGTTTGTACAGTTATGTTACTAAAATCGTAGCGCTAAGCAGCATTAGGTAACGTTCAAGATTCGTAAGTTTCATTGACTTTGTGTATGTGGAAAAATAACAGCTTCAATTCAGAAATATCTTTTGGAAGTTTAATAACACAGACTAAAGATAACACTACAATAAACACAGAAAGTACATACTAAATATGCATCAAGAGAGTAGAATATAGATAGGACATGAAACTAAAATTGTATCTAAACGAAAAGAATAAAAGAAGACAAAATAGAGAGAGGGAGAGGGAGAGAGAGAGAGAGAGAGAGAGAGAGAGAGAGAGAGAGAGAGAGAGAGAGAGAGAGAGAGAGAGAGAGAGAGAGGATAACAGCGTTCACTTCAGTTCGTTACAGAGCCCTCAAAGAGTTAATCTCGTCCCCAAAAGCGGAGGTAACACGACTTTTCAACAGCAGCTTGGATTGTAGAAATAAGAATACTTGCTTTGGTTTTCGTGTAGTGTATTCTGAGTTCAAATGTCCCGCGCGCTCCGTGGTTCCTTTGAAGTCGGTTGGTATTGGCTCTCGGTTTGCGAAGAAGTTTAGCTGGGTGCGGCCGGCTCTTGTTGGATGTTTCTGGAAGTTGCTGTTTCCTCCTCTCTGAAGAAGGCTGGGAAGAGGATGGCGGTTTGCAAAGCAAAGGCGAAAGAATGCGGGTTGCATTGGTACTTATCGATAAGAGAGCGACGCCCATTCCCTGGGTGCTCCAATCGATCTGATCGTTTTCGGCGCAAAACTAAGTTCTTTGTTCGGCTGAGTTCCTCCCCCCCATCTTTGTAATAATGCATGTCCTTTAAATTATTTTATCAGATTCGGTACGATGGAGTTCTCTCGGTTCTAGAGACACTATGAACCATTGGTCTGCGGGGTGGGAAACACACAAGTCCAGGTTTTCCACTGTCCATTGTCCTAAACAGCTGAGTTAACACTCATATAACCCTCCTAATTATTACAGACACATATACAAACATTCAGACAGAAAAGTATACATTTAGTACATTTTTAGGGGGCTTTTAAGGGTGAACATTTCATTTGTGCCTCTCTATGTGTGTGTGTGAGGTGTGAAAGTTCGTGACTGGCCATTTGCTAGGGCCATAAACGCCCCCCCCCTACGGAGCTGTTGGTTATCTTTCAAGGGTGATCAAAGGATGGTCTCTCAGATATCGGGGCGTCATTCATACCATCAATCGCCTTAGCCTTATCTGATAACGTGCCTCACAGGAGGTGCGAGACATCTGGCCGTCTGCCAGATGAACAGCCGTCGTGGCTACAACATCAACACAATCACTTCAAAAGAAATGCTTCAAACTACTTAACTCCGTGTTTTCTTCAGCCCAGTACTCTGTTTTGACTTTGCCCAGTCTGTAAAATCCGCCTCAATACGTCCCTCCAACACACTGATTGCCCGTCTCACCCACAGCGTTTGCGAAATAAACTTCAGCAGTGTTTATCCAGTGGGCTGTCATACCTAGGAAGCTTTGTTGTGGACAGACCAAATGTCTGCAGTGGTCACGATGTAGTCTAGCCTCAAATGTTGTCTTCAGCTCACTTTCAAATTTTGAATATTCTTTATCCAAGTAGTTGTAAAAGTTTTTCGTCCCATTTATAATAATAACAATGAATTTTATTTGTAATGCACTTTACATTTCTGCAATCTCAAAGTGCTACAGAGCATCTAGAAGTACAATAAAAATCACAGTTAATTAAATACAAAAAAATAAGAAAAACTATTTAAAACTATTTAAGAAACTATTCAAGAAAAACTATTTAAAACACATTCAGTGGAAAGCTTCCGTAAAAGATATGTTTTTAGGTTTCGTTTAAAAACATTTGTAGTCTGTGGGGCCCTCAGGTAGTCCGGGAGGGTATTCCACAGCCTCGAGCAACCGATGAAAGGTCCTACCGCCATGCTGCAAAGTTTTGTTCTGGGAACTTGGATGGTTTTTGTGTTAGCAGAATGAAGTGTGCGTAGGGATGTTGGGTGGGTGAGAAGTTCCTGTAGGTAAAGGGGGGCATGTCCGTGAATAAACTGGTGGGTGAGGAGGGAGACGTTTATATTCCACTCTGAGCGGGACAGGGAGCCAGTGAAGAGATTTAAGGATGGGGGTGATATGTTCATGCTTGCGCACCCTCATCAAGATCCTGGCCGCGCTGTTTTGGATGTACTGCAGTCACTGTATGCTTTTGCCAGAGATCCCGATGAGGAGTGCATTACAGTAGTCCAGCCTGGAGGAGACAAAGGCATGGACGAGCTTCTCTGCATCTGCCAGGCTGAGTGTTGGACGGAGTTTGGCGATGTTCTTGAGGTGGAAGAATGATGTCTTACAAAGGTGATTGATATGGTTGTCAAAGGTGAGGTTAGAATCCATTGTGACACCCAAATTATTGACAGATGTGGAAAGGGAGATATTGTGGCCAGAGAAAGTGATACTGGTGATGGGTGAAGAGCGAAGCTGATGTGGTGTAAAAATCAAGATAACATCTGTTTTTGGAGCTGTTTAACTGAAGGAAGTTGAGCTTCATCCACATCTCTATCTCCTCCATGCAGGTGGTCAGTGTGGATGTTGGAAAGGGAGCAGAAGAAGTGGGGGTTGCTATGTGCTATGTGCCGCCTGAACATGATATAATGCTAACGAGCTGCCTGAAAGCCGGCGACTCCACAGTGGAGACAGGCTGCATGTTTTCAACAACATACTGTGCAATAGCTTTGTTGATCTGTCCCTGGCTAACAGATCGGTTAAAATCTAGTTGCTGTTGTTTGGCTGGAGGGGCTTGACTCACTTTGAGTGTGTCCACCAATACTTGGTTAGCTTCTAGCTTCTGTCGTTTCTGGAGGTGCTTCGACAGATTGGATTTGCTATTTATCGAAGTAGATAGGACCTTCGAACCAGAAAGTTTTCAGAAAGTTTTTTTTTCTTTATGCTCAACAAAGGTGAAATAATTAGCATACTCGTCTTGCTCTCGCCTTGACACGCCCACAGTGCGTCTTCATGTTTACAGTGGCATCCACCAATCCTACAATGCGTCGCTGCTGTAAACAGGTTGTAGGCTACACTTCAGCGAAAATGAATTTATTTAAAAAAGTAACGGACAACGCACCATATGGTAACGGTAACGGAGTTCATTTATTTAAAAAGTAATGCGTTACAGTATTAGTTACTGTCATAAGTAACTGCGTTACTAGTAAACTGTTACTAGTAACGCGTTACTGCCCAACACTGGCCGTCACATACTGCATCATGACGCAACACCGATCAGGATTGGACTTACTCAGACGCATTACGCTAAGGGCGTTCCCCAAATGTGTTGTCACGAACACGCAGTATCTCGTTCCCTTCTCGGGGAACATGGGTTATAGTCATAACCCGAGACGTTTTACTACAAATACCATCATGATGTGGATACCATGGTTTTACTATACCAATTTTTGGTTTTTCATACAAAACGGCTCGGGTTATGTATATAACCCTTGTTCCCTGAGAAAGGAACGAGCACTGCGCCGAACGACGATTTGGGGATGCTCCTAAGCATCAGCGAATCTGAAGTCTGAATAAACACTAGTCCAATCCGATTGGTCGTGCGTGATGGCGTCATTGTGACGGCATACCCGAAGTATAAAAGGGGAGCCGCGCAGAATGGCGGCAGCTATTGCTCTGAAGCATGCGCTCCAGGCGTGCCGAGGTGTGGCGACGCGACGCAGTGCTCGTTCCTTTCTCAGGAACAAGGGTTATATACATAACCCGAGCCGTTCCCTTCGAGGAACTCACACTGCGCCGGAACGACGATTTGGGGAACGAGTACCCACTAGGCCACACCGAGGGTAGCGCCTGCCCTAGTGTGAAGCCGGAGACCGGGCACAGCTAGGACTGGAGCACCCTAGCGCCAGGCGTCGTAGGGAGATCTAGGCTATAAAACCTAATGAAGGTGTGTGGGGTAGCCCACCCCGCCGCCGCAGATATCCTGCAAGGGGACCCCAGAAAGGAGGGCCACCGAAGAGGCCATGCCTCTGGTGGAATGAGCCCTCACGGCCATAGGTGAAGGCAAACTGCGCACCTGATAAGCCATGGTTATCGCCTGACAATCCAATTACTGATTGTCTGAGTAGACGCAGGCAATCCTTTCTTGGGTGAGCCAAAACACACCAACAGTTGTTGGGACCTCCTCCACTGTGCTGACTTCTCCAAATACACTCTGAGTGCCCTAACCGGCAGAGCAGGTGAAGCCTCTCCTCTTCCGCCGCCACGTGAGGCGGAGGATGGAATGCCTGTAGGACCAAAGACCTGACCACCCCTGATGGGACCTTAGGCACGTAGCCTGGCCTAGGTGTAAGATGGCTTTACTCCACCCGGGGCAAACTCCAGGCAAGTTGGCGTTACCGCCAAGGCCTGGAGGTCACCCACTCTCCTGAGAGAGGTAATAGCGAGGAGAAAAGCCACCTTAAGGGTCAGGTTCTTTGGCTCAGCCGACTCCAATGGCTCGGGGGGCCTCAGCCAGCCCTCCGAGAACCACTGCCAGATCCCAAGTTGGAACTCTGGATTGAGCCACAGGCCTCATCCTCCGAACCCCACGGAGGAACTGTACAACCAACTGGTGCCTACCCAAAGGCCCATCACCCGTAGGAGTGTGGAAAGCCGCAATGGCAGCCACGCACACCTTGAGTGTGGACGGGTTAGACCCGCAGAGAAGCGATCTTGGAGGAACTCCAGCACTGAAGCCACCGGGCAGTTAACTGGGTCCACCTCACGCTCTCTACACCAAGTGGAAAATACATTCCACTTGAGGCTGTACAGTCTCCTTGTAGACGGAGCCCTGGAACTGAGTAACGTCTCTACCACCTCTGCCGACAGGCCAGCCTCTAGGTACCTGGCCCTCAGGGGCCAGACCCAAAGGTTCCAAATCTCGGGCCGGGGTAAAATATTGTACCCGCCGCCTGAGACAGGAGATCCCTCCTCAGAGGAATCTGCCATGGATGACCTGCCAGCAGAGCTATGATATCCGAGAACCATACTGGTCGGCCAACAGGGTGCTACCAGAAGTAGGCTGACCCCTTGTTGACGGACCCTCTCCAGGACTCCCGGGAGCAGAGCAATCGGGGAATGCGCACAGACGCAGCCTCGGCCACGCCTGCACCATGGCATCCAACCCCAGAGGGGCTGGATGCGTGAGGGAGAACCACAGTGGACAGTGGACGCCTCTCGAGACGCAAATAGGTCCACTTCCACTGGGCCGAACCTCTTGCATATGGCCTCCACCACCTCTGGGTGGAGCCGCCACTCCCGGGCCTCAGCCCCTGCCTCGACAGGATGTCTGCTCCTGATTTTGGACCCCGGGACATACATTGCCCTGATGGACAACAGTTTCCTTGGGACCACAGGAGGATTAGATGCGCCAGTCTGCACAGAGGGCGACCTGAACCTCCCTGATGATTGAGGTACGCCACGACAGACGTATTGTCTGTCCGCACCAGGACATGTTGGCCGCTGAGGTCTGGGAAAAAGCTCCTGAGAGCTTTGTAGACCGCCAGCATCTCCAGGCACTGCCAGGAGGAATGACGGCCCTCCCATAGGCCCTCGCAAAGCGGCCGTCCATGACCGGGGCTTCAACCAGTGAGGGAGGCGCCTGTTGAAACGGATCTCCGGCAACAGGACGCTCCCAACACTGGCCCCTGGGACAGAAACCAAGGTTCCTTCCATATGACTAGGGAACGAAGCGCCACTGCGCTGCTACTCCTGATCATACAGAATGGATTTCCTCAAGGAAAGTCACCTGGTTTACTCCTGTATCAGGACATGGTGGCCGCGAGGTCCGGTAAAAGCCCTCAGAGCTTTGTAGACCGCCAGCATTTCCAGGCAATAAAAGTGCCAGGAGAAATGCCGGGTCTCCCACAGACCTCTCGCAAAGTGGCCGCCATGACCACGCCCCAGCCAGTGAGGGAGGCATCCGTTGAAACGGTCTTCCGGCAACGTGATGCTCCCAACACTGGCTCCCTGGGACAGAAACCAAGGTTTCTTCCATATGACTAGGGAACGAAGGCATCTGCGCTGCTACCCTGATCATACAGAACGGTTTTCCCTCGAGGAAAACCCCTGATTTCCAGCCACCACTGTAGGGGTCTGCAGCAGGCCAAAAGATATTCTGTTGGACGAGCCGCAATGAGCCCCAGCAGTCCTTAAAACTGCTTCACAGTGATGCTGTGGCCTAGCTTCACTTTAGAGACCACCGCATGGACTCAATACGCAGTGGAGATCAACAGTAAATAGACAGACAATTTTGACAGAGAGCGCTATGCTGAAGAGCAATAACTGCCGCCATGCGCCGCTGCTCTTTTATATTTGGTATGCCGTCACAATGACGCCATCACGCGATTTATCATCGGATTGGACTAGTGTTTATTCAGACTTCAGATCGCTGATGCTAGGGAGCATCTCGTCGCCGCTCCGACGCAGTGAGTTCCCCAAAGCGGGAACCATGGTTCCCTTTCGAGGAACGAGCACCGCGCCGAACGACGATTTGGGGATGCTCAAGCATCAGCGAATCTGAAGTCTGAATGAAAACTAGTCCAATCCGATTGGTCGCGGCGTGATGACGCCATCGCGACGGCATACCCGAAGTATAAAAGGAGCCGCGCAGAATGGCGGCAGTTATTGCTCTTCAGCATAGCGCCTGTGTACATTGTCTGTCTATTTACTGTTGTATTGTCCAAGAGTGTGTGTGAAAGAGAAAAAGAAAATAAGTATGACTGAGAGAGGAGAAAGTTTTAAGCAGTGTGTGCATCCGTGCCTCGCATCATCTCGGCTCGACACACACGCGCTTTGTGTAGAATGCCTGGGTGTTCAGCATGCCAGGGCGGCTCTCGAGGAGCCGCCTGTGAGCATTGTGAGAAGCTGACACTCAGGCTTCTCCGCCTCGGCTGGCCGTGTTCGATGAGGTCGGCCAGCCTGCGTGAGCCCCGTGGTTCTGGACCCGCAGCCGAGGCGGCTCGGCGCCGCAGATCATGGGGCTCACAAAGGGATCTGTCAGAAGGTTGTGGACTGCTGAGGCACTTTCCCACTCCTCTTCTGGCAGTTCCGAGATTCTTCCGCCCGTGGAAGCCCGCACGGCTTCTTCCCCGGGTGGAGAATCCGATGCTCATCCTCTCTGGTTCTGAGGAATCAGAGGAGGTGGGCATCGAGGCGGGTGGTGAAGCATCGGAAGTGTTTCCGCCTCATCCACCCGCCCAAGAGGAGCTGGTCGAGGTGTTGACCCGGCAGTGGCCAAATTGAACATCGATTGGCCACAGGAAAGGCAGGAAGTCCAGCCAACCAGTAAGCTGGACGACCGCTTTCTGACGCACCGGGTCCAAACACCTCGCCGGGGCTTGCCTTTCTTCCCGGATTTGCACAATGAGTTGTGCAAATCGTGGAAGAGGCCATACTCAGCGCGTGTTTCCAATCCCCAGTGTTGGATTATGCCAACGCGCTTGGGGGCACGCGAGGGTATGGGACGATGCCGCGGGTGGAAGATGCTCTCGCGAGCTATCTTTCGCCCGAATCGGCATCGTCCCTTAAAGCCCCGGTACTGCCCACCAAGCCCTGCAGGGACACTTCTGCCTTGGTGGGCAGGGCTTATATGGCGGCTGGGCGGGCTGGTAGTACCCTGCATACGTTATCTATATTGCAGGCCTACCAGGCCGACCTCCTTAAGGAGCTAGACGAGGGCGAGGGTCCCTCTCCGGAGGACATACTGGAGCTCGAAGGTTGCTGACTTGTCTCTCCGCCACCAAGGAGACGGCCCGTGCGCATCGGCCGCTCCATGGCATCTATGGTGACTGTGGAGAGACATCTGTGGCTTAATTTATCGGGGATGAAGGAGAAGGATAAAACCTTCCTCCTAGACTCCCCGATCTCGCCTTCTGGTCTGTTCGGCGACGCAGTTAACACCGCTGCCGACAGATTTCAGGAGGCGAGGAAGCAGTCAGCGGCCTTCCGCCAGTATCTCCTCGCCGCTCGAAGCCTGGGAAGGCTGTCCCCAGTGGGCAGCCTCAGCCGCCCACCAGCTCTCGCACCGGCAGGTGCAAAGAGAGCGCCGCCTAGAGCCCTCCTCCGGGAGCTTGGCAACAGAGGCGGCGTTGCCACCAGCAGCCTTCTGCCCGGAAGGGCGATCTGAGGAACGTCCTTCAGGCGCGGAAGGCTGCCGGGAAGAAGTCCTAGCTGCGGCAGGGCTTCTAAGGGCGGTCCCTCCCACGAAGGGGCAACCGAGGTTGCTTCTTCGCTGCGCTTGGGAAATCGATGTGGTAATCCCGCCGCCTATGACGCTCGGGCCACATCGATTTCGCGAACGCATGCTGCTCCAGCCGCCTCTGGAAAGACCTGCGGCTTGGGCAGCTCGCGTCCGCACACAGAGACTCGTTCCCAACTGCTCCCTGCCGGTCAGCCGCTTCAGGGGTTGGGGACGAGCCTCGTAACACCCGACGCCAGCCTCGAGAGGCTGGTTCCTTAGTAGATTATCTCGGCGCATGGAAGTGCCTTCCGAATATTTCTACATGGGTCCTGCGTACTGTAGAAAACGGTTACAGACTGCAGTTCGGTCACCCTCCTCCAGGGTTCAGGGGGTTGAACTGGACCGCAGTGGTACCGGAGCGGGTTCGGGTAATGGAACTAGAAGTAGAATCCTTGCTGGCGAAGGAAGCCATAGAGCGCTTCCTCCGCTGGAGAGGAGTCCGGGTTCTACAGCCGGTACTTTATAGTTCCCAAAAAGGATGGAGGGTTGCGTCCGATTATAGATCTGAGGTATTTGAATCGGTCTCTGAGGAGGTTCAGATTCAAAATGCTCACTATTCCCATCATCGTGAGTCACGATAGATCTAAAGATCTAAAGGACGATACTTCCATATCTCCATCCTTCCATGTCACAGGAAGTTCTTGAGGTTCGCCGGGGGCGAAGCGCATCAATATCGAGTGCTTCCCTTCGCCTAGCTCTCTCCCCACGCACGCTCACGGCGCATGGACGCAGCTCTGGCTCCAATGAGACTTCAGGGCATCCGTACTGAATTATATCGACGACTGGCTCATATTGGCCCAGTCGCACGAGAGATGGCAGTTCGGCATCGAGATGTCGCTCTGGCCCACATAAAGTGCTTGGGGCTGAGACTCAACACAAAGAAGAGTGTGTTGACGCCGCCCCAGAGGACTACGTTCCTGGGGATTGTATGGGACTCGACGATGCGGGCACAATTGTCTCCTCACAGGAGTCGAGACCATACTGGCGATGGTCTCAGGAATAAGGCTAGGCCACAGCATCACTGTGAAGCACTTTCAGAGAGTGCTGGGGCACATGGCAGCAGCGCCCAACGTGAAACCTTTGGCCTGCTACACATGAGACCCTCCAGTGGTGGCTGAAAACCAAGGGGTTTTCCCAGAGGGAATCCTTTCCGTATGATCAGGGTAACGCGCAGGTGCCTTCGTTCCCTAGTCATATGGAAGAAACCTTGGTTTCTGTCCCAGGGGCCAGTGTTGGGAGCGCCCTGTTGCCGGAAATCTGCTTCAACAGACGCCTCCCTCACTGGTTGGGGCGCGGTCATGGACGGCCGATTTGCGAGGGGCCCGTGGGAGGGCCGTCATTCCTCCTGGCACATAAATTGCCTGGAGATGATGGCGGCCCACAGAGCTCTCAGGAGCTTTTTCCCGGACCTCCGCGCCAACATGTCCTGGCACGGACAGACAATACGCCTGTCGAGCGCACCTCAATCATCAAGGAGGGTTGAGGTCGCGCCTCTGTGCAGACTGGCGCATCTAATCCTCCTGTGGTCCCAGGGAAACTGTTGTCCATCAGGGCAATGTATGTCCCGGGGTCCAAAATCAGGAGCAGACATCCTGTCGAGGCAGGGCTGAGGCCCGGAATGGCGACTCCACCCCGAGGTGGTGGAGGCCATGTGCGAGAGGTTCGGCCCAGTGGAAGTGGACCTGTTTGCCTCGAGAGACGTCCCACTGTCCACTGTGGTTTTCCCTCACGCATCCAGCCCCGCTGGGGTTGGATGCCATGGTTCAGACGTGGCCGAGGCGGCGCTCTGACGCATTTCCCCGATTGCTTTGCTCTCGGGAGTCCTGGAGATTCCTCTGAGGAGGATCTCCTGTCTCAGGCGGCGGGTACAATATTTCACCCCGGCCGGAGATTTGGAACTCTGGGTCTGGCCCCTGAGGGGCCAGGTACCTAGAGGCTGGCCTGTCGGCAGAAGTGGTAGAGACCTTACTCAGTTCCAGGGCTCCGTCTACAAGGAGACTGTACAGCCTCAAGTGGAATGTATTTTCCACTTGGTGCAGGGAGCGTGAGGTGGACCCAGTTAACTGCCCGGTGGCTTCAGTGCTGGAGTTCCTCCAAGATCGCTTCTCTGCGGGTCTAACCCCGTCCCACACTCAAGGTGTACGTGGCTGCCATTGCGGCTTTCCACACTCCTATGGGTGATGGACCTTTGGGTAGGCACCAGTTGGTTGTACAGTTCCTCCGTGGGGTTCGGAGGATGAGGCCTGCGGCTCGGTCCAGAGTTCCAACCTGGGACCTGGCAGTGGTTCTCGGAGGGCTGGCTGAGGCCCCTTCGAGCCATTGGAGTCGGCTGAACCAAAGAACCTGACCCTTAAGGTGGCTTTTCTCCTTGCCATTACCTCTCTGAGGAGAGGTGACCTCCAGGCCTTGGCGGTAACGCCGACTTGCCTGGAGTTTGCCCCGGTGGAGTAAAAGCCATCTTACACCCTAGGCCAGGCTACGTGCCTAAGGTCCCATCAAGGGTGGTCAGGTCTTTGGTTCTGCAGGCATTTCATCCTCCGCCTCATGTGACGGCGGAAGAAGGGAGACTTCACCTGCTCTGCCCGGTTAGGGCGCTAGAGTGTATCTGGCTAAGTCGGCACAGTGGAGGAGATCTCAACAACTGTTGGTGTGTTTCGCTCACCCAAGAAAGGGTTGCTCGCCTACTCAGACAATCAGTAACTGGATTGTCCAGGCGATAACCATGGCCTATCAGGTGCGCAGTTTGCCTTCACCTATGGCCGTGAGGGCACATTCCACCAGAGGCATGGCCTCTTCGGTGGCCCTCCTTTCTGGGGTCCCCTTGCAGGATATCTGCGAGGCGGCTGGGTGGGCTACCCCACACACCTTCATCAGGTTTTATAGCCTGCATCTCCTACGACGCCTGGCGCCAGGGTGCTCCAGTCCTAGTTGTGCCCGGTCTCGGCTTCACACTAGGGCAGGCGCTACCTCGGTGTGGCCTAGTGGGTACTGTTCCCCAAATCGCCGCTCCGACGCAGTGTGAGTTCCTCGAAGGGAACGGCTCGGGTTATGTCTATAACCCTTGTTCCCTGAGAAAGGGAACGAGCACCGCGTCGCCGCCACACCTCGGCACGCCTGGAGCGCATGCTTCAGAGCAATAGCTGCCATTACGCGCCGCTCCTTTATACTTCCGGTATGCCGCCACGATGACGCCATCACGCACGCACCAATCGGATTGGACTAGTTTTCATTCAGACTTCAGATTCGCTGATGCTTAGGGAGCATCCCCAAATCGTCGTTCCGACGCAGTGCTCGTTCCCTTTCTCAGGGAACAAGGGTTATAGACATAACCCGAGCCGTTTTTTCATAAGGGTTTGTCTGTGGCTGCATGTGCTGCTGGCGGCTAACAACGAACTCGTGATTGTATATACTCTGGTGTAATGTATGCACATTTTTAGTTCTTCCTTGTCGTTAATATGTCATCTTTGCTTTATTTTTCACAAAGAATTATGATGCTTCACTTCAACTATGATAAAGATACATTCACTCTCTCGCATTGCGTGTTCGAGCATGTTTGGGGACAGAGCAATGAAGCCAGGGATCTGTTTGTTTGCGTTGATTTCAAATATCAACAGTGTTTAAGAGAAATCGCTTAATGCACCTTTAATGCAGCCTTAAAAAAGACAATCAAGGCAGCTATGTATAAAACAATGGCTCATTGTTTGTTATTTTCTACAATGCTTCCAAGGGCAACCACTGTCAGCATGTTAGCTGCAAACACTCCATTTCCAAATGCACTTCACTGATGACTGAGCGGAAATCTATCGAACAGCTAAACATCACATGGGCCTCTGCCCTCAGTGTCAGAGACAGAGACTCATCAAAGCCACTGAGTGATAATAATTCAGATTGGCACTGAGCTGGGCTTGCAAAGAGAGATGGAGCGCGTGAGGACAGATGGATGGCTTTTTTGCAGACACAACCAAGACTGTTAATCACAAGACAAGAGGTCCCTATGGAACGGCAGGCATTAAAGAACTCCTTCCTGAGTTCAGTCAGTCAAAGAAACAGCAGCTGATGGTTAAACTGAGAAATCCAGATTGTCAAACTGTCAGAGTGCCAGAATGTCTAGTTTAAGTACTGTGGGTTTGATTCGAATGCTAATGCTCTCTACAATTTTGTAGAGAGAGAACAATCATGTTCACATTATGCTGTAATGAGTCCTCATTCATTGTGATCCCCTATTGTTTACTTACTTAATTCACAAAATAATACATAGAATAAATTGCTATATTTGAGTAAAGAGAGTTGCTATAGCAAAGTTATCTAACTGTATTCCACAGTATTGAGGAGGCAGCATCAGTTGCTAGTAGCATTTCAGTTTTCTGCTGAAATTACAACTAGTGGCAGTAAAACAACAAATTATGATTAAAGGGGCAGAGTATTGATTAATTTGCGTGGATCCTTGCACTTTACTATTGTAACGAGGTTCGTTTGTTGTGGGCAGGAAGGAGGCGGGAACCGGCGAACATTCACAAGATTTTAATCAAAATAAATAAAGACAACAAAAGTAAACCGCGGGCAGCCCCTCACGGACGACTGCCCGCAAACACTCACACATAATAAAACGTGGGCAGCCCCTCACGGACTACTGCCCACCGACACAACAAACGTAAACAAAACTTAACACAAATTCCAGGCCTGGTCCTCTCTCGCCTTCCGCTGTCTTCGCTCCTCCTTTTATGCTCCCGTCACTCGACCGCGAGACGAGACCGGTGTGACGCGCAGCTGGCACTCATTATCACTCGTCCCCGGTCCCACTCTCGCGGTCCCTCGCCCCCGCTGCTTGCCACAACTATGTTTGACCTCAAAAATGTTTTACCAAAGTGCATGATTTGTAAACTAAGAAATTTGCACATCTGCATCAGATAACTAGCTCCATATTATATTACTTTTATAACTTGGTATGCTTTTTCAGTATCTCACCTGTTACAGCATTGCACTTTCAATATGGCATGCTCAGGTAGGCTACGAGTCCCATGACACACAAGTCACAATGAGTGAGCTCAAATGCTCCCACATGAAAAAAAAAACTATAGTATATTATAGTAAAATTACTCTAGTAAATACTATAGTGTTTTTGAACCGTACTATAGTAAATATACTACAGTAAATTAACAAAGTGTAGTAAATACTATAATATACTACAATATACTACAATTTACTATAGTATATTTACACTATAGTATTTACTATAGTACACTATAGTATTTTTCATGTGGGCTTAACTGGGAACTATAATATACAGTACTACTTTTACTGGTTTTACCATAACATCGTATGGAAGAAATGCTAGTAGTAGTATGCTAGTATGCAGTTCCAAATTCATCAAAACACTTAGATGCTAGTTAAAATGACATGGTTGCTTCAGCAAATGCATTTTAATCTCACATACATAATTTTAGTGCCACTCTCTGTACATTTCATTTTGAAACTGCTATGATACATACAACAACCAACATAATAAATAATGGCCATCTGTTTTAGGTCAAACTGAACATGCTTTTAGCACCACTCACTTTTAAAATGTCGCAAAACAAAAAGCAACGTTATATAATTTTGCAGAAATGTAGCCACACTCACACTTTTCAAATGAGCCTGAGTTGCAAAAAAAACCCAAATAATATTGTGTCAACAACAGATGTGTATGCGCTTAAACTTTTCCTCATGTAAACGCAATACTGGGAGAAAGAATCCAGAGAGGGACCGGTGGAGGGAGACACCAAAAAGTAGCAAACAGAGGAAGGAACCACTGAAGGGCTGGTGTGGGAGGCCATGGGAAATCAGTGAATTCACCTCCACTAATAACACTGGATGGCTGAAGGTCTATGGTGGAGCCCTACGTGGTGTTCATCAGGGAGGAGTCCGTGGAACTGCAGACCGAGGAGTAGTCAGGTGGATCAAAGACCACAGCGAAGGTGGCGAGATGAAGAACTAGGGTGACTTTGCAGGCTTGGAGATTCAAACTAATCTGGAGGATTGGGGACTGAGGTGAAGCTGGGGACTCTGAAGGCCAAGGCTATGCCAGTGGGAGTGAGGACAAAGGCAACACTAGTGGGAAGGTGCTGAGGTGGAACCAGAGTGATGCCTGACCAAGGTGGAGCTGGAAGGATGGCGGATCTCGGCAGAGCCTGAGTGTTGACAGACCATGGCAATGTTAAGAAAGCAACAAGCCATGGTGGACCTGACGGAGGGAACCTACTAGCCAAAACGCTTAATCAATATACTGCAGCAGCAAACAGCTATAGTTCCCTATTGGCATCAACTAAAGTAGTTGGTTGTCGAGCCCAATCCAAAAACCTCCCTTTAGAGCAGTAGTTTTCACTGCTCTTAACCTGTCCTGGAAGCACCCCAGCCTATCACACCTCATCTATCCCTCATCTATCACACCTGATTCAACTCATCAACTTGTTATTAGAGACTGCTAGAACTAAACTGGGGGTGTCTGATAAGGGAGACATACAAAATGTGCAGGGCTGGGGTGCCTACAGGACAGGTTTGAAAACCACTGCTTTAGAGTATTCTCATTCCAGGGCAACCAATGACATAAGTCCAGTTTTGGTCCTATGTTCTGTCACGGCAGGTCAGCCAATGTAACAGGTATGGAAATTACACCGATTAATATATGTACTGTTGAGAAAAATGAACACAAAATTGTTCATTTATATGTCTTATGATCAAAAATCATTTATATGTCTGATCAAAATGTGTGCTTCTCCTTTAAGTGTTGTGCGATCACAAGATGACTTACTTCCTGTTCTGTCTCCTCCTTTCCCCTTTTGATATTATAACATCATGGGAGAGGTAGGTATCTGTTGATTTCCTGATAATCTTCTTAAATCTTTACCTTAATTGTTGTTTTTATATCTATATTTTCACTCAAACTGTGTATAGTGTTATTTTACTCATGTGTGATTATTTTTATCATTTTATTCTTTTTTAAGATTTATTTTTGTCTTGTATATGGAAGTGAGCACATGATGATAAATTTACCACACATTTATTTTATAAAAATATAAAGGACAGTCTCGATCAAAGAGGTTGCATATTTCTATGTTTATCAGATTAAAGGATCCAGTGCCGGACTGTGTGTTCTGCCGTCTGTTGTCCTGCGTCTGTGTCCACATTGGACGAGCAGAGGTGGATCTTAATGCAGCTCTTCACACTTTATTAACAACAAATAGAACAAAGAAGATAATCCACAGAATAAATAAACCCAACAATTCACATGCATAGGTAAAAAAAAAAATAATAATCAAAACAATAACCAAAACCGAAGGGCTTAAAGGGGTGGTTGATTATGATTTCACTTTTTTAACTTTAGTTAGTGTGTAATTTTGCTGTTTAAACATAAATAACATCTACAAAGTTACAACTCTCAAATTTCAATGCAAAGGGAGATATTTTCTTTTACAGAAATTGCTTTATAAGAACTACAACAAACGGCTAGTAGGGACTACTCAAGCTTCCTCCCAGGTAAGGGACCTCACTAACCCGCACTTAACACGATCGCACACAGCTCTGCTTTAAGTGCTAATTAAGAGTTGCTGTCCAAGTGATGAAATGTCACCTTATAGAATGGCTCGCAGTTGTAGCACACGCTTGTATTTAAAAATGTTTAGCCTAATTATTATTTGCTACGAGGTCAAAAATATATATATATAAGCACATAGTCTAGGTGGAGAAAAAAATGGCGGAATAAAAATAATACAAAAATACAAAAAAAAAAATCAAAAAGAGGAAACGTCTCGGTTACGTATGTAACCCTCGTTCCCTGGAGGAAGGGAATGGAGACGTTACGTCAGTACTGACGAAATGTGGGGTTTCACTAGAAGCCAGCTGCCTTTGATCTCAATCAAAACGATCCAATGGCATTATAATGTTTTATACTCCAGGGGTGGCAAGGGTCTTGCCAAGGGAAGATACGCGCTCAGGGAGACTTACCATAGAGAATACACATGTGGGGGTTGCCCAACGGGGGAACCATACACATGGGGCACCTAGCCTGACACGAGGGCCGGACCGTATGGGCCTGCACTCTGGTGATTGTGTCAGCAGTGCTGGAAGAACTCAGGGCCTACTGAGAAGCTCACCACAGTGGAAAAGCGCACGCATCCAGTCCATGGAGTGAAATGGCGCAGCAAGCGAAGACACCTGAGCCCGTCCAGTTACTGGCCATCTGGGCTGAGTACCCAAGAGGACAGAGGCTCCACTTGCAGATTATACAATTTTGCGAATGTTTTCGGTGTCGCCAAGCCTGCAGCTCTACAAATGTCTGCTAGCGAGGCGCCATGCGCTAAAGCCCAAGAGGAAGCTACACTCCTGGTGGAGTGTGCCTTAACCCCCAGGGGGCATGGCAAGCCCTGAACCTGGTAAGCCAGGACAATGGCATCTGTTTGGAGAGAGCCTTCCCTTTCTGCTTCCCTCCTTAACATACAAAGAGCTGGTCTGAGGTCCTAAAGCACCGCGTCCTGCCTACGTATGCGCTAAGGGCGTGAACTGGACAGAGCAGTGCCAAGGCTGGGTCTGCCTCCTCCAAGGGCAGTGCTTGCAGGTTCATCACCTGGTCCCTGGAGGGAGTGGTGGGAACCTTGGACACATATCCAGGCCTGGGTCTCAGGATCACGTGAAAATTAGCCGGCCCGAATTCCAAGCATCATCAACCGAAAAATGCCTGCAGGTCCCCCACCTTCTTGATAGAAGCCAGAGCAACCAGGAGTGCTATCTTCATCGACAGGAACTTTAACTTGACTGCAGAGGCTCGAAGGGAGCCTTGCGCAGGGCTGACAAAACTACTGCGAGGTCCCAAGAGGGTACTTGTACCGGGCGAGGTGGATTCAGTCAGTAGGGTGTTGATCTCCGCACGCGTGACAGGGGCATTGCCACCCACCATGGTATAGCGGACTCTCCGAAACCGGGGAGGAGATTGTGTGAACTGAATCGCATAGCCGAGCCTGATGGCGCGAGCGAGCCAGCTGGACAGTCTGGGGAGCGCTAGCCAGGCCCCCAGAAACTGGACCAGCGGGGTCATGCGAGCCACAGGCATAACCACGATGGGGCAGCAAAGCAGAATGACCGGCCCAGACAAGGTAGGTGTTGGAGCGTCCCTGCGCGGGGTCGAATTCCGCGCCCTGACAGAGGAGGCCAGGGAAGGTATAGCGTTCCACAGGGGCCTCAACTGACAGGGGGCTGGCGACAGAGGGGACAGAGAGTGGTGAGGCTGTGCGTCGCCCAGTCCCAGTCACGCCCTCTTGGGGCTCGGAGGTGAATGATTCAGATCTCCCTTTAACCCAACATAAGGTACCAGCGGTGATTTTTTTTAACAAAAGATTCTCCCCCGGCCCTCCACCGGGGGAAGGAGTGGTCCTGTCACCACCTCCTGGGAGAGACCTGAGTTCGCCTCTGAGCTGCCTGTCTCAGGACCACCGCTTAGCCTGCAGTTTAGTGGGATTTTGGGGCAGAGACAGGCTGGGCGGCCTTCCTGCGGCCACCTCCTTGCTGTGGCCCGGGTGGAGGCTGCTGCTGCTGCTTGGGTCGGGCGGGAGGGTGGGAGCAGGGTGGCATCAAGGGTGGGAGCAGGCCGCCGAGGCAGTTAATGTTTGATGGCCTCAGTCTGCTTTTGTGTGTTCGAGAACTGTTGGGCAAAGTCCTCGACTGCCTCGCCGAATAGCCCAGCCTGGGAGATGGGAGTGTTCAGGAAGCGTGTCCTGTCAGACTCGCACATCTCGGCCAGGTTGAGCCATAGGTGGCGCTCCTGGACCACACAAGTGGACATCACCTGACCCAGAGCTCGCGCCCGTAGGGCGAGGTCGGTGGCCTCGCGCAGCTCCTGCATTAATTTGGGGTCAGCACACCGCTTGTGCATGTCCCTGAGCCTGATGGACCTGAAGGATAGCCATGGCATGCAGAGCGGACGCTGGCTGGCCTGCAGCTCTATAGGTCTAGAACCTACAGGCCTTGGAAGGGTGCCTGGGGTCGCCACTCCACGCCGCGGCGCTCTGAGGACAAAGCTGCATCACTACAGAGTGCTCGACGGACGGGACCCCGGTGTACCCCTTGGTCAGGTCCCCCAGTCAACGGGGACCTCCACGACCTCGACACCTATTCATGCACCTCCAAGAAGAATGGGACTGAGCTCAGCGTTGGCCACCCCCAGAAAGTAATCATCCAGCCTTGAGCACTCGGGACATGGCAGAGGGTTCCACTCAAGCCCGATGCTCTCAGCATGGCCATGAGCTCTGGATCAGACTCGAGCAATGCTGGCACTCCCGAGGGAGGCAGCACAGCCGAATCCTCATCTCCAGAGGTATCCAGCCCACCTTGGGATGCGGCAATCGACATGGCGTCGTCCGCCGGCGCATCAAATGTGACGCTGGGCCCAGGACGGGAAACACCAGCGCCCTCATCTGGTAACGCCACGGATTGCAGTGCCCTAGAGGGTGGGCGTGGGCCAAAGTACTGCCTCTCGTGGAGACAGTAGATTGGGGTGTGATAGAGGGGACTCTCCCTCCAGCACGGAGATCACTGACTCTTGATCGTAGCACTGCGATGGTCATGTTCCCGCAGTGAGAACATGACTCGTCCACGAACACACGCTCTGCGTGTATGAGGCCCAAACTGAAAGGGACCGTCTCAGTTACGTAACCCTCATTCCCTGAAGGAAGGGAACGGAGACGTTACGTCCCCATGCCACATCAGCTGTGTCTGCTGGAACGTCCAAGGCGCTCAGCCTCGGCTCCTCAGCAGAGAAACGTAATGCGAGATTGCTATGCAACGCCATTTATACCAGCGCTGTGGGGCAGAGTTTCATTATGCAAATTCCGCAGACCCATGGCATTCTCACGCCATTGGATCGTTTTGATTGAGATCGAAGGCAGCTGGCTTATAGCGAAACCCCCATTTCATCAGTAATGACGTAACTCAGAGTTTACTGACTGAAAGGGAACTAGTGTTATTTTACAGGTGGAGCTAAACAAACATAATTTTCAGCAGGTTTATGGCAAACATATCAATAAACAAAAACAAGAAATCTGTGAGGATATTGCTATAAAACTAACTGCAAGAAGGGGCATTAAAATCAGGGAAGGAGGTCAGGAAGAAGTGGCAGGACGTTGCAAGCCTCAAGAATACCACAGAGGTTAACAATTAATAAAACTGGTGCATTGTGGGCCCAATGACTCCCCCTTCTTACACTGGAAGAAGAAAAGGCACTGTCAATATTTGGCCTCAGATGGGATTTGTGGTGGTATTGACCTCCTTGGAGGAGTAGGGCCTGAACCTGAACCAGGTACATCATGCTCACAGGAGCAATCGGGTTCACTTCCCATTGGCAGACACCTACCATCTCCCAGTCCTCCCAAAAGCCTTACCATGCTCTAGACTCCATCTTCAATTGTCAGACCACAACATCACAGCTCTTTGAGAATGCCTGCAGTTGTAGTCAGTAGTACTTAGTACAGCTGGAGAGGGAGAAACTATATGTCCTAAAAGACATGAGAAAATATCTTAAAGATGCAAGTGAGAGGGACATCTACTTTAAGCAGCAGCTCACTGACCTCAAGAAGGCCACGCTGGCTTTAGAAGGGAGGAGACTGACACTGTCGGAGTCTCACTAACATCTCACGGAGATGAGGTTTGCAAGGCCCTCCATTTTGGTGCCAATTATATTGCCAGATGATTCAGGTAATGTTGTTTTATGTTGGTCAATCATGATGACTAATTATATGTTTTAATAAACTCTTGTGCAACATAAAATATTATTTTCCATTATGTAGTTAGGACCTTATCCTATTGTGCAATGTCTTTTGCAAATCCTAGGGAACAAACAACAAACACAAATAAATTTAGATTAGATGGTTTGATGTCCTTGTGTTTGTTGAACCACTCAAAGACTAAGGCTCCATGAAATAATACAGTAGAAGTATTATTGTTTCTAATTTAAATTGCTATTTGTAGTACTGAAAATAAGCATATAATCCCTATGAATGTCCATATACAGCAGTGCACCTTTTCATTCCTTAATTTATGTCTCCATGTAGTTTTTATTTTATTTATTTATTTATTATTATTTCTTTATGGAATTACTCAAAATTAATTTCATCAAACAAAAAACAAGTAAAATGTATAAAGATACATAAAAACAATTGGACAGGAGTAAAGTTTGGGTGCAATTCGCCGGTTGTCCTGCAGGTGACCTCATAGCTCTGTCTCCTTACGATGCACTTAGGGATTTACGATTACTATCATTTTCAAGTGCTAATTTAGTTACGATGCTTTTGGGAAACAGACCTTAATAATAAGATCACTCGTACGATCGTTTTTACGATCAATTTAGGCTTACGATGCTTTTGGGAAACGCAGCCCAGACCATTTTTACAAGAAGGGACACAGTGGTGTAGAATAAAAACTAAAAGATAAAGTCAAGTCAAGTCACTTTCATTTATACCGCTTTTTACAATACATATTTTTTCAAAGCAGCTTTACAATGATAATAGAAAATTAATGGAAAAGAGATTGATTTGGCTGTACAGCAGCTCTAGAAAAGATAGTTATTGTCCAGCTAAAGTAAGTTTTTGATTGATTCATTTTCGTTGTAAATAATCATTAGTTATTTACTTTGGGGCCACTTACATGACCATTTTCATCCAAAATAGAATTCCGTCCGCTCATCCGCACAGCAACAGTGCCTGGCGACTAGAGAACACAAACCTTGAAACAGCTTTTGAAATAGTGTAAACTTAAAAAAAAAAAAACGTGAATCTGTGAGAACTGTGACGGCATGCCCATAAGCATTAAGTCTTTAGTCTATAGGTAAGCGCTTTTGAATACGTATGTTTTTTTTATGGCTGTATTGTGGTCGTGTCTAGGCACATGTCCACATTTGATCTGGATACAGCCTGGATCTGGCAGACTACTGTAAATTTGGGGATAAACAGAGAGAGAGAGAGAGAAAAAAAAAGAAATAATGCTTTTTTTTTTTTTAAACAAAGTATGAACATATGTTAGACTGCACCCCGTAAACACAATCAAGCCTTTGAAAAAGCTGATCAACCACACCTTTACATATACACTTAGTAATGAGAAACTAAACAAGACAAATAAAATATGATATATAAAAAAATATAATATAAAAGTTAAATATAATCAATGCGTAAACAAACTAGAAACAATAACTATCGAAACCGGAACTAAGATACAGGGAAACAGAACTTTCAAATTAAAAGTCTTTGGCAAAGCAAATAGAAACAGATCAGGCCACCTGTAATATGGTTTTATTATGTCTGCTGCGTTTGTGAAGTTCCTATAGAATTGCTACAACAGAACTGGCATATCACTGAATTGCTGTATCTGGGCAAAGGTGCTGACAACACAGCCATGATTATTTGGACGCGTGTTCCACTCACACATAGAGACAGCCACCCTGTAAATACAAAATGAAATCCATATCATCTCCCTAAGAGGCCATTTTCTCCCCTGCACAGGGCTCCTCATTGTTTTATGCTCTGCACCACTGTGGTAAGCGAAAAAAAATATTAAATTGACTGTCACATGCAGGGGGAGCAAAGAATTACCTGACATTTCTATATTTCCATATTTCCTTGCATAACCTTATAATATTATATAATATAACCGCATAAGGTTGGGAAGTTCTTAATATTATTTTTACACAATGAACATCTTATATTACAAGTTATTTAAAGTTTGTTTTCACTTGCACTAAACTGACATTCACAAATGGAAAAAAAAATATTAACATGCCACTTGCACACTTTTGTTTGGATTCACATAAGACAAATACAATTAGTTATAATTTGATCATGTTTTAATGGCCACATGAAATATACCCCACACGTAATTTAATAGGGCTCAGAATGTTTAAAAAATCAGGGATGTCAAAAGGGAACTGAAAAATGTATAGATGACCTTCCTCTCTCAAATGTACGGTGGCATATACATTAGAGAGACATATTCCTGAGAGGGGTGATGACATTCACAGTCTTCTTGGAGAACAGCACTTCCTATGCAAACTGACTGCCCTCATCACCCAGACCTATTACCTCGAACAACCTCATCATGTTTGTGACATATTTACTCTGCCTTTTACCCTTTGGGTATTATTATTATTTAATACCAATAATAATAATTCAGGGGAGCCATCTTCCATGGTTGGGTAAAAATTGAGAATATAAGAATTGGCTTCCTTTCAGGTCAAGAGTTTTAAAACATCAACAATTACGTTATAAATTTGGAATAATTTTAAATTATGAAAATGTAAGCATTCTTCTCTAATAATTTTTTAGTAGATTACTGTGATAATTAATATCCATTAAAGATTTGTGAAACACCACCACAAAATATCCACCACTACGATTTCAGCTTTTATTAAAAAAAAAAATACTGAAACAAAATTTATATTGATTTGATTGAATGTAAAAATTGAAGATTAAATGTATTATTAAAAACATACTGCAGTTCAATGAATTTCTTTTCTTTTCTAGAATTTAATTTCTACCACCTTAAATTAAAATTACAATTCTGCATAAACAGTTCAAATTCAATCCACTAAAACACTATTACTTACAGGACCATGTATGAATGACATAATATAGAGAACTGCAATCAATGAAAGCTTCCTATACATCTGTCAGTTCAAGTGTGAGGTCATTCTTGGAAAGGCTCATAGTGAGGTGATCCGCAGTGCAAGAGACTGAATGTAAATTAACAACATCCCAGATAGAAACATTGCTTGCTAACACTGAGAAAATGACAGCCGTGTCCCTATAAAATACACTGAGGTACATTGTGCCCTTGCCTGCTCAGCGAGGCAGAAGCTGAACAGACTGAATCGCTGAGGAGGTAATGAGGGAGTTTGCATTTCCCTGTATTTCAAGGATGAGAGGCACTTGTTCTTTGATCACGGCAACATCTGGTCACATAATTACACTGTGCCTCCCTGAACTTTTCCTGGAGACAATTTTCAACTCTCGAGTTTAAAAAACAAAACAAAAAAAATTTTGGTTAGTTATACATTAGGTTGTTTTCAGTCCCATTTACTTTGAGGTTATTGTGAATGATGGAAGCATGCAATCTGAAGTAGAGTCATGCAGATCATGTTGACATCACATTCTCATAGGGACTGAGTTGTCCATCAACTGTAAATCAGAAATGTTGGTAGGATGCTGAATTTTAAGTGAAGGAAAAATGTGATATAGGCTCATGGATGCATGAAGCCTATGATTTCAATCCCAATCCCATTAATAATACACAACCCTCCAACGACACATGTGCACATTACCCAAGCAGCAGTGCAATGAGATTTAAATTGAAGGAGATTGAAAACATGCATCGAGTTGTTCTTTTTTTGTGGTTGCCCTTGGCTTAATTTGTCTATCAGTATTCACAAGACATATTTTTTTTCCTCAGTGATAATTTGGGTGCAAGTCAACAAATTATGAACAACCAACACAAAAATACATGCTTACACACGTATTGGGAAGATCCTTGCTGTCAAGTAAATGGCAAAACAAAACCCTCAAACAGCAGAAACAGTTCAGGCAATGTCAGCAAAAAAAAAGCAGTGTGCTTTTGAATGTGTGTGGTCCGAGAAAACCCTATGTTTGCAATACCATGGATGGCAATACCAGAAATATTTTTTTTATTATTATTATTTAAAAATTCTGAAAGTTTTCTGTGAATGGTGGGTTATGGGTAGGGGGTTAGGGGATAGAATGTCAAATCAAACATGTAAACTCAACATTGGCCTGCCTGTTTTAAATTCACAGCAGTGAACCTGCCCTCCTACAGTTTGCACTATACATTCATCACAATGTCAACATTCTCCTAAAGAGACACAGATTACGAGGGTGTGTATTAATGGAATAGTGAAATTCTGTCATTATTTACTCACCTTCACTTTTTAACATTTATTATTATTATTATTATTATTATTATTATTATTTCTCCTGCAAAGCACAAAATAATATATTTCAGCAATATTATTTTTTTGTCAGTACAATAAACGTCAACGAGGTCCATATATTTCAAGCTCCAAAAGGGACATAAAGGTAACATAAAAGTATTTCACCCCATTGACTTTCATTGTATAGACAAAAACAGCTGAGTAAAAGATTACTAAATGTTTTGGGGGGACTGATTTACTTTATGCATACAATGCAGTAAAATGACTGCAATCATTCATTTATTATTTCTAGCTATGTTACCCAAGCCACATACAATTACAGCAGATTTTACCATGTATTCTCTCTATCTACACTCACTTAAATGATTATTAGGAACACCTGTTCAATTTCTCATTAATGCAATTATCTAATCAACCAATCATATGGCATTTGCTTCAATGCATTTAGGGGTGTGGTCCTGTTCAAGACAATCTCCTGAACTCCAAACTGAATGTCAGAATGGGAAAGAAAGGTGATTTAAGAAATTTTGAGCGTGGCATGGTTGTTGGTGCCAGACGGGCCGGTCTGAGTATTTCACAATCTGCTCAGTTACTGGGATTTTCACACACAACCACTTCTAGGGTTTACAAAGAATGGTGTGAAAAGGGAAAAACATCCAGTATGTGGCAGTCCTGTGGGCGAAAATGCCTCGTTGATGCTAGAGGTCAGATGAGAATGGGCAGACTGATTCAAGCTGATAGAAGAGCAACTTTGACTGAAATAACCACTCATTACAACCGAGGTATGCAGCAAAGCATTTGTGAAGCCACAACACGCACAACCTTTAGGCGGATGGGCTACAACAGCAGAAGACCCCACCGGGTACCACTCATCTCCACTACAAATAGGAAAAAGAGCCTACAGTTTGCACAAGCTCACCAAAATTGGACAGTTGAAGACTGGAAAAATGTTGCCTGGTCTGTGAGTCTCGATTTCTGTTGAGACATTCAGATGGTAGAGCCACATTTTAGGCCCCTTAGTGCCAATTGGGCATCGTTTAAATGCCACAGCCTACCTGAGCATTGTTTCTGACCATATCCATCCCTTTATGACCACAATGTACTCATCCTCTGATGGCTACTTCCAGAAGGATAAGGCACCATGTCACAAAGCTTGAATCATTTCAAATTGGTTTCTTGAACATGACAATGAGTTCACTGTACTAAAATGGCCCCCACAGTCACCAGATCTCAACCCAATAGAGCATCTTTGGGATGTGGTGGAACGGGAGCATTATGCCCTGGATGTGCATCCCACAAATCTCCATGAACTTTAAGATGCTATCCTATCAATATGGGCCAACATTTCTAAAGAATGCTTTCAGCACCTTGTTGAATCAAATCCACATAGAATTAAGGCAGTTCTGAAGGCGAAAGGGGGTCAAACACAGCATTAGTATGGTGTTCCTAATAATCCTTTAGGTGAGTGTATGCATTAAAATGTAGTTTGTTTATGCTGACTGATTTAGCATATAGTTTGTTCTATATATTATGGAAGTCAAACTTTTGGATACTTTTAACTTCTTTTGTTGTTTTGTATACCATATATGTTGTTAGATTATTAGATTGTTTGCATAATTGTTTGAATAAACCTTGATTAGTAAGCAGTAGTGTCTAGGCACTCATGTGAAGAGAACCTGTGCAATCAGAGTGTTCCAGACATCAGCTGAAAGGCAGACACTGACTCTGAGTGTAATCGGCTAAATTTATCTAAATGGCATCAAGTATTGTACCCTATTCATAACGTATCCCTAAAATCAGAGGGAAATGATAGTTGAATATGAATAGAAGACCTTTGTTGTAAGCCTAAATTTGACATTAACTGTAAACATATCCATCAAATCTGATTGAAAGTGTTGATCCAGGAACATATTTTACTTGGTAAAAGCATCACCAGCATTATGGTCATTATCACTATCAACTGCATTAGTAATGTGATATAGGACTACCTCAAATAGCATTCACCTTTTAAGGACCCAATGAATACAAAATTTGAGTTGTATGGCTTTAATCCATTGCTGTGATGTATAGAAAATTCTGCTTCAAGAGAAAATACATCACCACATGTCAGGAAACTCATTTTAATCTATTGGCTGCTCTGGAATCAGCTTATTAGTTTTCAGGCTCTGTTTCACATGTGGTAGCAGTAGATAAGTAGTAGTGACCTGTCATTCCCCTTGTGCTGTTTCACATCCATTGGCCCATAATGGGAACCCTCAAGGGCCATAGGGACTGGTTTAAATTTAGGTGGGCTGAAGTTTAATAACAGCCATATGAGCCCCTATCAGGAACTATCTATCCAACTTAGCTCCAGACCAGATAATCTGTCTTACTCCTCTGCTCCTGTTTTTTCTTTCACCACGTTTTCCCTTTTTACTTTTCTGCCCCTCTTCCTCCTTTCTCATTTCCATTCTTTATTTCATTTTTAAAACATAGTTTTCCCTAGTAAATAAATAAATAAGCCTGCATAAACTAGTCATCTTGTGAAAAGGGTTAAAATTAAAAATTTCTATATGTTTAATTAAAAATCAAGTCAACATTTTTATAGCACGTATAAAAACAACACCAAATTTCATTAATTTAAGTTTGAAGTCACCATCACAATTCAGAGGTAGATACAACTGGGTGTCATCGGCTTAACAGTGACATGCCACATTATGTTTCTGAAATATTATTCCCAGTGGAAGCATATATAAGGAAAAACGTACAGGGCCTAGACATGAAGGATGCAATAGAATTCCCTAGTTCCACAGTAAGGTTCTTTCATGCAAGTATTAGGAGAACCAGCATGGTTAGAGCATGCCCCTGATACCCCCCACTGACTCAATCGGTTGAGACTGTGCTAAGATTGAGAAGCACTAAAACAACACAATTCCCAGCATCTACCAACATCAACAAGTCATTTGATACTTTAAGAAGGCAGTTTCAGTGCAATGCCGAGACCTAAAACCAGATTGAATTTATCAAAAAATGTGTTTTCATTTAAAAATGTTAAAAGTTGATTAAACTATCCATTATTTTTGCCGTAAAGGCAGTTTTGAGATTGGCCTATAATTGCTTAAAACTGCTGAATCCAGACTTGTTGTTTTTTTTTGTTGATTTTTTTTTTTTTACAAAGGCTGCACCAAGGCATGCTTAAAATAAGATGGAACCAGACCCTCTAAAACACCCACCACATCCCAGACCTGAATTGACAGGTGCGGTGGAATAACATCAAGAGAACAGTAGGCTGGTTTCAAGTGCTGAATAATTTTAGAACATAAGTAGGTGTAACAGGCTCAAACATAGCTAACTGGCCAGCATTCATCGAGTCAGGAGGGGCTAAGGGATAGCCAGGGTCCGGGACAGGAATAGTAGAGCTCTTATCTATAAAAAAAAAAAAATGAAAACGTTTTCACAAGCTCTCCTAGAATTATCAACAACAGTTGGATAAACAGGATTCACAACAGTATTTATTACACTGAATAAGACTTTCGGACTGTGATGGTTCTTTGTTAATTAGGTCAGTGAAATATTGCGCCTTAGAAGATTTTATAAACTGCTGATAAGTGGCCATACAATCTCTTAGTATCTCATATGAGACTTGGAGCTTGTCTTTTTCCGTTTTCCCTCTGCTTGTCTTAATTTTCACCTAATTAACCGACTCTGCATTAATTCAGGGCTGGAATACAGCTTTAGATTTTTACCTTTCTATGAGGAGCTATACCGTGAAATATAATGTTACACTCAGTGTTAAAATCGGCTACCAACTTTTCTAAATCCCAACTAGATAAAGTTAGATCTAAGGCTTGTGGCTGTATAAGTGAATTAAATGCCTCGGAAAACTTAGAGGCCGCCAGAGCAGTAATGGACCTGGCACGGCGATCAGCTCACTCAGGACCTATAGTAGGCTCAACGAGCCTCACAATAAAAATAATAAAAAAATGGTCTGAGAGCCCAATGTTTTCTATCACCAGCTCACACACTGGAACACCCCAGGACAGAACCAAATCCAGTGTATGACCCTGTTTGTGCATAGAACTCACTACAGATTGAGTTAAAAGAATCAAGCAATGATAATACATCTTGTATTAGAAGATTATCCGGGTAGCAGATATGACTTTTAAAATCCCCTATAATATAGCAAGGCTATCACAGCATGGAATCGATGATGATGATAGTTCAGAGAATTCACAGATAAATGCTTTGTTGTAGTTATAATAATAATTTGTTACAATTATATAGCGCTTTAAATACGTTAAATACCTCAACATTTTCACATTTCTCCACTGATATAAGCCTGCATTTAAAACAGTTCTTGAAGCAACACACCATGCTCCATGAAGATTAAGATTGTCAGGGTTAACCCTGAACTTGAACTTTAACTCTTATTAAAATGCTGTCACAACTTGCTGACATGTACCTTACTGGATCGGAATCATCTGCCACAGCATCCACATGCCCATTCAAACCTGCCACTAAGGCACACTCTCTCCTCTCTGTTTTACTCGCACACCTCCTCGCTTGCCTTGTTTCCTGCTGCGGCTCCTCCAATAAAGAAAACAGTCCGGAAGTCCACACATATTTGCAGATATGCAAGCAATAAATGGGGGATTACTTGGCTTATTTCCACCTGAGTATCAGCTAGACGCCACCACCTCCGTTTTCCGCAGACTGAGAAGAAAATCACGTTCATAGACTCGCAGAGAGTTGATTCACTGCACAAACACAGATAAAAACGGGACAAGAACTGATTAAACGTAGAACACAGACAGCAGGTGGCAACGCTATACTTTTGTTAAGATATTTTTGGCAGAAGTTCCCATGCTGCCAAAAAATCGGCTCGGGTTATGTATATAACCCTTGTTCCCTGAGAAAGGGAACGAGCACTGCGCGCCGAACGAATTTGAGGACACTCCCTAAGCAACAGCGTGTCTGAAGTATGAATGAAACTATCCCAATCCTGATTGGTGTTGCGTCATGACGTAGCTGTGACGGCATACCCGGAAGATACATAAGGGGGGCCGGCGCATAGTAACGGCAATTATCGCCATGAAGCATGTGCTCCAGGCGTGCCGAGGTGTGGCGACGCGACGCAGTGCTTGTTCCCTTTCTCAGGGAACAAGGGTTATATACATAACCCGAGCCGTTCCCTTTCGAGGGAACTCACACTGCGTCGGAACGACGAATTTGGGGAACGAGTACCCACTAGGCCACACCGAGGTAGCGCCTGCCTAGTGTGAAGCCGGAGACCGGGCACAACTAGGACTGGAGCACCCTGGCGCCAGGCGTCGCAGGGAGGTGCAAGCTATAGACAGCTGTACATAACTCCTGTGCAGACTCCACTTCCCTTCTTCCGCCGTCATGTGAGGCGGAGGATGAAATGCCTGAAGAACCAAAGACCTGACCACACTAGATGGTACCTTGGGCACGTAGCCCACCCTAGGATGTAAGATGGCCTTTACTCTGCCAGGAGCAAACTCCAGGCAAGTCGGCGTAAGCGCCAAGGCCTGAAGGTCCCCCACTCTCCTCAGAGAAGTGATAGCTAAGAGAAAGGCCAACTTAAGGGTCAGGTTCTCTGCCTCAGCTGACTCTAGTGGCTCGAAGGGCCTCAGCCAAGCCTTCAAGTACCACTGCCAGATCCCTAGGTTGGAACTCTGGAACAGGCCGCAGGCCTTATCCTCCGAGCCCCACGGAGGAACCGTACAACCAGATGGTGCCTACCCAAAAAGGCCCATCACTCACAGGAGCGTGGAAAGCCCAAAGGCAGCCACGTACACCCGGAGTGTGGACGGGGTAAGACCTGCAGAGAAACGATTTTGGAGGAACTCCAGCACTGAAGCCACTGGGCAGTTAACTGGGTCCACCTCACGCTCTCTACACTAAGTGGAAACACGTTCCACTTCGGGCTGTACACCCTCCTGGTGGAAGGAGCCCTGGAGCTGAGCAAGGTCTCGATAACATCTGCTCCAGTCTCTAGGTACTGGGCCCCCTCAGGGGCCCGACCCAGAGATCCCAAAACTCTGGGCAGGGGTGACATATTGTCCTCAACAGGATGTCTGCTCCCTGATCTTGGACCCTCGGGACATACATTGCCCTGATGGACAACAGTTTCCCTTGGGACTGCAGGAAGATCTGATGCGCCAGTCTACACAGAGGGCGCGACCTCAGACCCCCCTGCCGATTGAGGTACGATACGACAGCTGTCTTGCCTCTTCGTACCAGGACATGGTGACCACGGAGGTCCGGGAAAAAGCTCCTGAGAGCTTTGTAGACCGCCATCATCTCCAGGCAATTTATGTGCCAGGAGGAATGACGGCCCTCCCATGGGCCCCTCGAAAAGCGGCCGTCCATGACTACGCCCCAACCAGTGAGGAGGCGTCTGTTGAAGCGGATTTCCGGCAACAGGACGCTCCCAACACTGGCCCCTGGGACAGAAACCAAGGTTTCTTCCATATGACTAGGGAACGAAGGCCACTGCGCTGTTACCTGATCATACAGAATGGATTTCCCCTCAAGGAAAGTCACCTGGTTTACTTCGTATCAGGACAAGGTGGCGCGGAGGTCCGGGAAAAAGCCCCTCAGAGCTTTGTAGACCGCCAGCATTTCCAGGCAGTAAATGTGCCAGGAGAATGCCGGGTCTCCCACAGACCTCTCGCAGCAGCCGCCATGACCACGCCCCAGCCAGTGAGGAGGCATCCGTTGAAACGGTCTTCCGGCAATGGATGCTCCCAACACTGGCCCCTGGGACAGAAACCAAGGTTTCTTCCATATGACTAGGGAACGAAGGCATCTGCGCGTTACCCTGATCATACAGAACTGTTTTCCCCTCAAGGAAAACCCCCTGATTCCCAGCCACCACTGTAAGGGTCTCGTGCAGCAGGCCAAGAGATATTCTGTTGGACGCAGCCGCAATGAGCCCCAGCAGTCCTTAAAACTGCTTCACAGTGATGCTGTGGCCTAGCTTCACTTTAGAGACCACCGCCCGTATGGACTCGTCGTGCAAGGGAGACAATTGTGCCCACAACGTAGAGAATCCCATACGACTCCAGGAACACTGTTCTCTGGAGAAGGCGCAATACGCTACTGCGTGTAGAGTCTCAACCCCAAGCACTGAGAGCAGCCAAGGGACGATACCTCAATGCCGAACTGCTGCTACCACAGAGGAAGGGCTAGGCCGTATGGACGAACCCGATATTGGTACGCTTTGCCCCCAAAAGCGAACCTCAGGAACTTCCTGTGACACAGAAGGATGGATACAGGGAAGCATGCGTCCTCTTTAGACCCGTCGTGACAGACCAGTCCTCAGACTGGATCTGAATCACAACGGAGGAACTGTAAGCATCTTGAATCTGAATCTCCTCAGAGAAACGATTCAAGTACCTCAGATCTAAAGTTGGGCGCAACTCGCCATCCTTCTTAGGAACTATGAAGTACCGGCTGTAGAACCCGGACTCCTGTCTGGCGGAGGAGCACCTTCTGTGGCCTCCTTACCAAGCAGTGGACTTCCTGTTCCATTACCCGAACCTGCCCAGGGACCACTGCCGTCCAGACCACCCCACTGAACTTCGGGGGAAGGTAACTGAACTGCAGTCTGTATCCCTTTTTCTACAGTACGCAGGGCCCACACAGATATATTCGGAGGCATAACCATGCGCCAAGATAATCTGCTAAGGGAACCAGCCTCTCGAGGCCGGCCTCGGGTGTCAACCGAGCCTCCTCCCCGACCCCCTGAAGCGGCTAACCGGCAGGGTGAAATCGAGAAGATTTTTCGGTGTGCGTCGCGCGTTTGCTGGACTGCCGCAAGTCTTGCTAGAGGCGGCTGGTGCAGCACGCGTCTTGCGCGGGAAACGATGTGGCCCGAAGCATACTTGATGGCGGGAGCACAGCATCGATTCGAAAACTCCACAGGAGGCGACCTCGATCGCTCCTACCCGGGAGAGGGGGCTGGCCAGCAGGGGCCTCATCTAAGGGAGCTGCTCTGCAGGGCCGCAACACTAGGGCGGACACTGGGAATAGCAATTGCCTGAAACTGATGTGCCCCGCAGGCCACAAGGCGGTGAGAACGACATCAACTTCAGGAGGGCTCCACCTTAGATGAATATCCAGACAAGTCGAACACGCTTAGGTGACATAATTAAAGTATCCAACTTATTAAAGTCAGATAACATGACACTCAATTCCTCTGAATTAAATGCCATCATAATCAGCCAACCCGTGCAACCTGGTCTGAATGATAGGCTGAATAAAAAATACATCTAACTCCTCAAAGTCAGATAATATTTTAATTTAATTCCTTGGAATTAAATGTAGCCATAATCATCAGATGACACTGTTTTATTGTATTTATACGGACTCATAAACCACGCAGCGTTGCCTCAGCAAGCGTGGTTCAACTCCGCCATAATACAATTGGCTTTCATCGCTCGAGAAAAAAGCCAAACAGTATCACGGTGAAACATGGTCTGAATGACAGGCTGAATATCTAACTCCTTAGAGTCAGATCATATTTCATTTAAATCCTCAGACTTAAATGCAGCCATAATCATCAGGCAATACTGTTTTATCGTAATATACGGACTCGTAACCACACGTTGCCTCAGCAACGTAGCTCAAGCCAACCAGTATTCCATGCACACCGATCGCGTGTGTTCACCTTAATAGCAGACCCATAACCTGCGCTGCCTCGGCAATCGTGAGATTGAGTCTTGCATATAAGAAGTGCCGAGCTCGTTATAACCCGACTGCCCGATGCTGAGCACGTCTAATTCCCCAGAATCAGACCGTTCAAGCATCGGGTCCTCCGCCCCGGGGGAAGAAGCCGCATCGCGGGCTTCCACGCGGGGAAGGAGAACATCTGAACTGACAGACAAAGACTGGGAAGATGCCTCAGCAGTCCCAAGTCTCGCTGACATGTCCATCCGTGAGCCCCATGACCGGCCTCGCCGCACGCCTCGGCGAATGCGGGACCGATCCACGGGGCTCACGAGGCTAACGACCTCATTGAACACGGCCACCCGCGAAGCACCCTGAGCGGCAGCTTATCACTGTCGCTGGCGCTTCACTCAAGCCGCCCTAGCGTGCTGCACGCCCAGGCACTGTACACTAAGCATATGTGTGTCCGTGCCCGACCTATAACTGGGACACTGGTGCACACAACGCTAGTATTGCCCGCCCGGAGTCGCCAACTTTATATATATATATATATATTCTTTTTTGTGACAAACAACACCAAATAGACAGACAATTTGAAACACAGAGCGCTATGCTGAAGAGCGATAACTGCCGTTACTATGCGCCGGCCCCCCTTATGTATCTTCCGGGTATGCCGTCACAGCTACGTCATGACGCAACACCAATCAGGATTGGGATAGTTTCATTCATACTTCAGACACGCTGTTGCTTAGGGAGTGTCCCCAAATTCGTCGTTCCGACGCAGTGTGAGTTCCCTCGAAAGGGAACTACTAAGGAAACCAGCCTCTCGAGACTGGTCTCTGGCATAACTCGAGTCAATGTCCTGAAGCGGATGACCAGCAGGGAACATCCAAACGGACTCCTCTGAAACCCTCCTCGGAGGGGCCGACTCTCTCAGTGTCCACACAGAAACGTTCAAGGCTGAATATAGTATTTTCATTCAGTCATCTTACTTCTCAAAACCAGACAAATATTTTATTTTATTTCTCAAAATTAAATGCAGCCAAGAAACAACCAGACAAGTACAAAAAGCCCCTTTTTAAAATTACGCAATTTAAGTAATAGTAAACTTCCAATAAAAAAATTATATGTATTTTAATTGAATAATTGAACAATCCTTAAACAATTATTCAAATTCAATTTGATGGAATGTTACTATTAATTAATTTGTAAATCTTAAAAAAGGCTTATTGTGCATGCTTTTCTTTACACATCGGGATCTTTTATGAATGAATACTGCCAGCTCCTTCAACAGCTGACGTGCATGCGCCACTCCCAAACAAACAACACATAAATCGCATGTGTCCTCACTTGTAATAAAGTGAGAGCTGGGAGGTACATTTGATTCAAATTCCTGTTTGCTTGCCAATACTTCTGTCTTATAATGTGCTTGAGACAAACAAACAATAAATAGAGACAATTTCACACAGAGAGCTGGGTGCACTTTATAGTTTCCTGGTGATGACGTCACCCGCCTATGATCAACCAAAACGCTGCTGTTGTGTACTTGAGTTCCCTTTCAGTCAGTCACGTTCGACGTACGTCGGAACTGAGGAACCGAGGAATTGGGATCTGTTTTCAGAGACCGACCTACTTTGAGTGATTAAAAACGAGCCAATGGACATTGGCATGCGGTTCACACATTCCACGCACCGCCCCGCTGCGTGGGTATAAATACTGCGTGGGTCATCACAATGAACCCTTTGCTCAACGTTTGGACTTAGGATGGGTCCTAATTGGTAACGTTTGTCTTAATGGTGTTCATAGACCCACTGTTTGTTCTTACAAAACCAACATTCTCTGGAACGGACGTCCCAGTTACCTGACACCATGTGAGAATAACATCTACATGAAAGTACAGTTGTCAGGTGAGCAAAACAAGTCTCCTGTTAGACAAACATGCAACGATGTGGGCTTGCTGTTTCATTTGAGGACGAATTATTCCTAGAGATCATGAATCAGGAGTTCTGCAAAGATGATACAAGCAGTTGGGTAGCTCTTTTACCATTTCGTAAACCAAGACAACGCCTACCCAACAATCGACAACATGCTCTGAATCGACTCATGTCTCTCAGTCGCACTCTGAAAAAGAACACCGAGAAGAAGGATCACTTTATAGATTTCATGGAAAAGATTTTTGAAAACAATCATGCAGAAGTAGCACCTCCTATTGACAGAGATAAGGAATGTTGGTACTTGCCAAGTTTTGGAGTCTACCACCCTAAAAAACCTGGACAAATTAGAATTGTGTTCGATTCAAGTGCAAGGTTTAATGGCGTGTCACTGAATGATGTTCTCCTTCGAGGTCCAGACCTTAATAATAGCTTGCTTGAGGGTCCTCATGCGTTTCAGAACTGAGCCAGTTGCGGTGATGACAGACATCAAGCAGATGTTTCATAGTTTCCTTGTGAAAGAGGATCATCGCGACTACCTCCGTTTCTTGTGGTTCCGTAACCACCAACTTGAGGGTGAGATTGTGGATTATCGTATGAGAGTTCATGTGTTTGGTAATTGCCCCTCACCAGCTGTGGCCATTTATGGTCTTAAAAACAGCCCTGGAGGGGAAAGTGAGTATGGGACAGAAGTGAGAAATTCATTGAAAGGCACTTTTATGTGGATGATGGCCTCAAGTCATTCCCCGTAGTAGATGAGGCTGTTAGTCTGCTGAAAGCAGCTCAAGAGATGTTGGCCAAATCTAATCTTAAGTTGCATAAAATCGCATCCAATGAACTAGAAGTTATGAAAGCCTTTCCTGCTGTTGATCTTGCTAAGGGTTTACAGGACCTTGATGTTGGCCAAGACCTTCACTTTGAACACGAAGCCTAGGCCTCAAATGGGACCTTGTTGCAGATACACTCACTTTCCAAGTGGTTGATGAGAAAAAACCATATACTCGACGTGGTGTGTTATCCGCTGTCAATAGCCTGTTTGATCCGCTTGGGTTTGCTGCTCCTGTGAGTGTTCAAGGCGAAAAATCCTAAGAGATCTAACTAGCGGCGTCTGTGATTGGGATGCACCACTTCCTGAACACAAGTTCGAGGAATGGCGGAAATGGTGTACTTCTCTACAAGATCTGAAAGAGGTAAAGATTCCCAGAATGTACACATCAATTCCTCATTCACAAGCTCAGGAAGAGAAGTTTGTATATTCTGTGATGCATCAACTAAAGCTATTGCTGCTGTTGCCTATTTAAAGGTTGCAAATGCTCAAGGACAGACTGAGGTTGGGTTCATCTTTGGTAAAACAAAACTGGCTCCAAACCTGACCTTACCATTCCCAGACTAGAACTTTGCGCTGCTGTTCTCGCAGTAGAAATGGCGGAAGTAATCTCTGAAGAGCTGGACCTGGCACTCAAGAACATGAAATTCTTCACTGACAGCAAGGTGGTTCTTGGTTATATATTCAATGAGTCAAGGCGCTTCTTTGTGTATGTTAATAACAGAGTGCAACGAATTAGACGTTCAACACAAAAACATCAGTGGCACTATGTCCAAACAGACCTTAATCCAGCTGACTGTGGAACGAGAACCGTTTCAGCAAATCAGCTTTTAAACTCTGCATGGTTGTCAGGTCCAAAATTCCTTCTGCATACGAAAATCTGTCAACCAGTGGTAGAAGTCTTTGCACTCCTCCGTCCTGAATCAGATGCAGAACTGCGACCTGAGGTCACGACATGTATAACAAATCTTTCCCCACGTCTTGGAAGCGCACGTTTTGAAAGGTTTTCAAGCTGGGCATCAGTTTCTAGAGCTGTAGCTCGACTTGCACACATAGCTCATTCCTTCTCAAGAGAAGTCGAACAGGGATCCTGCCACGGTTGGCATATATGCAAGGAACCTTTGAGTGCAGTACAATTGGAGGATGCAAAGACTAAAATCCTTCTTGCTGTCCAAACTGAGATCTATTCAGAGGAAATTCAAAGCATCAAAAAGGGAAAATCCATCCCAAAACAAAGTGCCCTTGTCAAACTTTGTCCCTTTATTGGCGCTCAAGGTGTACTTCGAGTTGGTGGGCGACTGTCGAAGCACAACTTCCATCAAATGAGGCTCATCCAATGATAATTCCAGGTAGACACCACGTTACTTCTCTGCTCATCAGTCACTACCACCAAAGAGTTTGCCATCAGGGCTGCCATTTCACTGAAGGAGCTGTTAGGGCAGCTGGATTCTGGATTGTCGGCGGCAAGAGGCGTATCAAGCAGTCTAATACACAATTGTGTAACATGTAAGTAAGTTGCGGGGTAGGTCAGAAGAACAGAAAATGGCAGATCTACCTGTTGATCGTTTGAGTACAGACCCTCCATTCACTTATGTAGGTTTAGGCGTGTTTGGTCCATGGTCCATCGCTGCAAGAAGAACAAGAGCAGGACAAAGTAATAGTAAGCGCTGGGCAGTCATCTTCACGTGTATGAGTACACGAGCCATTCACATTGAAATAATTGAATCATTGGATGCATCTAGCTTTATCAATGCCCTTAGGCGATTCTTCGCAATTAGAGGACCTGTGAAACAACTGAGGTCTGATTGTGGGACAAACTTTATAGGGGCCAGTAAAGAGCTACAGGCTGCTTCTATGCATGTCAACAAACCTGTGGAACATTACCTCTCAGAGCAAGGTTGTACTTGGTTGTTTAATCCGCCACATTCCTCGCACATGGGAGGTAGTTGGGAGAGAATGATTGGAGTGTCTCGTCGTATTCTCGATGCCATGTTTCTCAAACTTGGATCTGCCAAACTTACACATGAAGTTTTAACCACCGTTATGGCGAAGTTACAGCAATAGTAAACTCAAGACCCTTAACTTCAGTGTCTTCAGATCCGGAACAACCTCTTATTCTTACTCCTGCCATGCTCCTTACGCAAAAAATTGGAGCACATACTGTACCTCCAGGGCTGTTTGACAATAGTGATCTCTATAAGCGGCAGTGGCGACAAGTCCAGCATTTAGCTAACGAATTCTGGAAAAGATGGAGAAGTGAATATATATGTGGTCTCCAAAAAGAAAGTGGACAGAGGAGAAAACAAATGTGCAAGAAGGAGATATCGTCTTGTTAAAGGATGTTCAAGCCAAAAGACACAACTGGCCTATTGGCATAATTACCAAAACGTTTCCTAGTGACGATGGGAAAGTAAGGAAGGTCGAAGTGAAAATTTGTAGAGAAGGGTGCTCTAAGCTGTTCCTGAGACCAATTTCTGAAATTATTCTCCTTGTCACTAAAGACGGTAAAGGACTATGTGCTTAGTTGAGGGATGGACATTAAAGACTTATTTTGCCTGTAAGGTTTTGACATCTTGAAGATGTCAGATGGGGAGTATGCTGTTTTCAGCTCCAGTTCTTCTCGATTTAGTGGCCCCTAGTGGTGGCGTTCCAGTATTTAAGCAGAGCATGTGCTGTTCAGCCATTTTGTTGAGGTATTTGAGAGGGTACACAGCCGATCCCAATCTCCTTCCACACCTTTATTCTTGGAAATGGCATAGTCTGTAAGTGTTTCCTTAATGTTTTGGATGTTTGTCATAGGTCACAGTGTTGTATTTGCAGTTGTTAGATGAGTGTATACAAACATAAGACTATTGGCTATTTTTTAGCTTTTGGATTCATGTTGTAATCTGGGTACTCCATTGTTAAGATACCTTCAAGGAGATGTACTTTAAAGCTTGTATGTACATTCATAGATATTAAGAAAATGTAAGTTGCTGTGGTAACTATATGCATATGGTAATGTTTCATCTATGCTATGTTATTTATATTTGAAAATGGATGTCAGATGTTTATGCTCATCTAAGAATTTTGTAATTTACTGTATTTTTTCTATTGTTGTTTTTTCAGTTTTACACCGCTTCCATTAAAATGCACTTGGAGTCAGCTTTGTCTCAAGTCTTTCTTGAAGGAGTGTTAAGCTTGCTGCATAACTATTTATGTGTACACATAGTGAGGGCAGTAAAACCTCAATGCCGAACTGCTGCTACCACAGAGGGGAAGGGCTAGGCCGTATGGACGAACCCGATATTGGTGCGCTTTGCCCCAAAGCGAACCTCAGGAACTTCCTGTGACACAGAAGGATGGATACAGGGAAGCATCGTCCTCTTTAGACCCGTCGAGACAGACCAGTCCTCAGACTGGATCTGAATCTGCGGAGGAACTGTAAGCATCTTGAATCTGAATCTCCTCAGAGAGCGATTCAAGTACCTCAGATCTAAAGTTGGGCGCACTTCGCCATCCTTCTTAGGAACTATGAAGTACCGGCTGTAGAACCCGGACTCCCTGTCTGGCGGAGGAGCACCTTCTGTGGCCTCCTTACCAGCAGGGAGTGGACTTCCTGTTCCATTACCGAACCTGCCCAGGGACCACTGCCGTCCAGACCACCCCACTGAACTTGGGGAAGGTAACTGAACTGCAGTCTGTATCCCTTTTCTACAGTACGCAGGGCCCACACAGATATATTCGGAGGCATAACCATGCGCCAAGATAATCTGCTAAGGAACCAGCCTCTCGAGGCCGGCCTCGGGTGTCAACCGAGCCTCCTCCCGACCCCTAGGCGGCTAACCGGCAGGGTGAAATCGAGAAGATTTTCGGTGTGCGTCTGCGTTTGCTGGACTGCCGCAAGTCTTGCTAGAGGCGGCTGGTGCAGCAGCGTCTTGTGAAAGCGATGTGGCCCGAAGCATACTTGATGGCGGGAGCACAGCATCGATTCCCGAAAACTCCACAGGAGGCGACCTCGTCGCTCCTACCCGGGAGAGGGCTGGCCAGCAGGGGCCTCATCTAAGGGAGCTGCTCTGCAGGGCCGCAACACTAGGGCGGACACTGGGAATAGCAATTGCCTGAAACTGATGTGCCCGCAGGCCACAAGGCGGCGAGAACGACATCAACTTCAGGAGGGCTCCACCTTAGATGAATATCCAGACAAGTCAAACACGCTTAGGTGACATAATTAAAGTATCCAACTTATTAAAGTCAGATAACATGACACTCAATTCCTCTGAATTAAATGCCATCATAATCAGCCAACCCGTGCAACCTGGTCTGAATGATAGGCTGAATAAAAAATACATCTAACTCCTCAAAGTCAGATAATATTTTAATTTAATTCCTTGGAATTAAATACAGCCACAATAAGGTGAAACATGGTCTGAATGATAGGCTGAATATCTAACTCCTCAAAGTCAGATCATATTTTATTTAATTCCTCAGAATTAAATGTAGCCATAATCATCAGATGACACTGTTTTATTGTATTTATACGGACTCATAAACCACGCGTTGCCTCAGCAACGTGGTTCAACCTCATAATACAATTGGCTTTCATCGCTCGAGAAAAAAGCCAAACAGTATCACGGTGAAACATGGTCTGAATGACAGGCTGAATATCTAACTCCTTAGAGTCAGATCATATTTCATTTAAATCCTCAGACTTAAATGCAGCCATAATCATCAGGCAATACTGTTTTATCGTAATATACGGACTCGTAACCACCGTTGCCTCAGCAAGCGTAGCTCAACCAACCAGTATTCCATGCACACCGATCGCGTGTGTTCACCTTAATAGCAGACCCATAACCTGCGCTGCCTCGGCAATCGTGAGATTGAGTCTTGCATATAAGAAGTGGCGAGCTCGTTATAACCCGACTGCCCGATGCTGAGCACGTCTAATTCCCAGAATCAGACCGTTCAAGCATCGGGTCCTCCGCCCGGGGAAGAAGCCGCATCGCTGGCTTCCACGCGGGAAGGAGAACATCTGAACTGACAGACAAAGACTGGGAAGATGCCTCAGCAGTCCCAAGTCTCGCTGACATGTCCATCCGTGAGCCCCATGACCGGCCTCGCCGCACCGCCTCGGCGAATGCGGGACCGATCCACGGGGCTCACGAGGCTAACGGCCTCATTGAACACGGCCACCCGCAAGGGAAGCACCCTGAGCGGCAGCTTATCACATCGCGCGGGCGCTTCCTCGAAAGCCGATATGAAGTCAGGGTTTTACAGCCCCTACTTCATTGTGCCCAAGAAAGGTGGTGGGTTAAGACCAATCTTGGACCTGCGTGTTCTGAATCGGGCCCTACAGCAACCTCCCGTTTAGGATGTTGACGCAGAAACGCATCTTCGAGTGCATCCGTCCACAAGATTGGTTCGCAGCAATCGACCTGAAGGACGCGTACTTTCTAGGTGGGCTTCCACAAGCAGTGGCAGACACCATCACTTCCACAAGGGCCCCCTCAACAAGGCGGCTCTATGCGTTGAAGTGGAACCTATTCGTTAACTGGTGCTCTTCCTGCCGCGAAGACCCCCGAAGGTGCTCGGGTAGTGTCGTGCTCTCCTTTCTGCAAGATGGCTTGGAGCGAAGGCTGTCTCCCTCCACCCTGAAAGTGTACGTCGCTGCAATAGCAGCGTATCACGATGCAGTGAATAATAAGTCTTTAGGGAAGCACGACCCCAATCGTCAGGTTCCTCAGAGGTGCGAGGAGGCTGAATCCTCCTCGCCCAAACTCGGTACCCTCTTGGGACTTAGCTCTGGTGCTGAGAGCACTTCAGAGTCCTCCCTTTGAGCCTTTGCAGTATGTAGAGATAAAGATCCTGTCCATAAAGACAGTACTCCTGGTTGCTTTGGCCTCTATCAAGAGGGTAGGGGACCTGCACGCACTTTCGGTTGACGATTCGTGCCTAGAGTTCGGACCGGGTAACTCTAACGTCATCCTGAGACCCCGGCCCGAATATGTGCCCAAGGTTCCCACTTCCGCCTTTCGGGACCAGGTGGTGAGCCTGCAAGTACTGCCTTCGTAAGGGGCAAACCCAGCCCTGGCTTTGTGTTCCGTCCGCACCCTTCATGCCTACATCGACCGGACTCAAAGCTTCAGGACCTCAGAACAGTTCTTCGTCTGTTACGGAGGCCAGCAGAAGAGAAAGGCTGTCTCCAAGCAGAGGTTAGCCCTCTGGATAGTGGATGCTATCGTCTTGGCTTACCAGTCCCAAGACGTGCCTTGCCCGTTTGGGTTGCGAGCACACTCCACAAGGAGTGTAGCCTCCTCCTGGGCACCGGCTCAAGGTGCCTCGTTGACAGATATATGTAGAGCTGCGGGCTGGGCGACACCAAACACGTTCGCTAGATCCTATAGCCTTCGTGTGGAGCCGGTATCTTCCCGTGTACTCGCCCCCAGTGGCCAGTAGTGCGAAGTGCCCGTTCTAGTGTCGCTTGCAAAGCCACTCCCGCCCCAGGGGCCGGATACGTGCGTCTATACTATCTCCAGTTGTGTTCCCCAGAAATGGCTAACCCTGTGAGCTCATCCGCTACCCCTCGGGGTCAGACGTAGCAGCCGTCTGATGCCAAGCCTGCACCCGTATACTTGTGGTAAGTGTGTGTAGGCTGGGTATCCATATGTAGCGGTTCCCAAACGGCGAGCCCCATATGTGTATTCTATACGGTCGCAGCTACCCTAATTGGCTAGCCCCGTGTCTTTCCCTCGACAGAGCTCCCTCTGTCATTCCTGGACGTGCTCTCCCCCCCCTGGAACCAGGTTGGAATCACCCCAGAGACTGCCATATGTTGCACTACCCTGCTAGGTTAGTCCTTATGTGTATTTCGCCACCTCTCCTTCCATTAAAGGACGTGGCTCCGCAGCGTGCCATCTCCTCGAGACGGGCATGCTTTCCCAGCGTTATCCAATAGTCACGCTGAGTGGGTCTTGCAGGAACAGCAGTGACTGTCCTTCCCTGCCGGGAGCCCTGACTCCCACTCCAACATAGGAGTGGTACAGCGAGCTCAGGCAGGGCGTTGGAAGGGCCAGCATCCCTGGTGAGTTGGTAACGATCCCAATTCGTCGGTCAGTTCCGACGTTCGTCAAACGTGACCGACTGAAAGGGAACGTCTCGGTTACGAATGTAACACTCGTTCCCTGAAGGAGGGAATGGAGACGAACGTCCTGTCGCCAGGTGCTGTGCTTCTGCTGAAGGCCCGAGTCACTTATCTCGGCTCCTCAGTTGAAAAGCAAAAATGCGGTATTCCACTTCCGTATTTATACCCGCGCAGCGGGGCGGTGCGTGGAAAGCATGAACAGCATGCCAATGTCCATTGGCTCGTTTTTAATCACTCAAAGTAGGTCGGTCTCTGAAAACAGATCCCAATTCGTCGGTCACTTCCTACGTACGTCTCCGTTCCCTCCTTCAGGGAATGAGGGTCACATACGTAACCGAGACGTTTTCTGTTTTCAGTTAAAAACCGTGTTGTTTAAACATACTCTAAGCCTTCACAGTCTCCAGAGTACTGATCTCTCACATCTGTCACTCATCAGCCCCCATCACCTGAGCTATAAAGCACACACACCATTAGTTGTCAGGCCTTATCTGAGAACACAGACTCACTTATCTGCAAACATATCTGGGAGTATCCTACCATAAGTTTCAGTGATCTTCAACAATACCATTATCCTGTTTGAACATTGCCACCACATCAAGCTCGTCCTGGCCAAGCTGAGTGAATACCATCTTTATCTCAAAGCAGAAAAGTGCTCATTCCACCAAGCGAAGAGAGGTTTTCCTCACAGGTTTTTGGCACCAATGTAACAGTTCATGGATATGGGAAGAAGGAGGTTGGGAACCAGTGAACATTTAAACAAGAATTTAATAAATAAATAAACAAAATTAAAATATAAACAGAAAACAAAAACCCCACGAGGGGGAAACAAACACATAATCAGAATAAAAAAATACAAACTTAAACCAACAGAGATTGCGGGGAACCGGGGGATGTAGACAATACAACGATCTGACCAGGACTAACAAACACAATGAGCTTATAAAGGGGACAAATCAGGGAGGTAATGAGGGAACACAGGTGGGGCAAATGAAAACAAAGAGGAGCTAACAAGGGGGGTGGGATCTAGACAAAGACAGGAACACATGGCCTGAAATAACAAAACACCACATGTGTTACATGTGAAACAAAAAGTTCAGGAGGTCAGGGCGGCCCACAGAGTTTGTGAGGCCAGGATGGCCCGCAGAGCTCAGGAGGCCAGGGTGGCCAGCAGAGTTCAGGAGGCCAGGGCAGCATGACCCAAGCAGGACGCCTGGATGGCTTGGGCAGAGCTGGACGCCTGGGCGGTGCGGTCAGAGCCGGATGCCTGGACGGAGTGATCAGGGCAGGACGCCTGGGCGGCGCGGTCAGAGTAGGGCGCCTGGGTGGCATGTCTGGAACGCTCGGGACCACCGGTCGGGACCACTCAGGAAAGTAATGAGAATTAAATAATTAAATAATAATTAAAACGAATTTTCAGCATAACTTTCGGTAATTATAGTGCCATCTGTGGCAAGGACGATAAAGAAAGGAAAAAGAGGAGGATGAAGCCAAGCAAGAAAAATTAATTAATATTGTAAATCTGTTTTAAAATGTTTTTTTTAAATAAAGGTTTCCGAGTGATATCAGATTGTGTATGTGTTTTATTGTACTTACCCTGTAACTACAACAAGAGGGGAACCAGAACCACTTTAATTTACAGCCCGCAGATTCGTTCTTACCCTGTAACTATGAAACAAGACGGGAACAAGAACCATTTTAATTTACAGCCCACGGATTCATACTTACCCTGTATCTAAATGAAACAAGAGGGGAACAAGAACCACTTTAATTTACAGCCCACATATTCATACTTACCCTGTAACTACACAGATAATTACTTCTTAATTAAAAAATACCGACTTTTTAACTGCCATGTAATACTTGTAAAGCAAAGCAAAGCACTTAATATTAAAAATAATAAAAACCCACATGAAAAAATTATAAATTATAGTAAAATTACAGTAAAATTACTCTAGTAAATACTATAGTGTTTTTGAACCATACTGTAGTAAATATACTACAGTAAATTGTAGTATATTGTAGTTTATTACAGTATTTACTACACTTTGTTAATTTACTGTAGTATATTTACTATGGAATGGTTCAAAAACACTATAGTATTTACTAGAGTCGTTTTATTATAATATACTATAGTATTTTTTCATGTGGGAAGCCCTTTTTATTTAATTTGTTCTACTTTATTTCCAATAATGATAAAAATAATTAGATGTATGTGTCTTGGCAAGACACAAATGGTAATTTAGAGAGATTTTGTGGCTGTGGGACTTTCTTCCTGATCTTATCCTGTACCTCTGTTGCCCAACATCATGCAGTGTATTAGTGAGTGGGGAATTGATCTGTTTATCTGAACAGAGGAGACCTGGAGTTTAGAGGAGAAAAAAAAGTGAGAGACAAAGAGACTTAAAGGTAACATACTCCCTTTTACAGGCATAATACACTGAATGTAGTAGGTGTGTGGAGAGACAGCTAAACAAAGTGGCTTTAGGTGAAGAAACTAATACTATTGATTTTAACAGCTCCCTGACATCAGTTGGAGTGGAGGAAGGCATGTCTTCCACAATGGAAAGTCTCAGGGAACTTTATTAGTAATTGATTTATTCAAGAGTGGTTTATTATTGGTTTGCTGAACCACCTCTTCTTCTTGAGTGTTGTGTAATCCAATAATCAAATGTTTGTCCCCCTGCTAGAGAAGCGATTTCCAATGTAAGTTAAAATAACCTTAAGCATGTATCCCAGCAAGTAGCAGTCAACATTTGTATACTGTAAATATTCTACCAACAATCAATGATGATTGACCTCACTGCTTTCAGACTTTCATTTTTATCTTGAATACTTCCAGATGCTTCACATTCTTTTGACTTTCAATTTGACAGTGGCATTTCTTAGTACACTCATATTAAAGATATATTTATTTACAAAATAAATGTAAAATCAAAAAAGAGAAGGGAAGTGGCTTCTTACAGTTTGATTTTTATTGGAAAAAATGTGTATTTGCATTATCAATTTTTTTAATGATCCATTATAAGAATACATTTGAGTGAAATGTTTTTGTTTTTCTTTAAAGACATCAGCTTGCAAAATGTCCATGTTTTCCAGCATGATTGCACATAAGCATAATCTATTTTACACCATATCTTTGCTCATATTAACGGTAAATAAATAAAAATCTGCTGCAACATACTTGAAATACTTTCCACAGTGTCCCTTTCCAGAAAGAAGATGATGACTAGGCTATCAAGGTAATACTACAAGTAATGTTTATCACTGTCTCCATTACAGGAGGTCCTGTGGAGCTCCAACCAATTTTCACAGGATCTAGAGGAAGATGAATTTGTCGATAAGGTGCCATAACCAGTCTCAGTCCCATACAGAGGGGGCTTTAAAGATAAGTGGCATCCCAGATGACCTCTCTCATATAGGCCACCATAATTCCTTCAGCCTCTCAATGGACATGCTGACACCTAATCCCAACTTCATAGCCATGGATTAGATGTGTCAAACAGCATGAAAAATGAGGCTCCAAAAACAGCCAGTTCACTCTCTCTTGGTGGGTTTAGGGTTTATACAACAAATGAGTTGAGAGAGGAACTTCAGGCTGGAATGAATAGAAGTTTGTCATTGTGAGTGTTCCTGGAGTGTTTCTACTGTGTATGAACCACATATGCATTCACATAGACTCAGAGGAATCCATTAAAGAACTCAGTCTGCATTGCAAAATTGTAGAGTGCAGATCAATAGCAGTTCAGTGAAATCACCTCAGTGGAGGTGTAAATGGCATTAATCCACTTAAAACACACAGCGGGGACATGACAGAGCTCTGGTCACCCTCAATTTCCACATTAACCGCTGAAATGCTTCCAGCAGCCTGGGAAGCCTGTTGTGAACATTGGCTAGTGTACATGTAAGGACCACCCATTGTCCTAATGACGCAATACAGTGGTGTGGGCGAAGGTAAAATGCGTGTAGGTCTTTTACTTACGCTTCTGTAAATTTCACTTAATTTATTAGAATTCTATTTGAATTTGATTCTAGCCCTGACTCTAAAATTTAGATTGAGATTATTATTCATTTTAGTTTTGTTATTAATTAGGATATTTGCTTATTCTGGATATCCGATACTTTCAATTGTTTGATCATTAGGGGCCCAATGTCTCAAGCCGGCCAGGTCTGATCTTACGTCATTTACAGTGCAACTTTTTAATTTATGATCCAACTTTTTTGTTTTGTCCCAAAGCATCACACTACCTCGGCCGGCTTGCCTTCTTCCCATAGTGCATCCTTGTGCCATGTGTTCCCCAGGTAAGCAACACACACACACACACACCCGGCCATCCAAATTATGTAAAAGAAAACGTGATTCATCAGACCAGGCAATTTGAGGTGCAGTAGCTCATCTATTTGATCAGACCACATGGGCCAGCCTTCGCTACCCACATGCATCAATGAGCCTTAGCCGCCCATGACCCTCTCGCTGGTTCACCACTGTTCCTTCCTTGGACCACTTTTAATAGATACTGACCACTGCAGACTTTCAATGTCAATAGTGTTTTAATAGTAGGCAAACATATTTTTCACTTAACTGTTTACAGTTTACAGTTGGAACTACTTGTTACAGTGTATAGGTAGCGCAATAATGAACCGTATAAACTGCACTCCTCACTTCCGTCCTGTGGCTGCAGGTCTGAAACTGCTGGCGCTGTAGTGCAGCTGAATACTATTGGGTCTTACTGTGTGCCACATAATAATAATTATAAACTGCTACGAAGAGCTATACATGCACAAACGACAGTATTTTGGGTGTATGAGTACCACTTGCATACTGTCTTCACTGCTACCTGTCACGGGAAAATAAAGAAGGATGCAAGTGCAAGTCAAATCTCAATTTAATGTCTCTGGTCAGGATACAAATACACACACACAGACAGCAGGAGAGCGGCGACACAGGGACTTTGGTGGGCCGTGGTGATGATCGTGGTGAAGTCCGTGGAAGAGATGATCGTGGTGGCGTCCGGGAAGAGATGATCGTGGTGAAGTCCGTGGAAGAGATGATCAAAGGTGAAGAAGCCAGCGAAGAAACAGAATCCAGAGACAAGACACGATGAAACAAACTCCAAGACGATGCACACACGAAGGGAACCGGAACACACACAGGGAACTCCAAACAACGATCTGACAAACATGAGACGAAAGACAAGGGAATAAATAGGACAGTCCCTGATAGAACACAGCTGCCGCTGATCAGTGATCAGCGGCGGCATGCGTGACAATTAACATGACATCACCACATACACACAGACCACAGAGCGAGACTGCAGATCTACAACCGTGACAGTACCCACCTCCTAGGAGCGCCTCTCGGCGTTCCCAGAAACACCTACCTGTCGATTGTAATCATCGATAAGGGAGTGATCCAGGATGTCCCTGGCAGGAACCCAACTTCTCTCCTCCGGACCGTAACCCTCCCAGTCCACCAAGTACTGAAATCCGCGTCCCCTCCTTCTCGAGTCCAGAATGCGATTGACCGAATAAGTAGGTTCCCGTCTACGAGGCAGCGGTGGAGGAACCGGGGTGGGCGGATTAATGTGTGAATAAAACACCGGCTTGATTTTAGAGACATGGAAGGCGGAATGAATTCTCCTGTGCGCTGGAGGAAGTTTGAGTCGGACTGCCACCGGACTAATGATCTTGGTGACAGGAAGCGGGCCAATGAATTTGGGAGCAAGCTTATTGGAGGCGGACGGAGAGGAATGTTCTTGGTAGAAAGCCACACCTTTTGACCAGCAGCGTATCACGGGAGGCTTCGACCGGTGGCGATCGGCCTTAGCCTTGAGTGCGCGCCCCACTTGGAGAAGAGTCTCACGGGCTCTTGTCCAAGTCGGTGACACCTCTGGATGAAGGCGTGGCGGAGGGACCGCGACCAGTTCAGACTGGGAAACATAGGTGGCTGGTAACCTAAACTACATTCAAGCGGTGAGAGGCCCGTGGAAGACACTGGTAACGAATTATGTGCGTACTCGATCATGGAGAGTTGCTGACTCAGGAGGAAGGATTCTTGGAAACCAAACATCGCAACATTCTTTCCAAATCCTGGTTAGCTCTCTCGGTTTGACCATTGGATTGGGGTGGAACCCGAAGAAAGACTAACCGTCGCCCCAGCAACTTACAAAACTCCTGCCAAAATTTGGACACAAATTGGGGCCCCTGTCGGAGACCACATCCATCGGGAGGCCATGTAACCGAAAGACGTGATCAATGACAGTTACCGCTGTCTCCTTCGCAGAGGGTAATTTAGGTAAAGGGATGAAATGTGCCGCCGAGAACCGGTCCACCACGGTCAAAACAACCGTGTTCCCCTGGGAGGTGGGAGGCGGTGGCGAAATCTAGCGCAATGTGGGACCAGGGTCTCGAAGGGGCAGACAGCGGTTGGAGCAACCCATCTGGGGGGTGGAAGTCTTACCAGTGGCACAAATCGCGCAAGCCAAAACAAAACTGCGAATGTCGCGAGCCATGGCGGGCCACCAGAATCGTTGCTTGACCAAAAAACTGGTGCGATTAACCCCTGGATGACAGGCTACGTTGGAACAATGCCCCCATTTAATGACACTGGACCTTAACCCCTCCGGCACAAATAAACGGTTCGGTGGGCATCCGGGCTGGGGCGTTACCCCTTCTAAGGCCGATTTGACCCTCGATTCGACCTCCCATGTCAGAGTGGAGACCACTAATGTCTCAGGAAGAATACACTCGGGAGTAGACGGGCGTTCGGAAGGGTCAAAAATACGAGAAAGAGAATCGGGTTTGATGTTTTTAGAACCGGGCGATGCGAGAGAAAAATCAAAGCGTCCGAAAAAAGTGCCCACGAGCTTGCCTGGAGTTTAGTCTTTTAGCTGTCCTGATGTATTCTAAGTTCTTGTGGTCGGTCCAAACAATGAAAGGTACCCGAACCCTCCAACCAATGACGCCACTCCTCCAACGCTAACTTGACTGCCAGCAACTCTCTGTTACCAATGTCATAATTGCGTTCGGCTGGAGATAAGCGATGAGAAAAAAGCGCGCAGGGATGGACCTTGCTCGTCTGAGGGGATCGCTGGGATAGAACTGCCCCTACCCCACCTCTGATGCATCGACCTCCACCACGAACTGGCGTGAAGGATCAGGGCTATGAGGATGGGAGCCGAAACAAGCGACTTTTAGTTTGGCGAATGCAGCCTCAGCTGCATCGGACCACCTGAGCGTCGTTCTGGTGGAGGTCAAGGCTGTCAGAGGCGCGGCTAGTTGGCTGAAATTGCGAATAAACCGCCGGTAAAATTAGCGAAACCCAGAAACCTCTGCAGGGCCTTACGGGAATCTGGGCTTGGCCAATCCACCACAGCCTTAACCTTGTCAGGATCCATGCGAATTCCCTCAGCTGAGACGATGTACCCTAGGAAAGACACAGACTGTGCATGAAACTCGCATTTCTCCGCCTTGACAAAAGCCCATTCGCTAACAGCCGCTGAAGCACTCGTCGGACGTGTTGAATATGTTCCTGGAGAGACGAGAAAATCAATATGTCGTCCAGGTAGACATATATGAACTGATCAACCATGTCTCTCAACACGTCATTGGCAGTGCCTGGAAGACCGCCGGGAGTTGGAAAGCCCGAAGGGCATGACCAAGTATTCAAAGTGACCCCTAGGGGTGTTAAGCGCGGTCTTCCATTCATCCCCTCCTGATGCGGACCAAATGATAAGCGTTCCTTAAGTCAATTTCGTGAAAACAGGCGCTCCTTGCAACCTCTCGAAGGCTGAAGACATCAACGGCAAAGGATAAGTATTCTTTACCGTGATGTTATTCAACCCCGGTAATCAATGCAAGGTCGAGGAACCATCCTTCTTTCCCACAAAAAGAACCCGCCCCGCCGGAGAGAGGAAGAGGCGAATGAATTTAGCTGCTAGCGAATCAGAAATATATTTCTCCATGGCCTCCCTCTCAGGAGCGGACAGAGAGTACAACCTGCCCTTAGGCGGAGACTTACCTGGAACTAAATCTATAGCACAGTCATAGGGACGATGCGGAGGAAGAGAAGCAGCCCTGGACTTACTGAACACTTCCTTCAGGTCTAGATACTCTGCGGGCACGTTTGACAGATCCACAGCCTTTTCCTGTAACACAGAAACAGACACAGAAGAACAAGCAGACCCAAGACAAGACTTATGACACTGAGTGCTCCACTCCCAGGACGGTGTGCTGGCCAGTCCACCTTGGGGTTGTGTTGAGTGAGCCAGGGTGTCCGAGAACAATGGGGGCCAGGGTGAATCCATGAGAAAAAATGAAATAGACTCCGTGTGATTGCCAGACGTGATGAGGGTAATGGATGTGGTGGTGAGGGTTATGTTGGGTAATTCTTGACCATTGAGAGCGTTGACAGAAATCTGTTTAGTGAGCGGGATGATGGGTAGCTGAAAGCGACGTGCAAACTGTGTGTCCATGAAATTACCTTCAGCCCCCGAATCCAGCAGTGCGTGACAGGTGAGCGTGTGTGTGGCCCACCTCAGTCTAACCGGGAGAAGAGTGGATGGTGAGGACTTCTCAGCGGAGATCCCACCCGATAGTAGCCTCAATGTTACTACCGGGCTCGATCTTTTACCGGGCAGTTGTTCAGGAAGTGCCCAGCCCTCCACAGTAAATACACAGTCCTTGGGACCTCCGCGCTGCCTCTCCTCCCGGGAAAGCCGAGCTCTCCCTACCTGCATGGGTTCGGATCGAAGAGGGACCGACCGTGTCTTTGGTGCTGAAGCCTCGCGCCTCCGCCCCCCGAGATGCTAGGTCAGAACGAGGAAGTCTCTCCAGACGGTTGATGCGGGCGTCCACCCGTAGGGCAAGATCAACCAGTCTATTAAAACTCTGGGGTAAGTCCAAAACGTAGATCTCCCTTTGGACACGGTCGGCCAACCCATGCAGGAAGATGTCCCACTCGCCTCCTCGTTCCAGTTACACTCAGCCGCCAGTGTTGAACTCGATGGAATAATCCGCCACGTGCGATCACCCTGCTTGAGGCCCGCCAACCGTCGAGCTGCATCCTTTCCGGTGACCGCCGCGGTCAAACCTCTCCTCATTTCGGCGGCGAGTGTCTGGAGCGAGACACACGGATCTTGATTCTCCCACACGCTGTTCCCCACAGCGCTGCCTGCCCGGTGAGCAAGGTTAGAGCGAATGCCACCTTGGACTCCTCTCTTTCGTGGCTGTAGAAAAATACAGTGAACACTTGTTCAGAAAGGCTCTGCAAAAAGCTCGGCTCACCGGCATAGGTTTGAGGCGTAGGTAGGCGTGGTTCAGGTTGGTCTCCTTGCGTGGGTTGTGTGGGAGCAGGCGGTGTGGGTGGCACAGCGGGACCTCGAAGATCTTGTAGCTGCTGGGAGAGCTCGGACACCTGTGTCACCAAAGCCTGCACGGCGCTTCCGGTAGCGGAAATGCTCTCCTGCTGCTGGTCCATCCGTGCAATGCTGTGGTTGATAAACTCCGTTAATGCGCTGCGCTTGCTGCATCCATATTGTATGTTGGTCAGATCGTTCTGTCACGGAAAATAAAGAAGGATGCAAGTGCAAGTCAAATCTCAATTTAATGTCTCTGGTCAGGATACAATACACACACACAGACAGCAGGAGAGCGGCGACACAGGGACTTTGGTGGGCCGTGGTGATGATCGTGGTGAAGTCCGTGGAAGAGATGATCGTGGTGGCGTCCGGGAAGAGATGATCGTGGTGAAGTCCGTGGAAGAGATGATCAAGGGGGAAGAAGCCAGCGAAGAAACAGAATCCAGAGACAAGACACGATGAAACAAACTCCAAGGCGATGCACACATGAAGGGAACGGAACACACACAGGGAACTCCAAACAAAGCGATCTGACAAACATGAGGCGAAAGACAAGGGAATAAATAGGCAGTCCCTGATAGAACACAGCTGCCGCTGATCAGTGATCAGCGGCGGCATGCGTGACAATTAACATGACATCACCACATACACACAGACCACAGAACGAGACTGCAGATCTACAACGTGACACTACCAAAACCCCTGTGTAAAGATAAGCGTTACAGTAAGCAACAAGAAAAGGAACAACATTCCTGTTTGTGTGTCATTTGTGGTGCGATATAATAACGGCTATATAATGGCTATATTTTTACTGTTTGTTTTTTATTTATATAACAGAACTTTTCTAATAGGTGTTGAACACCCATGCCTTCAGATGCGTCAAGCACATATATAATAGCGCAGGCTTGGTGTGATTATATTTGGTATTTGCTGCTGCAGTACATATTGATAGGGAATGAATGAATGAGGAATGAATAGTAAAATCTGGTGTTTAATGCTGTTATGTAGGGTAGAAAAGAAGTATATGCCTGATAAAGGACATGAGACCGAAACATTGCTAATGAAAAGTTTTTGATATCTTCTGCAATTATCAATAGTGGGCAGGATTTCCTTTAACTTTTGAGATTCTTGTTTTTTTCTTTCCTACGCACCTAACTATTACCAACAGGAATGAGATAGTAATTGTCAAATAATCATTAGTAAAGAGGAAAAGTAATCAGGAATGCATACCAAAAGGACTTTATGACCAGTTTTCCAGAGTTTCTTTCTTCAAGTCCAAGTCAAGTCTCCAGTCTGTAGTTCACGTGTCAACTCAAAGTCCTTTTCCAAACCACCTGATCCCACTGAAATCCTTAGACCCTCTGATTTCATTTCCTCTTCCTGTGCTGGCAGACATAATTTTCATTATGCGGTCTAGGTTTTTGACCTTAGACTGTCTGCTCCAGATATGACAGCACCATTAAAGCCTCATTCTCATTCAACACTCTGAAACAAAGGACAAAAATAACTTTTTGAAATTGTAACAGCCCTCTGAGGAGCATCCATCACATCTGCTCATAGCCATGGGTGAAGAAACATTTCAGAGCTAAACATTCAACCCTAACAACAGCATTATGTTAGATCGGAGCTCCAAGGCAGAAATATAGGACCCATCACTACCAGATCCCATTAGAAGACAATCAACAAAATCAGTGTTTTGTCTGTTACCCAAAATTGTATTAGTCTAAGAGGTTGACTGAGAAAACCAAGAGAAGAAAGCAGGATATAAATTGATGCCAAATAAAAAATAAGCAGGGTTTATTTATTCATCTTAGTTGTGTATGTTCTATCATACATACTTTGTCTAGACTTTTTTCTGTACTTCATCCTGTACTTCAACAAGGATGGATCGGGCATGCCAAAATATTTTTTTCCTAAATGTATTGTTCTAGATGGCATAAGATGTGGATGAGAACCTGTGGCCAAATGCAGAAAACCAAGTTGACTAGCATTCCTACTGTAAATATATCTGTATCAGTGGATGAGGCATGTGTAAATAAACGCAATTAATCCTTGGCATAGGGCAGTCCACTGCGAGTATAAATGGGCGCCTGAGTTGCACATCATCAACTCTTTAGTCTGAAGGAGACACGCAGGCAACACCAAGGTATGGCAACGAGGTGCAGTGCCTCATTCCCCTTCTCAGGGAACTAGGGTTATGGCCGTTCCCTTTCAAAGTGTAACTTCAATGCTTTATGTATATATGCTATGGGACAGCAAGCAAGAACAGAGCTTCTTAGCATCTAATGAGCTGACTGTGTAACTCAGGTGCCCTTTTTATACATACAGGCGCTCTGCATCTGGCATCATGGACTGCCGTCTGCCAATGATTATCCACCTTTGTTTACACGTGCCTCACACGGCAGTCATGCTGATGCCATTCTTCATAGCATTGATACCAGGCTATCGTAGATTTACATAGATTCCTCATTCGACTGATCTGCTCAATCCACGCAGGCACTAATGAGGCATATATATATATGATCGCACCGCTGTTTTGACCTTCTCTGGCTGAAGTATGCATTCGGAATCCTAGATGACGTTCGTCTGATATAAGGTAAAAAAATAACTCAAATACTGATCGGTTTCTCTTGAAACCGATCGTTTAAATCTTAAGATATCAATGTCGCCACGAGCCACAGGGTTTAATATGGATTAAAATGTTTGTGTTTTTACTCTCATTGTGGCTCTCATAGAAATATACCCTATTGACATGCATTATACGAGCAAAAATCTTCATTTGTGTTCTACTGAAGAAACAAACAGACATACATCTTGGATGTCCTGGGGGTAAGAAGATAAACATCAAATGTTCATTTTTGGGTGAACTATCCCTTTAAGTGTTCTATATTTTAGTTCAATAATATTTATCAAACATTTTGATGAGATATTTTGGTAGTAAAAACTAGTTGTGCAATAATTATAGTCCATTAATGAGCACTTAAAATATTTTTATTTTCTAATATTTTTATTATTTATATATTACTATTAGTGTAGTGATTATAGTTAAACCAGCGCCACAATTTTTGAAATTTTCTGAAAACGACATTCCCAAATGAAAATGTCTGCAGCTCTTAAACCCTATGGTCTATATTCATAAATCTGGTCTTATTTTAAACTAGACACTTCAAATAGTGTTACCCAAGAGTCATAATAGCTCAAAGTTGTATATGAACAGAGTAATATACATGTAAATATACATGTAAGTGACTCGCATTTCTTATTTTTTATTATTCACTTAGGGAAAAATTATGAGATTTTAATGTTAAGTTCCTGAAAATAAGCATAATATAAAACTGAATGTCTGATCATGTTTTGATTAAAATTTGAGGATGATTCTCTCAAAAATGTAGCTTCTGTAAGCTTTTATATCAAGAAAAGACTTGGCGTCCTTTCCAAAAGGGCTTTTATTTTAGAACATTTGTAATTGCAAAGAGTAGTTTTTTATTCAAATAAATCTGCAATAAACTGCTGATTATGATTAATTTACAGTTACTGAAAAACTAAATGAACTATTTACAGAATTTTTAAAGTGTAAAAAACTCATTTAGTTGATAAAAACAGTCTGTCATAGAGCCTGCGCGCTCCACTTCAGTGTTGCGCAATCTGACTGGCAGGCGCCTGGCTGCTATGGAGATTGTGACTAGAGGCATATTTACCAATAATGCTTACAAACACAACGTAAGATAATGCCTTGTGATTAGTAACTACGTCCGTCAATCGAACCTTTGCTGGCAAGGCATTGGCTAGGCATTGATTGCCGAGTAATGCGGCAACTCTGTGTAATGACTCGTCAGAGAGCCTGTGATTGAAGCAGAGAGACCTGGGAGGGTTTAACGTGACAGGAAGAGTCCACAGCACAGGGGAGATCGTCAGAAACGGATTTGAATCACTATTTCATTGAAAATGGACACGATTGATTACTCTAACTCAAAACGCCCAAGCAAACAAAGGAGTATTTTTAGTTTTTTTCCTTATTTTTTCGTTGTTTTGGATTAAAAAGTAGGATGCATTTGGAAGAGTGGACTCTTACACGGACATGTATGCGGTTGTTTTTTGGATTCGTCCGATCTGATCTGCACGATAGGAGATGAAAGATGAGTACTGCGTTCATTATGCTAATGTTTAAATAGCTACTGCTACAACATTTCATTTAACCCTTTCCTCTCTGGTGTATTTATTGCAAAAACGAGTTCAGAACATGAATCTCGAGTGTTTTAGCTTCCAAATGATGCATCGTTTGTGATGGTTGATTGAATAGTTTGTATAAAACAAAAGTGAATAAAAGTAGAGACACGCCCACTTACGTCAACCCCCCCGCCCACGATCCGGTGCTGACTGTGTGCGTTTGGCTTAAGTGCAGGCAGTGATGAGGTGCTGATGAATCTCAGATGCGTGTGATCAGTACTCTGGTGAGTCTGTGCATGGTGCTTGGGAGTGGGTGGAGCCTGGGGTGCTTGTGACATTACCCCCCACCCCACCACGGCCCGTCCGAGGACCCCGGCGACATGGTGGGCGACCTCTGGCTCTTGGAGCTGGACGATCAGGGTGGGTAGCATGGAAGTTCTCGAGCAGGTTGGGATCAAGGATGTCGTTTCTAGGTTCCCAGGAGTGTTCTTCGGGGCGTAACCCTCCCACTCGACTAGGTATTCCAGTAGGCCACCACATCGCCAGGAGTCCAAGATTTCCTGGACCTGATAGGTCGCACCGTCCTCCACGATGAGTGGAAGGGGGGGCTCCGGAGTCATGTCAGGCTCTGTGGAAACAGAAACAGGTGGGTGGTGAGGCTTAAGAAATGAGACGTGGAATGTGGGGTAAATCCAGAAGTGAGGTGCTAATCGGGATTTTTAGGTGACTGGATTGATCTGCTGGATGATAAGGGAAGGGGCCAATGAACCTGGGACTCAACTTCTTGCACGGTTGACGTAGGTCGATATTTTCCGAGTGGACAGCCAAACATCCTGCCCAACCTGGAAAGATGGAGCCTCGGAACGGCGGAGGTTGGCTGTCAGCCTACGTCTGCGGAGTGTGCGCTGTAGCTAGTGGTGTGCAGGGTCCCAGACCCTCTCACTCTCCCGGAACCAGTAGTCAACCGCCCGGACATCATATGGTTCTCCAGACCATGGGAATGGTGGGGGTTGGTACTCGGCCCACCCCAGGAACTGGTCCCAGGAGTTCTGGTGGCCGTGACAGAAGGTACGGAGGAAGCGGCCGATCTCCTGGATCTTCCTCTCCAGTCACACCTAGGAGCTGGTGGAATGCCTTCCAAACCCTCGATCTGAGACAATATCTTCGGGGATGCCAAATTATCGGAAGATGTGATTACACATGAGTTCTGCCGTTTCCATGGCGGTAGGTAATCCTCTCAGGGGAAACAGGCGGCAGGACTTTGAGAATCTATCCACAATGACGAGGATGCATGTGTTGTTCTCGGAGACAGGAAGGTTGGTGATGAAGTCCACTCCTAGGTGTGACCAGGATCGGTTAGGAACGAACAAAGAACAAAGCCCATTGTGTTTGCTGGGGATTCAAGCGTCGTGCCTCACGGAGGTAACCCAGGTTCTTATGGTTGGTGAGCACAAGAAAGGGATGTTCAGCACCCTCCAACCAGTGTCTCCACCTTCGAGTGCAAGCTTGATGGCAAGAAGCTCCATGTAGAGGTCTGCATTCCCATGGCTTACCCGACCAGATCCCTGTTGCCGATGTCGTAGTTGGCTTCCGCCGGGCTGAGCTTGCGGGAGAAGGATGGAGTCTACTTGGGTTCACCTGCTGTTGGGAGAGGACTCCTACTCCTGTTGTGGAGGTGTCTACTTCCACGTCGAAGGGGAGTTCGGGATCTGGGTGGACGAGGAGAGGAGCGGTGGTAAAGGAAGTCAAAGGCTTTAGCGGTGGCTGGGGACCAGGACAGAGACTTGGGCTTATTCCGGAGTAGGTGGGTGAGAGGGCTGGCGATGGAGCTGTAGTTCTGAATGAAGCGGCGGTAGAAATTGGCGAAACCTAGGAAGTGTTGGAGTTGTTTGATGTTGGTGGGCCAGGAGCGAATAGCCTCCCCCTTCCCCTTGTCCATCCAGATGCCACTGTGATCGATGGCGTATCCTAGGAACTGTACTGAAGGTTGATGGAACGAACACTTTTCAACTTTGAGGAATATATGGAAGTTCCTCAGGCGTTGGAGGACCTCGGCAACGTGGTGGAGATGGTCGGCCAGGCTCCGGCAGTAAATCAAGATGTCATCTATATATACCAGAACGAACTTGTGGAGAAAGTCCCGGAGCACCTAATGTATGAAATCCTGGAATATGGAGTTCATGAAGGCCAATCCATATGACATGATGAGATATTCATAGTGGCCAGTAGGGGTCGCGAAGGCGGTCTTCCACTCGTCCCCCTCACGTATCCGGATGAGGTTATACGTGCTGCGGAGGTCCAACTTCGTGAACACAGTGGCACCACGGAGATGTTCTAGAGCCGCTGGGGCGAGAGGAAGGGGATAACGGAACTTCACAGTGATGTTGTTGAGTCCCCAATAGTCGATACAGGGCCGCAAGCCTCCATCCTTTTTGGCCACGAAGAAGAAACTGGATGCAGCAGGGGAAGTAGACAGACGGATGTAAACCCTGGTCGAGCGCCTCTTGGATGTATTCCACCATGGCCTTCTCCTCCGGACGTGACAGTGGGTAAATTTTCCCACAGGGCACTGGCTCACCTGGCAGCAGATCAATGGCACAGTCCCATGGCCTGTGGGGAGGCAGCTTAGAGGCAGGTGTTTGACAGAAGACATTGCTGAAGGGGGTGTAACAGGCTGGAATATCAACCGAACGGTTCTTTACTGGACTTTCAATCGACGTGGAGCATACTCTGAGATTCGTAGGGCGTGGAGAGACTGGAACAGGAAGAGACTGGAAACATCCGGGAAACAGCCGTCACCCCACCTCAGCACTTCTCCTGTCCACCAGGAGATGACTGGGTTGTGCTGCTCCAACCACGGACGCCCTAAGATGACGTCAACGGTGGACTCCTCCAGAACCAGTCGATGGAGCTGTTCCTCATGGAGAAGTCCCACTTTGAGCAGTAGGGGCCTACGGAAGAGCGCACATTGCGGCGGCTGAGAGGTCTCCCGGTTACCGAAAGGATCTGATAGGTTGTCAGGGTGGCTGTCGACCAGAGTTTAGTGGTAGTGAGTGGTTTCATCTTTCTGAGTTATGGAAGGATAGCACTCACCATTGGACGAGGTGGACAGACGGGGCATTCATTGATGAAATGCCCGGGCGTTCCGCCATATAAACACAGGTTCTTGGTCAGCTGCCTCTGCCGCTCAACTGACGATAACCGGGAGTTCTTGACTTGCATGGGTTCGGGGACTGGTTCTGGAGGGCTGACGAGCTCTGGTCGGCAGAGTGATGGGAGAAAGAACAGCTGGCCCTGGTGTTCATCCACACACGACTGCATACAAGTGGCAAAGCGGATGGAGAGTTGGATGAAATGCTCTAGGCCGATGGTATCCTCGTATGCAGCGAGATGCAATCCCACCCGAGGATCCAGCCTCTGATGATATGTGGTCAGTAGCGACTGTTCATTCCACCCGCTGGAAGAGGCGAGCATGTGAAACTGGAAAGCATACTCATTAACAGATCTTGTACCTTGCTTTAAGTGTTATAACTGCTCACCCACTGCTAAATCCCAGGATGGTTTACCGAAGACCTCTTTAAAGTGGGTGATAAAGCTGGAGAGAGAGTGGGTGACAGGTAGATCCTGAGAGACGGAGACGGAGACAAGGAGACACCCTGGAGAACGAGGGAACACACTGGAGACGAAGGCGTGGGTAAGTTTCAGAATGAGGAACTAGATTACCAGGATGGTCTAGACCTCGCTGTCTAGAATAAGTGATATTTATTTATTTAGTGTAAAAGTATATATATATATATATATATATATATATATATATATATATATATATATATATATATATATATATATATATAATATGATAAAATAGAAATGCGCACAGTAGCATTTTCTAAATATAATAATAATAATAATTATATTGTTTTTTTCTAAATATGTAAAAATAAGTTCTGCAAAAGTAGTATTTCATTTTTCTATGTTTGTTACAGAGTAGTAAGAGTTGTGGATTACACTTTGTCTCAGCCATTTTTTGTCTGAAGTTTAGTGAGTTTACCTAGAGATGCGCACAAAGGATGTTGTAGTGGAGGGTAGGTCACACCTTTTAGCTGTGGAGAGAATGTCTCAAGGATGTTGTAAGATGTTCAACACTGCTTACCTTTTAGCTGTAGTGGGTACAGTAGCAATCTCAGCCATTGTTATCTTATGTGAGAAATAAAATACAAAAACACTCATTGATCTGAAATGTATGATCTAATATTTTGCTTTATTTATTTGTTTTACACTCCATCATGGAACAGTGAGAGTCAGACAGACATCCCTCCAGTGCCCAAAAGGTTCGTCCCCACAAGAAAGCCAGGACATCAGCTCAGGCCCACATCCACATACACACCATTGGACCTTTTCCAACTTTTTGTCAGTGACAGTGCAGCAACCACTTTGTGTAATAACACAAACACAAACGCTGCAAAAAACATTGCCAGTGGCAAAAATATTCCTGGAAAAACTTCACTGTTGAAGAATGTTTCAAATATTTAGGACTGACTTTCTTTTTTGCACTGTTGAGACTGACAAATATCCGGGACTACTGGAGGACAAATACAATTTTCAGCCAACAGTTTCCCCACTCGGTGATGGCACGTGACAGGTATCAGGTCATTTCCTGGAACATCCACATGAGCGACCCTGCTGAAGATGTCCACAACGACCGGAAGAGAGGGACACCAGCTTATGACCGGCTGTTTCATCTGAAGCCCCTTTTAGATGACATTAAACATGCGTGCAGAGCATTTTATCACCCACGGCAGAACCTTTCAGTGGATGAGAGGATGGTGACAACAAAGGCTCACATTGGCATGACGCAATATATGAAGGCGAAGCCAACTAAGTGGGGCTTCAAACTTTTTGTGCTGGCAGACAGCAGCATTGGGTACACTTTAGACTTTGCTGTATACACGGGGAAGTCTGTGTTTGCTTCTGGTGTAGGACTGGCATACGACTCGGTTATGTCCCTCATGAACAAATCATCCCAAGGGAGTGGCTACAATGTGTATGTAGACAACTTCTACACAAGTCAAAAGCTATTCATTGATCTCTATAGCATGAACTTTGGAGCATGTGGCACCTACAGGGACAACAGACGAGGATGCCCCCGCACAACCACAAATGCCATGACCAAAAAGGATCCTAGGGGCACCATCAGGTGGATCCGTGACAACCCTCTGGTTTTTGTAAAGTGGATGGACACTCGGGAAGTCTCTGTCTGCTCCACAATTCACCCGGCCTTCTCTGGCAACACAGTTCAGAGAAGGGTAAGAACTCAGGATGGAGGCTGGGAAACCAAATCCATTCCATGCCCAACCCCTGTCACTGAGTACAACAAGCATATGGGAGGTGTTGATCTTTCTGATCAACTCATCCAATACTA